>VWZI01007607.1:84982-200823 GCA_013396835.1 Psilopogon haemacephalus
AAAAAAAAAAAAAAAAAGGTGGCATAGCAAAACATGGTCTAGTTAAACCAAATAGTCAGGATAATGGAAATTAAGATATTTAATTAAGAATTTTAAGTGTTATAGTAGTATTTCAGATAATATTAAAAGCAGGAACAAATAATAGAATTAGGTAATTAGGGGAGATGGAAGCTGCAAAAGAGGCTTTATATCTTGGTATCAGTCTTCTGGAAAAGATGCTCATAGAAACATTTTCAGCAGATGTATTGTTTTCTAATAATAGAAGGTACTGCACTGCCAGGGACTGATGTGTCAAAAGAGGCATTGTCAGAACTAACTGCATGTCCTGCTTCCAGTAGTTCTTAATCTGTTTTAAGAACTAGGAGGCAACTATGGAAGTTACACCTCTCTTAAACACAAACATCACAGGACTCCAACCCTTGAGGAATGAGCTTAAGTGCTGTCATTGATTGGAGTAAAGCATTTGGAGGGGGGCAACTATGAAGCTTCTACTTGAACTTGATTTGATAAACATAGAGTCTTCCAACATTGGGAAAGAACGTCAAGCCTCTCCCCATAACTGGGAATATAAGAGCAGCATGCAAGATAACACATGGTACAGATATACCACTACCCTTTTTTGTTCTTAGCAGTAGTAATTAAAGGCATCTTGTGAAGCTGGAAGGCTGGATATTTAAAAGTGGTAGTGCATTGCAGAGAAAGTTTTGCCTTTTAATGTTCTGTAGAGTCTGCTGCCATATCTTCTTAAGAGCAAGATGTTAGAAGAGTTGAAAATGAAGGCATAGACAATTATGTATGTAAGGAGAATAGGCACAATTGTTAAGGTATTCACACAGGGATTTTGGAACAAGCCAGCAGATAAATGCTGGCTTTTTCGAATCCCAAGCTAAGTGATGTCAGTTTGCTGTGCACCTTGGGATCAATATATGACAGAAACTTCATAATCAAATTCAATGATAGCCAGATTTGAGGGAGGGTGGATTACAGTATGATGTTGCAGTTATTAGATTCAGAGAGAGATTCATTGAATACTGCAGTGCTTTTCTGCTTTGCACTGGTGTGGTGCTTTGTAGTTCTGAGTGGTAACTACATGTTTGCACAGATTGGTAACTGGTTCCTTTTGCAGGAAAGAGCTGACTTTGTGGCATGCAGCAGAAGCTTTAAAAGGTTGTTATGCTTTGCATATGAAATTAGTGTGATATCTGAGGTGGCCATCAATATATAATAAAATGTACTGTTGCTTGTAAGACTATATTAATTCTAAATACAAACTTCTGTAAGAATTCGGAACAGTTTTAAATTATAAAGCACAAGGGTTCAGTTTTGTAGGGCATTAAATAGGTTATAGCTATGACTGGAAGTTTGCTTGATGTAAATCAAAGCTAAGGAGCTGGTTCTCACTATGCTGCCACGGAATACAACAAGTTTCCAAACTGTCATTCCATACTTTTTAGATTCACCATGTAAGCAAAGCAGCTAAAGAATCTTATGTGACAATTCTAATCTCTATTTCTGTTATACTATGTTTGCAAGCAGAACTTCTACAATTTAATATTTAGAATAAAACTCTGTGGGAGTGTATTTTTATGTGAGTAAAAGATACCTGGTTTCTTTCTGGACATCTAAACAGATCCATGCCTTGCCCTGAAAAACTTTCAGTTAAATCATCTGAATATCCAAGTAGTGTCAATTTTTCTGTTTTGTCTGAGCCATCAAACCAGAAAAACATAATTTTAAAAGGCCAAAAAAACAAAAAAAAAAGTGCTTGTATGAGGAAATTAATTGGCAGGAATGCAGATGTTCAAATTGTACTTCAGTGATGTAAAAAAGAAATACTTTTTTCATTATAATGTAGGGGAAAATGTGCCTTGTTTGGGTAAGTGAAGAAACAGTTCTTGTTTCTAGGAATAAAGCAAATCAATCACCACAGTAGCACATGAATGCGTTTGTGGTGCATAAATATTGTTCTCTCGGGAAGTTTACCAGCAGAATTATCCCTTCATGCAACTTCTTTCCTGTACAAAAAAGATTTTTTGAGGCCAGGCAGAATACATTTACATCACTTGATGGTGGTGTGTAGGGAAAAAACCCAACCAACATGGTAAATTCGCCCTAGGATATTACAGCTATATTGCTTTAATGGGCTAACTGGTTGAGTGTATCATGGTGTAAGCAGTATGTGCTGTTGGTGTTCTTGAGGAGCAAGAGGTGATCTGTGTAAATGCAAAGTTTCAAGAAGGAAGCTGAAAAGAGACACACATTGATTTATATGGAGAAGGCACTTAGCTGACGCTTCACAAAACTGCCCTTAAGTATACAGGGGTTATAGTATTTTAAGTACTTGCTTCATTTTGGCAGTAAATGTTAAGATAGAGTGAAGCAGAGGCACAGTTTTGTACCAAGTCACCTGTGAAATCCCAAAATCTCCTTTTATTTGGCATGAGACCCATTCCAGATCAAAGTCTACTGGTTTAGGATTGGTACTTTGTGGCAAGTATTTCTTCCCAGAGTAAAATACTTACTATATGAAGCATAAGCTTCAAATCCAACTGTATTAAATTTAATTTTTCCAATCCTATTTGCATATAAAATAAAGCAAATGATGTTGCAACTGCTTTATTCAGAAATAGATGATGAGACCAGTGGGACTTTTAAACTTTTCTCAGCCCATGGTGTCAGTTTCTATCCTGCTGAAGCACAGCTAAACAAGCAGGGGGGGTCTTTCTGATACTGTACAAGAAGCTTGATCTTAATTTCTGTTGCTTAAGAAGATCTCCTAAATTTCTGGCTCTCAAGTATTTACCTCTTCTGCTTTTCTGGAGGCAAAAAAACTTTAGGTGACTGTGTTAGACACAGTAATTTTGTCCACCCCTCCCCCCATACTGTGTTTAGTGATATATTTGGTGGTTTTTTTTTAATATTTTATGATAACTTTTATTCTTACTGCAAAATAATTAAAATAATCCAATCTATTCTGAGAAAGACTGGGAAAAGATGACTCCCTTATTAATCAGACTGGCAAAGAGATTGCAAATAATCAGATTGATTATTTGCAGATCAGAATGACTTCTACTTTATCATTTACGTCTTCGTACTTCTTTCTCAGAGTCATATGCTTTAGAAACCCAGTGGATAGGATGTGAATTTCTGGGGTTGCTTGTCAGAATATTGTAATGTTGTTTGAAGTCCCCACAGATTTAGTTTGTTTATTTTTTCTTGCTTACGTTGAAAATATAACCATATGTTGAAAACATAAACATAGTCAGATGCAGAGCCTCTTTTCATCAGCAACTGTGACCACTGTAGAATGAACCAGTTCATTGCGTGCTGAAGTGACATGGTTGGTCAAAGACCTACTTCTGGCACAGGCTGTTTGTAATTACTTTTGCTTTCTCTGGGAGAATGCAGATAATATGCAGACATTGACACGTTACAAGTAAATTTCCCTTTATTCATCATGACCGTAGATAAGGGTAGCAGCAAACAGTCATTGAAGCTTAAAGGACATTTTAAAATAGATGAATGTTTGTTTGGTCTGAGGTTGAAAAGCGTCTGCTTAGTCTAAGCACCTGAAATTTGCAAAGTTTTTCTGTGTGTCTAACTCCTGAACATTCGATTTGGGAAGTGTTATATTAACTCTAACAGTGGGGGTTAAAACTCAACCAACCAAAAACCTTAAAACTGCATGTTCAGGAAGACTGAAAACTGTTGGCAGCTGTGAGAGTACTCAAGACAAATACTAGGTAGACTTACCTTGCTCTTACTGGCATCTATCTCAGTTCCTGGAGACAATATGCATCTTGCTGAGCCTTGGGCCTGATCTAGTGCATTTGTTTTCAGTCACATGTTACTCTGTGCTTTCTTAGACACCGGCTAAACATTGACACCCATTAGCACAACACAAAGACAGATTTGATGTGCTTTTAGGCCCTCTGGAGTGTTATCAATAGAACAGTTGCCCAGGTATCAATCATAGGACTAAATCCCCTTAAATACACCTTTACAGCTCCTTTGGAGAACGTGGGCTTCCAAAGGTCATGGAGTAAACTGTGAACTGGTGAAGTTTGACAGAGGTGTATTGCAGAGCGATTCAACTTGGCACTTCTTATTTGGACAGGAAGCAAAATGAACTTGACCTTTCTTCTAGTGCTACTGGCAACAATGGTTTTTAACCTGCATCATACAAAACAAATGTGTATTCAGTTCAGGAGTGTTTGAAATACAAGTATCACAAAAGTGCATTTTTAGGGTGCTCCAGAACAACCCCAAATTTCATAGACGTCTTGTACAGGACTAATGTAGCTATGCTCTGTTAAGATGCAGAACCAAAAGATAGTTTTTTTCTACTTAAATCTATGTTGCTGATCCGTGTCACTGATCTGTTTCTCTGCTGCTCATAAAATTAGCATACCAAGACCAATTCAGAAGAGGAGGCCTCTGTAACATTCAGCTGGTTGAGAAACTTTTTGGAGCCAAGCACGAGGCTGTTTCCTATACAGCAGGCTCCTGTCAGCACAGCTGTGCTGGTAAGGAGTGTGAAGAGGTGTGAACACTGACAGGCGTAGATGTTTTGGCAGCAGCCATTAGCAAATATGTTATTATATTGACAAAACTTTTTTTCTTGCTGGTAAAATTGGTCTGCTCAGAGATGTGTCTACCGAAATGGTTTTACATTCTAGTGTGAAGCGTAATATAGTCTGGAAACCTGTATTTGTCCTAGATTTGCAATGCTTTGCCAGTACTGAGGGGCTTTGGCTTCAAGACAGACCAAACTTCCTAAACCTATGAATAATCCAAACTAGTGGGAAAAGGGTGGAAGCTGAAAGGAGGTGTGTTGAAATACAGATTGCTGAGAAACAGATGGGAGCTGACAGAACACCTTCCCTGTTGGTGGGATTGATGTCCATAGCATCATAGAGTTGTCAGGGATGGAAGTGATCTCAAGGATCATCCAGTTTCAACTGCCCATGGAGAGGGACAACTTCCTAACATGCAGTCTGAATCTACCCACTTCTAGTTTTGCTCCAAGGTCCATGCGTGATTCATCTCTGGTGTGCACCTCCAGGAAGGTGGACTTTTTAGCTGAGTGACACTGAATCTTTGAGTTTGTGTTACTTCTGTCATCAGTGCTCCAGCAGCAGCTGGAGTGCCAGCCTTTTTCACTGGCACTAAGCATCCTAGCAGGAGGGCTTTGCTGTTTTTTTCCACTATTATTTCTTTGGTCACAAATTCCAAAATTCTGTGAGTCGAGGAATAAGAAACAGTTGAAAATGAGTGCTGTTCTGAAACACTCTGTTCCCATTTGTTGTTCAACGTGAAGCTTATACGAAGTTTAATGAACAAGTCATGATTGCTTTAAAAGCAAGTCATTCCTTGCTTTAAAATGAAGTACTGGCTTTCAGCTGTGCATGGAAGTAATATTTTTCTTATTACTTCATGCTCCTTGCTTATTCTTTCATCTAAATAGCAATATTTTGTATAAAATCTAAAACTTAAGGCTTTTGGACTCCGTCCTAATGAAGAACACCATAGCAGACAGAGAGCCTGTGAGTTGTAAGACTTGACATTGGGTTAGTTTACAGTGAATGAAACCAGATTAAGCACTGAAATCCTGGATATGAACAGCATAGCAACACAGTACAATTGTGAAGAGCTTACTGATGGCTTAATGTTTATTTTTCAGTAGCTATTATGCTTGGACTGGTGCCTAGCTGAGTTAACAGAAATAAAGCTGTAAGATTTTAGGCAGCTTCAGAAGCCTTGCAGTAGGCTTTTTGTGAAGCTGTATTTGTTGTGTTTGGGCTCTATTATCGTAAAGAGAAGACCCAAGAAAAGATCACCAAACATTTATTTGTTATTACTAAAGATTTCTTTGCTGTTTTCCAGAGGAAACAGTTTTTAGGGGATCTCCTGTCTAAAGACCTTTCTTTTGCTTTATGTTATTTTTTACCTTCCCTGATGAACTTTTTCCATGTGAAGATGGCAGGGATTTTTTTTGTTTCTTTTGTGCGTGTGCACGTTTTATTGTTTTAAAATGGTGAGGTTTTGAGATTTCACCAAAGAAATGGATGTGACTTACTAAAATGGTGCAAAGACCCAATGTCTTTGTTGTACCCATTCACGGTATTTTCTGTGGGTGTTGCTAGATTGGTTGGAAGACTAAGTAGCTGGTGTTGACCTGACAATGTTTTCCAGTAGGCATATGGTCTTCATTACTTCTGCTTTTAAAATACTGTGATAAAATAAAACACTTTGTCAGTTGCTAACAAAGAAAAAAAGAAAACAGTTTTGGGCATAGAAGACACGAACTTGAAAAACAGCCTGCATTTTGTAATTTTTAGAAACCAAAATGGTGGTAGTGCCTGACACTTTTCCTTGTACTTGAACATTAAAAGCATTCTGTATCCCAGCGTTTATGTCAGAGCTGGCTGAAGATCACTGATCTGCAAGTTGTCCTGTAGAGGAAACTGTCATTGGAAGTTGTAGATGTTGCTGCAAAGCAAAGGTGTAATGAGAATAGGTTTGTGATAGGTTTGTGGATAACAGCCTTCCTTTGAGTAAAAGTTCCTGTGCAGAGATGAGAAGAACCTGCTTGTGGTACACAGGACAAGAAGTAGCTGTTAAAATTTCAGTAAGACAAAAAAAAAAAAATCTTCTAAGTAAGCATTAAGAAAATCTTTCTAGTAAATACATCGATGTGGTTGGCTTAATTTACGCTCTAGTTTAATCTGCAATTTTAAATAAAGAATTGTATTGGATACAGAAGAACAATAGATAAGTCTATACCATTCCATTTGTTTGCTATTTAGGATAAACTCTGCTGTATAAACAATTTTGCTTCCCTTGCCTTTCTGCCTTCTGCTTCACTCTCATATTCAAGTTAGGCAATACATTGAATTAAATCAGTTATTAGATTCAGCTGTGCCAAGTAACCAGCTACATTTATTTTTTAACACCCCACACACTAAATTCCTTTAAAAGATCAGTAACTCCTGTATTTAACGATGCATTGTTTGATTATGAATCTGTTAATGTTAAGAATGTTCAAGAGCACTTTCAGGCAGGTTTCCAAGATGAGGCTCTTAACTTTTCTGTATGTTCACTTAGTCTGTAGTGTTCTGTTAAGTTACTGCAACTTTCCACTTCCATTTGGTCTGCAAGAACAGTTCATTTAAACTTCAAGCTGGAATTTACACCTTCATTTGGTTGCACCGAAAGTTAATGTTGTATCAAGACTGCAAATCAATTCATGTTGCAGTTCATGGTTTCAGAAACAGGAAGTAAATGTGTTGTCTTTCCTGGAGTTGAGCTGTTCATGTATTTTGTATATAAACGAAGGAGAACTATAATCAGGCTCAAAATATCAGTACAATTCTGAGGTTGAAAGGACAATCTGGAATTTTAAGAACACGGTGTACTTCATATAACCTAATCCTCTTTAGGAATTAAATTTTAGAGGTGTGTTTTGGAAATTTCTGAGGAAATACTTGGAAAGTTGAGACACTTTCATGCTAATTTTGTGTTTACTTGACACACTTTCCTAGCTTCAACCTCTGGAAGGATTATGTATCTGATCTTAGAGTGAGAATTCGGAGTCATAGTGCACATACTCACGTGTGCAAACTTGGATGCTCAACCCCTAGATGCAGCAGAATGCTTAGTCAGGGTCATCATCTTCACTGATCACTGCATCAGTCTGTCACCAAAGCCATGTACAGTCACAACAGCTGAAGGTCTGGTCAGGTAATACTTGCTTCTGAGATCATGTGGAAGAGTTCCTCTGATTAGATTAGGAAACTGCCTTGAAATTCAGAGTGACAAGTTAAGCTTTAGCTGGCTTAGCAAAAGAGAATGATAGTACCATCTCTTATGTAATTACAGTTTAGGTTAAAGAGGGAAGAAGTGCTTTCTTTTATGTTTGGTATGTTGAAAAGCTAGAAAATATGGCCCAGAAGTTTGCAGGCCTGATTAAAAGCCTGTTGAAAACCAGGCTTGCATTGTTTGAAATAGTCTGTGGTTGTGTCCCAGAAGGGTGGTTGGTGTTTTCAGAGGAGGGTTGTCAGGCTGAGTACCCAGATCACATAAAAATTGAATGGAGTTGGACAATTGGCAGAGGTTGTTGTTTGTCCCCTTTGAGGCTTTCAGTAGCTAAATCCTAGCACAAAGTTCTGTATTTGATATTTCACCCTTGCCTTCCAATTTATAACACCTGACTTTGTTTAAAATACAGGGTTAGAAAGTCTAAATCAGCATGTGGAAAAAAAGCAATAAAGTAATTGCTGTATTGTACACATTCACAAGCATCAATTGGGAAATGAACTTTATTTGTCAGGCTGATCAGATTTTATGCCTGCTGACTTCAGGTTAGTCATTTGTGTGTGTGGGTTTTTTTGTTTTTGTTTTTTTTTTTAGCTCCTTTCATCTCTCTTGACAGTTTGCTCTGACTTCACCTTTCTCATATCAGCTCTGATCTCCTATAAGCTTGCCTACCCAGGAAGTTGTACTTCCTTTCCTCCTGACCAACACATGGCAAGCATTTTCCAAAAGTCATTACTCCTTTTGCTAACGTGTTTGGCAGTTCTGACATTGCAAACTTTCATATAATGCGTCTGTTAGAGTTTGGCTTTTCTCATCACAGAGAACTGCTTATGTTCTTCTGCTTGTTTCATTAATCTTTATTAAGTAAAGATGTAAGCTGTCTTTAATTGAATGTTTTCTTTTGGCAATAGAACAAGTCAAAAGGTGTTTCTCATTAATTTGTTATTCAGCAGGGATAGCCATCTATCTGGATTGAATTTGTGACAATGTTTAGTCCCTATTTGTAGAAATGCTTGTGTCGAACATATTTTTCTGTGTTTAGCTCAGAATATCCTATACAGGCTGACTTTATAAAGTCATTTGTCATGTGGGAATTGAGCTACAGGGAGTTGGTCCGTGTTGACAGCATGTCTCCGTGTTGGTTTTTCCTCTCCTTTTAGTACAATGTGTTTTATATTTGGTCTTAAAAAGTTTTATCATGCTATCAAATCATGAAGAAGTGCAGAAATAATGACTCTTGGTTTTCTCTGCCATGTGATTCAAATATTTCGGACAAAGGTCATAATGAGAAATGCTGACCTTTCTTTTTATGACACGAAATCATTTTCAGACTTCTCTGTAGTAGTTAATTACAGGGCCATCATTAGCTTGAAAGCAAATTTAATTGAAGAAATGAGAGTTGAGTTTCAGGTGTTGCATGAGTTCTTTTGTCTCCCTTCCAATTCTTATGCTTTTAATAATTTTTAAGGATTTCCTTCCTTCTCTGTGATTTTGTGGAAGGTGCAAACTATATCTGTGACCCACTGTCCCTGAGAAACAGTTAAACATCATCAACTACAAATCCATTGTGCAACAGCCTGAGAAATGCAGAAGCATTTTCCTTAACCTTTGTAAAAATCCCGAGTGGCTTTAAAGTAACCTGCATGAAAACGTTTGTTTCAGAGTGATTGTCTTGTAAGTGATGATACTGCAACACTTCGGTGTCTGTTTATTCCAGATGCTTGCAGGCAGCTCCTAGCTGAAACAAACTGGTTTTTGTACACGTGTTAGGAGGAGTCCTGTCATTGTATCATCGGTGACTTCTGAGCAGGGAGGCAGTGTCCAAAATGTGTGTTCAGGATCCGCCTTGGAATGGCGTAGGATCTGCAGACACATGGAACTTTGTCTGGGACAAAGTTGTTTATTTGGTTTGCCTGCTTTCTTAAAATGTATGAAGAATGTCTGCCATAACTGTAGCTAAAAAATCCTGCTGTCATCTGGCAAAAATGAAACAAAGCTATGCTTTAGCTGACATGGTATTATAAAGCTAAACCTGGAAAGACACATTAGTCTGTTTCTCTAACAGAGTTCTTTTCAAAAACACTTTTTGCTAGCATTTTTGAGCATCTGGCATTTGGCAGCTTCACTAATAACACTTTTGTGCAGTCTAACAGCTTTTACTGTTATTACATTTTTCCTGATCTTCAGCCTGACCTTTCTCACTTCATAATATTTAGTTCTGTCTCTCTGAACAGAATCATTTAGAGTGGATTCCAAAGCAAAGAGTGTCTCTCTTATGTGATAAATATATTGACCATTTTCAAGTGGATAAACTAGCGGTAGTTTGTTATGACATGTTGTTTTTTCCCAAACTTTCATCCCATATGATGGCTGCAAATATTATCATTTTTCCCATAGTGTGTTCCAAAGCTTGAGTGCCATCACATGGCACTTCTACACTAAGCACAGAAATGATTAGCTTTGCTGTCAGAGCTGACTTCTGCATTTTTGGACTAATTGGCCTCCTCTCATCAGAGCAGGAATGTCACACTGACCCTGGAAAAGTAGCAGAGATTTATTTCCCATTGAAGAATGTCCTTATTTTACTAGTCCTCTCTCATACAACTAGAAAAAAAACTAGGGGAAGAAAATGCTTTCAGATGTTCCCTTTGTCAGGAATTGTGTAATATTAATCATGATGTAATTTAATCGGATAATGGCAGCCTTCTCACTCATAATTTTAAGTGGAATGGATCTATATTGCCAGGATTTACAGGAAATGCATTTGTTTCAATTGATCTCACCAAGTGATTCTTCAAATGACTGCAATCGGTGTCTTGCGTAAAGTTCTGTATTGCCCCCAGCTAGTGATAAGGATTGTAGTGCTATTATAAGTTACTGTTTATCTTGACACTATTATCATTCAGTTTTGCTAGATAAATATTTCTTAGGTATCTTGAGTCCTCTCTTGCTGCTCTGTATCAAAGATTTGACCATCAAACAACTGGTGACTTTTTCAGAACAGCTATGAGATGTGTTATTCCATATTAGCTGTGTTATTTAATGAAAATTAGTCACACTTTTCCATAGGAAGAGAGATATACCCTTTCCAATGCCGTATTGAGCACATCTCATTTTGAACATGCCATCGTTTGTCATGCTGCAGACTAAAAGGAGTAGTGGAGATCATATTAACTATGAATATTCTTTCAAAAATTTGGGGCTGCAGATTTGTCTGAAAAACAGAGGCTGTGAAATATAACCAGTAAGGTCAATTTCTCCATTCTTGTCTGAGGTGAGGATACAGCATGGCTCATGGAAATGGTGAGATAATGCTGGTGAAAATCTGAGGCATGCGCTTTTGGAATGCCTACTGAAAAGGTCTATATTTCCCCTAAGCTCAAAGCAGCCAGTGCAACTTGTTCATTTGTACTTGTCTCATATCCACTTAATTTTCCTGCTCACATAAAGTCAAAGACAAGAAAGCTTCACTTTCTCATGTAGAACATGAACTCAGCTGCAGGCTCAGGACAGGAACAAGAAGATTGACATGTGACTATGCTGTATAAACAAGTAGTCCTATGGTGGACAGCTAGAGTTTGTGGTTCTGGTGGTTCCCAGTGCTTCCTGTGCACATGAAATAATGCCTGACAGTGACAATTTTTGGCAGGTACTTGGTGATCTTCTTGGGGCTTATTGTGTCTCGTACCCAGTATGGTTGCAGGACTGATGTAGAGCAGCTCATATGGCAACAGTTTAGAGATCTACATATGATGTGTCAGGCATCAGAATAAATTGTGCATTCCCAGGGCAAGGTGTAGACTAGGCATTTTGGGAGGCAAAGAGGGGATTTTAGATAAGACCTGGGTCTTTCCAGATTCCATTTTACACAAATGTAAAGCTCTACATGAGGTTAGGCATCTCTACAGCTTCCCCTCCACCCAAAATAATTTAGAAAACTTTTTATTAAATTAAGTTTTAAATTCTGTTGTCTCTTCTCTGAAATACATTTCTCCAAATATATTTCAGACTAAAGGGTCTGAAACAAATTCTCCACTGGTAGAGACTAAATATTGATGGCAGCCTAAGGAGGCAAGCTCCACTAGAGGGCAATTCACAGCAAGAGTGTCAGGAGTTGCCTTGTTTCCTCTTTAGAGACAATTGCTGTAAAATCAGTTCCTTCTGTATTCAGCAGGGCTTATCTTTTTTAGCCTGAAGTATTTTCTGTTGTATCTAAACTTAATAAGCCACTAACTATGTTATATTAAACAGGAACCTATTTAGGGTTAAGTGGGTGGAACTGCAAATCTATGCTTCTGCATGCAGAGTTTGAGTGGGAGAGAACACAGGGTGTTTGAGCCAACAGACTTAGGCATTTTTGTATCCTTAAGAAGTTATTTTATGTATTTTTTTATACACATACACACATATATATATGCATGTCTGTGTATATATTACAGTTACAGGAAGATCTCTGCATCAGGTTGAAATTTTTTTTAATGTAATTTTGTGCTTTCATGCACTTAGTACCTGTGTTCAGTTGTTCCTAAAACATCTGCACTGCATTGCTCCACTCACCTGTGCAGTTTACTACAGCAATACTGCTCAGCCTTAGATTTTTGTCTGGAGGTCATTCATTATTAGAAATAACTGTTTGTCACTTAACTCTTACAGTTAGATGGCAGCTACTGCTGCTTCTGGGTGGATGCATTCCTGTTTGGACTGCCCTAGGTGATGCTACTTTTGGCAGGGGGGTCGGACTCGATGATTTCTGAAGGTTGCTTTGAACCTCTAACATTCTGTGATTCTGTATTTGATATGTCCACAGTGCCTGGGGCAAACCATTTCTGATGAGAGCAGATTTTTGTCCCCCTTTTTCAATGCAGAATTTAGATCAAAGGCCGAATTACATATTTTTGTCCTTCTTAATCTTTTGTGACCTGTGGAAACTAATTAAACACTTCTCAGAACCTCTAATTTTAACCAGAAAGTCGTTAAATACTAAGTTTTGTTTTGAAATCAGGCTGTTACAATGTGTGAAAAGGACTTAAAAAATTGTATTTCTGAAGTGCCAGTAGAAAATACATGACTTGTTGTCTGTCACCTTTCCTGAATATGGTGTTTGAGGCATGGATGTTTGTCCTTACCAGAAGAGAACTGCAAAGCAGTTTATAGTTGTTCCATCTACATGCTAAATGTTTAATTTTCAGATGTTTTCTGTTTAGGAAAACATTTGTGTGAGCAGATGTGTTGAGATGCCTTTTCTTTGTTAATAATTAAGGCCAGTACATAATTTCTCACTTACTTCAATATGCTTTTCACTATTCAATTAAAGTTGTTTTGAGTTTGGTTTGGTTTTTTTTAATTGAGCAAGATTCCGTTTTTGAAGTGGCCCCACACATTTAAATGGTTTGAGTACTGCAATTTTTTCCAATGGAGAATGGTATATGCCTAGTCAGAGTCCTACAGAGCATTTTGGGTCAATCCACCATATTTTGTTTACTAGTCTGGTTATGTTTGAAAACAAACCCACTTATTTTCTGTAAACTTTAGTGGGCAAATATGACAGGAAATGTCACCAGTTGCTCTTTAGGATTTCACAGTCAGCTGTTGTCAGACATGATTTTGAATAAAAGTGGGCAAAATGTAGGTTTTCAGTTTTTTTTCTTCTTCATGTAAGCAGTGAAGTCAATGTGATACAAATTTGAGCATAAGGAAAGTGTTGGGTCCTTTCTTGTGCAATGTTTGTTTTGAGGTTACGCTGATGAAGCCTGTGTGCTGGCAGTACTACCTTGATATTCCTTGTGACACAGAATGTATAGGTTAAGTTTCTCCTCAGCTTTGCATAATGTGGATCTGATGTCTCTAGAAAAGTATGAGGTAGTTAAGATAGCTTGTGGTACAATGGGGAAGTCAGTGTGGCTCGTGGATATTGTTTTGCTTGGAGTGATGTACAAAATAATTGGAGTAACAGAGTGCTTTAACTTCAGTTTGGAGTGATGATTATTTTCTTACATTAGAAATCACATATGGGTTTTGTACAAAACAGTATTGATCTAGGTGGAGGACCTGAGGAAGGTTACGGCAAGAGTAATGATTTTTGTGTGCTGTAATGAACAAAGTCACTGCTTTGACCGACATGTCTAGCAAACAGACTCTTTATATAGAGAAGGTTATTCCAGGAGAATAATTAAAAGGAGTTTAGGAGACTCTAAACAGCCTTACAGTACATGTTGTTTTATCTTACAGTATATGTTGTTATTTTTATTTTAATTTTAATGCTGTATTCGTAGCCAAGAGTAGTAAAAAAACATTGCCTGAAAAGTGGCAGCCAAATAGGGAATCTTGTGTGTGACAAATATCTTCTGTTTGCTCCTGTAATTAGGGGATTTCTTGTAGAAGTACATGAAGGAGGAAAAGAAAGTATGAGAATAGCTTTAGAATTAGCTATTTCTTGAATGAGGAGGAAGAGAGACTCTTAAATATGCTCAAGGACTCTGAGAGTGTCTATTAGTTCTGATAATAACAACCAAACATGTCGCTGCTTCCCTGTTGACTTCTCTGGTTTTGTTGATGGTTGCTGGTTCCAGAAAAGAAATCCAGACTTGTCTCTTTGATCACCTAAGGTCATTGCATTGTTCAGTTGCCGCTCTGAGTTATTAAGTTATGTTGTGATTGACAGGCAGGGAGTTACCTGGCAGGGAAATAGTTGACATCTAGATTTGTAACCTCTTCAGTTGTTCCTGAAAGACCTTCTCAAATGGAAGGTTTTGTGATGGTTGTTAAAAGAATATGATGAGTTAAAGCAGAGAAAATTGACAGCATCCTTCTGGCTACAGCTGTTAATTCTATAGCTGAACAAAACTGTGTTTATGTGATTCCATTAAAGTTTGTTGTATTTTGCTTTTCATTGTTGCTAACTCTTGGCAAACACCTTGTGTGTATTTGCTGAAGGTCAAGCCTTGCTTCCTGTTGTAAACAACATTTTTTTTCAAAGGTAACTCTGTTTGCATGTGAAATAAGTAAAGAAATAGGGGAACAATTCATGTGTCTAAACCATAGTGTCATGCATTTAGTATCATTTGATGTTCAAAACACCTTCATGGCAGAGTGATGATTCAACATAAGCAGTATAGGTCCTTATGGACAGCAGCAGGAGGCCTAGAGATACCATAAAGACTCTCAAGTGACATCTGAGTCCCACCCCAGCTGACCCAGCAAATTAAAGGAATTCTATCCAAAGTGAACAAAACATAGCAGGGCCGGGGATATGCCTAGAATTCATGTCAAACACCTCACCAATCCACACAGTTTACTCTTAAAAACATGCAGAAGTAAATAGAATACAGTAGCAGTCATGAAATACCACTTGGTTCCTTTTTGTACTAAACCACTAGTAGGTGTTTGTCGCAGAATCGTTTCAGTTGTAGTTGCCTTTCATAACATTACTAATTGTTCTCTGGTTTAGGTTATGGTCAAACTGGTCCAATGGTTCAGAGAGGTGGATATGACTCCATTGCAGCTGCTGTTTCTGGTCTCCTGAATATCACAGGACATGAGGTATGGTGCTCAACTTGTATTTTTGATACAATCTTTGTGCTGTACACTAAAGCTTGATGTTGTATGGGGTAAGTTAGCCTGGACAGTATCATACAAGGAGTGGCTGAGGAAGCTGGAGTTGTTCAGTCTGGAGAAGAGAAGGCTAAGGGGAAGACTTACTACTCTTTACAACTCCCTGGAAGGAGGTCATAGTGAGGCTGGTGTTGGTCTCTTCCAAGTAGCTAGTGATAGGATAGTGATAGCTAGTTGTGCCAGGGGAGGTTTAGATTGGACTTTAAGAATAACTTCTTTACTGAGAGAGTGGTGAAGCATTGGAACAGGCTGCCTGGGGAGATGGTAGAATTGCTATTCCTGATGCTGTTCAAGAAGTGTATAGATGTGGTGCTTCCAGACATGGTTTAGTGATCATGGTAGTTGGGTTACACTTGGATTCAGTGATCATAAAGGTGTTTTCTAGCCTCAGTGATTCTATAATTCTATGATCTTGGAGCATGAGAAGACATAAGTTGAGTGCAGTCCTTACAGGTTCCTCTTTTCAAATGACTGATGGCACATACACACAAAGTAACTGTAGTGTGTTTTTTAGCATTCTGACTCCTGTGTCTGTACAGTGAATGTTAATGCTTCCAGTGCAGTGCCTGAAACTTCATGCACACCTGAAAATACACTGAACAAAATTAAATGGGAATATGAGCTGTTAGAAACGGACAAATGCTGTTAATACCATAGGAATAAAGGAAAGCGTGTTGAAAAATTGGGGAAAAAAAAGACTCTTGCAGAGCTTTTCACTGCTATATTAATAACAGAAAATGCAAGTGTTACACTGAATAATTGCATGTAAACTGTATTATGAGAGTAATAGTTCTCAGTTGCCATTATGAAGATGGATTTTATTAAAAAATTCTATTAAGATCTATGCCGGAAATCCAGATGTTCACATCACCTCCCAAGGACTAGAGGCAAAGTCATAGGAATCGTTTAGTCATTGTTAGTAACAGTTTCATCTATGCACTGGGGGCTCCTAACAACTCATTAAAATCTAGGCAGTTTCTTGTGTGATTAAAATAAACATGGTAAAACTTGCTTCTTCTTTTTCCTGATTTGAAGTTGGTCATATACTTCATCGGTTTCCCAAACCCATTTTTTGAGGTGTTAGAGGGATGGGTTTGTTTCAAAACCTGACACGGTCAATGACTCTAAAGAAGCAAATGTGCCTTTTGTTGTTCCAGTGAATATTTACTCAAGTGGCTTTAAAATTATATTGCATGCTTCAATGTATTGTTAGTAACAAAATCTTGTTGTATATTCTAAATTTATGTCCATAGAATAGATTAATATATTCATAGAATGGCTTGAAGATCATCTAGTTCCAACCCCTCTGCCCCACCTTCCATTAGACCAAGGTGCTCAAGGCCTCATCCAACCTGGCCTTGAACACCTCCATGCAGGGGACATCCACAACCTCCTTGGGCAACCTGTTCCACCCTCACTGTAAATAAGGTCTTCCTAATATTCAGTCTAAATCTACCCTGCTCATGCTTAAAGCTGTTCCCTGTCTTTCTGTCACTACAGATTCTTGTAAAAAATCCCTTCCTGTCTTTCTCATAGGCCTTTTACTGGTACTGGAAAGCTGCTAAAAGGTCTTCCTGGAGTCACCTTTTCTTCAGGCTGAACACCTCAAACTCACAGCCTATTCTCATTGGAGAAATTCTAAAATGCTCTGGTTGTCTTCTCTGGACCTGTTCCACTATTTCCATGTTCCTCTTGTGCTGGGAGCACTACACCTGGAAGTAGTACTCCAAGTGGGGTCTCATGAGAGCAGAGTAGAGATGGAGAATCACCTCTCTCCTTCTGCTGGTCTCACTTCTTTTGTTGCAGCCGAGGGCATGGTTGCCTTCTGGGCTACAAGTGCACGTTGTGGGCTCTGAGTTGAGATTTTCACCAGCTGACACTCCCAAGTCTTTCACCTCAAAACTGCTCTGCTGTAATCAGCTTGTGTTTAAAATTCCAGAAAGCCAGCTTGGAAAAAAAAAATAGAAAATCTTCTTTCAGTCAGCATGTAGAAAAGTGGCCAAAGTAAAGAAGAAAAAAGAATGTTACTCACTTTTCCATACTGTGTTTCTTTATTAAGTCTTGCATTATTCGCGGAGCAGATAACATGGAATTCGTATACTACAACATGGGGAGGAAAAGAAAGTGACACCAGATGATGTTGGTTTTGTGTGGTAGCTATAGCTAATCAACATGATAACATCAGTCTAACAGTGCTTTGTGGAAACTTCCCTGCAGGAAACAAGCCACTGAATGTGCCTGCAGGATGGTTTTAGAGGTTTCGGCTGATGAAGCAGACAAATTAGGAATTTGAGCAGCAGCAGCAAAGTATCTACATACATCACTGAGGTGCTTCGTTTTGGAGCATCTTAATACATATTTACATTTTTCTTCAACCAGTTCACAATCCACCTCAATATTCAATCATTTAGAAAACACTTCCTCTGGTTAGCTTCAAGTAGACCCTCCTTGTTAGTGAGTTTAAGATCCATCAGTGCTTCTTTCCTATTTGGCTCATCCACCATTTTCATCAAGAAGCTATCATGAGTGCATTGAAGGAACCTCCTGGACTGGCTGGCTGGCTGGCTAAGTAGGCCTTCCAGCAAATACCTGGGTACTTAAAATCTTCCATGAGAACCAGGGTCTGTAATTGCAAAGCTGCTATCAGCTGCCTGTAGAAGGCCTCATTAACTTCTTTGTACTAATCAGGTGGCTTGTAATAGAGACCCACGACTGTATCACCCATGCTGGCCTGTGCCTTAATTCTCACTCACAAGTTCTCAACTCGCTCCTCATCTGCCTCTAGACAGAACTCAGTATGTTCTAGTTGCTCTCTCATGTATGGAGTAACTGCACTGCCTTGTGTTTTTGACCTGCCTTTCCTAAAAAGGACACAGCCATCCATCACCACATTCCAGCCATGTGAGCTGTCCCACTACGTCTCTGTAATTTCCACCAGATCATAACCCCTTGACCACACACAGATTTTAACTCCTGTTTATTCCCCATGTTGCATGCATTGGGATGCAGGGATTTCAGGGAGCAAGTTGAGCATGCTGAGCCCACCCTAGGGGCGTAAGAAGTCTTCTGGTTTTTGTTAATACTAGAATGCTGCCCAAGTGCTGCAAGTCCCATTCCCCTTCAAAGCTAGTTTAAAGCTCTGTGAAGGAGCCCTGCTTAGTTCTTGTCCCTTTCCCCCCTTTTCCCTTTGCAAGGTAAGCCTTTCCCCCTTACTATCATCAACCCTGGTGTCTTACAACCAGCCATGACCAAAGAACCCAAAGCCTTGCCTGTAGCACCAGTCTCTGAGCCAGACAAGATCCTTCTATTCCATTCCATGTCATCACCTGGAACTGGAAGGAAGGAAGAGAAAATTTCTGCCCTCAACTTTCACCAACTGTCCCAAGTCTGTTTTCATTCCTTTCAGACTACAGGGTGCAACCTCCTCCCTGCTTGTCTAGAAGATCAATAGTGGATCGTAGTCTTATGTCCACACCAGGGCGCAATCCTGAGACGTTTAAAGAGCCTGCTGTGGCTCTGCCCATGCCTTGTCCACCTCTCTTGTGAGAGTGACTGGTTTGCTGAGGAGGGTTGCTACTCTCTCCATGTGTATCCTGGGTTCAGGAAAAAAGAAAAAGAAGACCCTGTGGCTCTGCTGAACCTTGATATAAAGCTATAAGTTCTGTAATATAGCAGAGTCACAGGAATAAATAGATGCACTTGTGCTAGTGTACAAAGCCAAACCCATTCAGTGTTTGGTAGAATCCTATTTTTAAATCATATTTGCATGTGCAGAAACCTGCTCAAAATTCAAGCTCTTACATGTGTCCTTGAATATCTCTGGATTAGAAGTGTGTGACACCTGTATAATTTGGAATTCTAGCGCGTTTATAAAATTTTACAAGCAATAGTGGGGAATAGTAGTTGCTTCAAGCCACAGGCAGTATTTCTTTACATAAATTTAAAATAGCCTAAAACAACAAAGTTTACCCTGATGACACTTTTATAGTCCTGGATGACATAGTTTATAGATATTTTCTGGTTAAACACCACATTCAAGCTTCATATTTGATGAACAAAAAGCTTTTGCTTAATAAATTCAGATACATCAGTGCCAGACGAGTACCCCTTTGAAAATTTCTATGACTCATTTAGGCAACAACTTGACATTAATTAAATAAAACCCAATTTGGTTTCCCTCTCCAAGTAGATTACTAGATGCAGTCTTCAATATTCAGAGTATTTTTGTTTGTGCATTCCGTCTTGCTGAAGAAACAATTTTGTTCTATGGACCATGAGACAGTAAGATATGATTGGGATCTGTGCTACCAGAGGGGCAGTTCTACAGCTTAAAACCAAATGAACTATAACAAAGGAGTACACATAGTATATAGCTCAGAGCTGTTGAAAAATATAGTCATTGCTGGTTTATATTAGTCTCAGCAGCTCTTTTCTATCTGTAGAGACTATTTGACT
The DNA here is from genome assembly GCA_013396835.1 of Psilopogon haemacephalus. NCBI lineage: Eukaryota > Metazoa > Chordata > Aves > Piciformes > Megalaimidae > Psilopogon > Psilopogon haemacephalus. Next base: position 104,867 of record VWZI01007607.1, read on the forward strand.
TCAGAACAATTTCCATTTTTAATGGATCATTTTTTGTATTGCAGATCCAAGTTTAGGAGGAGAAATTATGTCTCTAGGACAGAATGTGTTGACAAATCATAAGGAATTTAGCAAACAGCAAAAATTAGAAATAAAAATGTGAATTGGTGGCAAAATTGAACAGCAAGCACAGTGACAGAAGAAAAGGTCTGTTTTACTGGAGTGAATCTTCACTTTTTCAAATCAGTAAAGGGCATGTCCTGGCACTGCACCTGATTTGAGTTCATCGCAGCCCAGTGCTTAAAGCAATTCTCACTGATTAGGGCTACACTCTGTCTTTCTGCCAAAGCAGTAACATCTCTTTTTGCTGGCAAGGGTGGTTGTGGTGATGTTTGCTACATTAAAAATAAGTTGTCTGAATAAAAAAACACTGTACAGATCCTTCCTTTGCTGAATAAAAACTACTGTACTCCTTACTTTGCTCAGGGAAGTAGTATAATGTTAGCTACACAAAAGTAGTGCTGTGATGTTGGACGCTCCATCTTAAGGAAGGTCTTGCTGTGTACATGTGGGGCTTTAATATAAAGGAGCATCCTGCGCCCCATTCTGCAGGGTGAAATGAACCCGTTTCACAGTATGTACAGCTATGCATCCTGTCTCAGAAAGGTTGGTTTGTGGCCTAGGTGGATATTAGAAGCCGATTGAAGGGTCAAAAACTTCATTACTTCATGCATCTTAGCAGAAAGACCAGGAAAGAATAGAATTTTGGGGGACTGCTGCAGTGTTATAGGTTGTGGTACATTAGAATGAAGTAAAACTAATATGTCAAAAATAGTAAAGCAGTATAGCACTAGTAGTACCTAGAAGAGTCCCGTGGAAGATAGTTGTGAAAGCACTTTTAGAAATGAAAGTGAGCTTTTTTACTGGGGCAAAAATATTTGCTTTTAAAACATTAGGTTGTTTTGTACTTGCTGAGGAAAGTGCTGGAATCAAGGCTTAAAAATGTCTTCAAAGCTCAGTTTTCTCTGTAAAGGATGAAATTAATGATGCTTGGAAAACAGTGGGAGGACAGATTTTGATAATATGGATTTTTCTGCACATCTGCTTGTAGAATCTTCAGTCTTTTTGATTTCTTTTCATCCCAACATTTTGGCTGTACTGAAGAAAGACCAATTCACAAACTCAGAACTTGCAGCAAGAGGCTCCACCTCAACACAGTGGGGAACTTCTTTACTGTAAGGGTTCCAGAGCACTGGAACAGGCTCCCCAGAGAGGCTGTGGAGTCTCCTTCTCTGGAGTCTTTCAAAGCCTGTCTGGATGCATTCCTCTGTGATCTAGGCTTGATTGTATGGTCCTGCTCTGGCAGGGGGGCTGGACTCGATGATCTCTTTGAGTCCCTTCCAACCCTTGACATCCTGTGATCCTCTGCAGCAGGTAATAAGGGGAAGATTTTTTTTTTTTAATTTATATTTCTCAGTGGTAGCTCTGAAGAGTAAAAACCTTCTGATACCTATGTGTATCAAAATAAAGAACTTCCTTTCCTGTTTTCCTCCAAAGCTAGGTACAAAGAGTGGTAAATGGAGCAAATATTTGAGTTTTTCATTCTATTGGGATGCTGAAGTAGTTTAGTGTAGAGCGTAGACAAGGAAGATATAAGAGATTCCTAAAACAGTGTTCACCTTAAGGATGTGTATATAGTTCATACATCATAGGCTATGGGCTCATAGAAGAGTTTGGATTGGAAGGGACCTTGAAGATCTTCCAGTTCCAATGCCAGTTGGCAATCCACTAGACCAGGTTGCTCAAGGCCTCATCCAACCTGATCTTGAACATCTTGAGGGAGAGGACATCCACAGCCTCCCTGTGCAACCTATTCCAGTGTCTGACCACCCTTACTGTAATGAATTTCTTCCTAATATCCAGTCAAAATCTGCTCTCCCCAAGCTTCAGTCCATTGCCTCTCATTCTATCACTACAAGTCTTTGTAAGAAGTCCCTTCCAGCTTTCTTGTAGCCCCTTTAAGGTACTGGAGGCTACTTATAAGGTCTCTTTGAAGCCTTCTTCAGGCTGAGGATCTCCAGTCCTTACTGCAATTTGAATGACAGTAACTGAGAATTATTTTTTAAAATTATTTTGTGGTATTTGATACAGATTTTATAATTTTACTTAGTCACTTTTATGATATTAATCCAACAATACACTTTTCTATCTTACATAGAAAATACTATGGTACAGACTTTTATCCCAGAAATTACCTATACATGCAATATTTTTCTTTCCCCTTAAAATCATGTTAAATTTGTATTTGACTTAATATCAGACACGTAAATCCTGGTAGAACACAAAAGAGAAAAACCATGGTGAAGATATGTTTAATATTTTTTATCTGAAGCTAAGATACCTCTTCTTTAAAACTATCAGTAAATGTAATTCTCTTACTGCCTTAAAGTGTGATCACACTTAATGGCTTAGACATGACTAATTAAAGTAGTTCTGTAAATTCAGTTTTATTGAATTTGTGTTAGATTAGTTTAAAAGCATTTATGGGAACTTTGGCAAACAGTTATTATTTTTAAATTATGCTAATTTTAGGTTAGTTTATGATGGGCTGAAATAGTCCTGTTAGCTTTGCACTGCTGTTTATATTCAGGGCAAGCAATTGCTGTCAGAATCTGAGCATCTGACCTTAAACATTCCAGAGTGGGAAATGGGAGAGCATCTTAAAAGCAGCACTTTGAAGTTCCTGTGGTAAAAGCCTAGTTTGAAATTAGAAGTTCATTTTGCCATTGATTGCAGAGGGGCCGTACTTCATGCCAACAATTAGGGACATTCTGAAATACATGATGTAAAATGAAGGGTCTTCCCTTGATGTTGGAGAAAGGGATGATGATATACTAAAAAAGGATATTTGAACCAACAATTTTCTAGAGATTATTGGTCAGAAGGTCAGGGATTTGCATGTATTTCCATGTGTAATATGTACATGTGTAAACAAAGTTGGTTTTGTTTTCCTAATAGAAGCCTGGAGTGTGTATACTGGAAAATACAAACCTGAGATTTGGCTGGAGGAGAGCCAGAATGGGAGGGGAAAAAAAGGAGTCAGAAGAGCAAAGCAATATGCTTCTGCCTGTCAAACAGTCATGAATCATAGAGTCATTTTGGTTGGAAAAGACCTTTAGGATCATCAAGTCCTACCTTTATCTAACACTACCATGCCTGGTGATAAACCATACAGCTAATTCAGCATCCTGTGGAAATCCTTTAGACCTTTGACTTTTAGAAATAATGAAATTCAGCACTCACCAGGTAGTACATCTTTACTCTGCATTGATGAATTGTAATATTATATTACTAGGCCAAAAAGTATCATAACAAATCATTCACAATTTGTATTTTGCAGTGTTACAGTTATGGTTTTGTCTAGGTGCTGCAAGAATATCTGGTTTTCAGTGGTAGTTTTTATACTTAAGTTTACTCAGAGATACTCTATTTCTGGCTGGTTGCAATGCAGAAACATGACAACACTTTCTCACATGAGTCTTGTGTAGAAAGTACTGTAACATAAAGCATTATTTTGCCTCTGATTGTTTTCTCATTTCTTCCCCCCCCCATTCTGTGTTTGTGTTGTTGTCTTGCTTTGTTTTGGGGTGTTTGCTTCTGTTTTTCTAGGGTAATGAGCCAGTTAGACCAGGAGTAGCCATGACAGATCTTGCTACTGCGTTGTATGCATATGGAGCAATTATGGCTGGTTTACTTCAGAGGCACAAGACAGGGAAAGGACTGCACATTGACTGCAACCTCTTGTCATCTCAGGTAAGAGTTTTACAAAAAATTGCTTCTACTTGTGTAGTTATTTGAACTTAAGAAGGTCCTTGTGACATTAATGCAAATTACTTACTGCGGCTAACATCTCTTGAGAAGAGAAGGCTGAGAGGGGATCTTACCAACATCTATAAATATCTGAGGGGTAAGTGTCAAGATGAAGGTGACCGTCTCTTTTCTGTGGTGCCATGTGAAAGGATAAGAAACAGTGGGTACAAGCTAGAACGCAGGAGGTTCTGCCTCAACATGAGGAGAAAATTCTTTATGCTAGGGCAACAGAGCACTGGAACAGGCTGACTGGAGTTTGTGGAGTCTCCTTCCCTGGAGACCTTGAAAACCTGCCTGCATGTGTCCCTTGGTGATCCTGCTTTGGCAGTGGAGTCGTGCTCAATGATCACTGGAGCTCCCTTCTAACCCCTAGCGATCTATAGTTCTGTGATAATGGCATTAGTGGCAGTTTCTTTGTTCTGTCACTCTGGCAGTGACCATTTGATATGACATGGTTATATTTACTACTGTGTTGTATTTGGGTTTCACTTTTAACAAAGGACCTCCATGTTCTCTGAAAACACGGGTTAATAAAAGTTCATAATATCTCTGAGCTGCTAAATAACAGCTGCAGTAGATAATTTGAGATAGACAAGCATAAATGGTGAAACCACTGTTGGAAAGGAGGCCTTGACACTGAGTGATATTGCTACCAAAAGTGACTGAATGACATGTGAGGAGGAATCAAGCGTCACCTATGTGTCAAGGTAGTCTAGGAGGTCTACCTTTTGGCTCTGGAGACTGCAGAATAAAGTGATCTTGTGATGTGAGGGAATGCTGCATCTTCATTTGAGAGAAATCTTACCAGAGGTGTTTTGATTATCAAAGGCATCCCATATGCAATGAGTAATGAGAACTTCTAATTGTCTTTGAACATGTAAGCACTTTTGGTGCAGTGATTTATAATTCACAAAAAGAAAGTGACGTTGGTATGAGCTGCATATGATTGGATGATCTGTTGTCTCATGGATGTAGATAGCTGCTGTTAGCAACTGGTCGTATGGTCCATAGTGATTTTTGTGTATGTCTTAATCTACATGCAAACTGTACCTAGTACTAATCAAAGCTATTACAGTGCTCCAGTATTTTTACCTCTATTCAAATACATTTATCTGTACATTATAGCTGTCAGTACATTTGAGAGATGATAAGGTGCTCATTGTGCAATATACTGCCCCTGGTGTGAGCAGGAGGTCGGACAAGGTTACTCCAGAAGTTCCTTCCCACCTCTCTCATTGTATGATAATAATGACAAGGACTAATGGTTGAAGCTGCTCTTGTTTTAATGCCTACTGGTCTTGTGTAAATACCCACTGAAATCAGACCTGGAAAGGAGGGGGAATCTATGCTTAAATCAACAGAGACATTTTTGTTTGTTTCAGAAATATCTGTAAGAACCAAACACTTCACACACTTGTGTATATTTGTAAATACTGTGCCCCTTTGAAAAATGTGATCAGTAGGTTAGAAAAATATTTAAAATGTATGTTAAATTATTTTGTTTATATGTGGATTTTTTTGTTTTGTTTTGTTTAAAGGTATCATAATGCTTGTTATGGCAGCTTCTGCTTGATTGTCTTTCTAATTTTATTGCAAGAATTTTTGGTATTTTATATTAATTTCCAGAGTTATTCTGTTATTTTTTGATTCCTTGTTCCACTGTGTTTTGGCTTTTTTGACTTGCTTTTTTNNNNTTTTTACTGGAGCCTTCTTTATTTGTTATTTTATGCTTTATCAAATGCTGAAAGTAAGAAGAATTGTTGTAGCTCTCTTATTTCACCTTTGTCACCTCATCTGTCTTTAGAAACTTTTTCCTTGGTTAGAATAGACTGGGCTGTGTGCAAAAGTGTTCTCACCTCACAAAATTTCCATCTGAAGTTCCACATCTTCATCCTTTAGGCCACTCACGTATAAAAGAAAGGGAATGAGGGTATGGATAGGTGTTAGTGAACAAAGCATGATATGTGGTTTTGATTTCTATCTGCTTAGCTGAAGAAGTACTAAATGGTGAAGAGACATTAACTAATTCCCTGCTTGTTATCAAGTTACAGTTACCTAAAAGTTTCTAGGAAGTAATTCCATACAAGCACACTCTTGCTACAGAATAACATTCTATTTCACTTTAATATTGGGTAAATTAATCTGGAATAAGTTGGTGTTTGGAACAGAGCTGTTATTCAGAAAAAAAAAAACAAACAACAAAAAAACTATTTGGTTTTAGATAATCCTGTTACTTGAGTCCAAATTAACTTTAGGCTGCTGGCTCAAGGCTGTAAAGAGAACATATATTAAAGTAGTAAGAAAAAAATAGATGTAGGTGCTGGGGTACCAAAAAATAACCCCACGTGATAAATTCTATTTTAAAAGATGTGTTAAAATGAAGGGAAAACGTAACTGGCAACTGAGTCTATCTGAGAATGTCCAGTTTTCCTGGCTTGTTTTTTTTTCTTTTCACAAAACTGGTGCTTACTTTTAAGTCTTTAAGGGTGAGTGTACTAACAGTGTAGCATAAATCTAAAAAAATAATGCAAAAAAAGAGCTTTCCTCTGCAGTATTTCTGGTGGTAATTTATTTTATGCAAAGAGAAAGACAGTTACTGTGATACAATCAGGTTCTTGAAAGATCAGTGCTTTCAGTGGGATTATGGTTTTGCATACCAAACTGAGATAGCTTAAACTAACTCTTCCTCATGTGATGAATGTTTTAAAAGAATGGCCTTTTGAAGTCTCTCATGGATGCTGCCAAAGCAATAAGAAACCTAAAGTTGTAGGCTTTTAGTGTGTTAGGTTCTTGTTGCAGTTGATTAGTGGTGGGATCTAGAGGTCCGATAGATGTATCATGGTAACTTTCCCTTCAGCCTGAGTTTCACTGTTGTGTAGTAATTTTTAATAAGAAAAAAAAAAAAAAAAGGAACCTTTTTTTCTGTGTGTAAAAGACAAGTTACTGAATTGTCCTGTCGGTAGTGTTACAGCAGCAGGGTCCTGTGTGAAATGTGGCTTTTGTCAGTATTTCATGCACTAAACATCCTGCTTTGCACCTTTTGTCCATCCCTTCATCTGAACGGAGAATTGTGAAGCTGGCCTATACAGATGTCTTCACTGTGCAGTGCTGATGACTTGGACTATGTTAGGAGGAGAAAAAAAAAAAAAAAATTGAGGGGTTTAAAGCAATTACAGAAGTAGAACTTCCTGAAATCCATTTGGTTTATTTTATAACAAAACCTTAACATGTATATGTCCATCTGTGTCTGTGATTTTTTCCTGTGATTTCACTTTTCTGCACATCTTGTAGGAGTGCAAGAGAATTTTTAGGGTTTTTTGGGTGGATGGTGGAGGTGGGGCAGGACTGAAGGATGCTTTTGATATTAATTTCCCGCAGAGATACAATAATAACAAATAACACTGAACTGAATTCAACTGCCAACAAGAATAATCTGAAGCTGTTTAAAGAAATATCCCACTGGCAACTTTGTTTAGTATTTAACTAATCTGTGTAGAATGCAGTAAGTGAAATCCTGTCCTGTAAAGAAATGTTATATTTATAGTATCTTAAAAAGACATTTTTCATATTCTGCCCATAAACCACTTTTGCCCTGTAGCTTTATAACAGTTTATTACTACAACAGATGATTTCTTTCCCCACAACAAAATAGAATTATTTTATTGACAAGACAGATATGGTGAGCACTAGGATGTGGTTTTGCAGCGAGCACTAACTTTCTGTATCTCTCATCTATACACTTTTAACCCATGTCATAAAATTCCTTTGAAATTTTTGACTTTTAGATGATTTACAGTTGTCAGCTCCAGACCTTTCAGCATCTAAATAGTGTCCTTTAGATGACGCTAGTAAATAAGAAGGAAGTGGGTTTTGGATTTGGTTCCAATTATGCAATTGTGCCTTTTCTTCTGTTGTGGCTTAAAAAAAAAAAATCTCTTGGAAGTTTTAATATCCTTCCTGTATTTAATTATAACCAGGCTCCAACAAATACTGTAACAAGTTGGTTTCTCTTAGACTGAAAATCTGTAAGAAGTATTTTACATTTAACCTTTCTGTAATTTTGGACCGTATTTTTTTTTCCCCTCAGGTTCCACAGACAGGATAATGTAGTTAATATTGTTTGCATTATAAAATTGTCCATCAGACGCTTCTCTGCTTCTTATTATGATGTTTTAGCTTGTATTTAACACAGCAAACTCTTAATCTTTTCAAACTTTTGAGATGACACTAGAAAAACCTAGCAAATGGATATAAATTATTTTCTATATTTCTTTTTTTCTGCTGTAGCTTGGCAGTTAGTTTACCCAGACAAAGGAAAGATACAGAAACGCTAGTTTTTGTTTCTGCATCTCTTTTTCCCGAGATGAATGTGCTTAAGGCTTACCTACTTAAGGTAATTTTAGTGCTCACTATTCTGGACTTTCATGATGTATCTTTTACAAATTACTGAGTATAAGCGAAGCTGGTAGCAATTACATAGCTGCCTGTAGGATTTATATTGCAGGACCCCTGAGCAATAAGTTGTATGAGAAATACCAATCTTGGAACTCAAATAGCCAAGGTGTCTTGACTCTGTCTTTTTGCTCCTCTGCTTGCTAAGAGTTGCAAGTTGACAGCGTGCAGAAAGAAAATCTGCTTTTTTAGAGGCCATTGCTACTGGTGATTTTTGAGGCTGGCTCAGAGGACTGTTACACAGTTGTCTTGGTTTGGGTATGGTTTGAATAAGCTGTTCTTTTTTACAAGCTTATAAAGCATCATTTTTGCAAAACATTGTGCTCTTAATCTCGGTCATGATAAAAAATTGTGTGTGTGCTGTGTGGAGACATTGCCTTTTTCACTGCATGGCTCTGATACAGAAGAGAATAACATATGTATTGATGTTAACATCTCTTTTAAATATATGTTGTGCACTAAACACTTTTCTTGGCTACTATTCTTGATAATTTCAAATGAGGACATCAGTATAACTAAGAACAGAACTTATCCCTCGGGTTTTTAAGTAGCTAGAATTTTATTGAATAGAGCAGAAGACCATACTAACATGACACTAACTCAATTTAATATTGGCCTCTGTGGAATGTGTGTTGTGATTTCTAATGATTAGTTATGCAAGAACTCATTGGTAGATCATACTCCAACTGGATCTTGGATTTATTTAGTGGCTTTCTTTACTCTGTAAACAGAACATGCACCCAGATTGCAAGGAAATTTCTTTTTTAGCTGCAACCTGGTAGTAAATTCTGTACCTTTTTGTCTTTGTTATTATTGTTCCTGGGCTAAAGGACCTAAGTCTGAGTGTGCTGCAGCTTAATTTTTATTGGTGGTGAGATGGTCTACTGCTTGGATGAATGTGTTTCATTTAACAGTGGGAAGGAGTGGATTTTTTGGATGTTTTGTTGAGGGTTTTAAGTTGCTGTAATTGTAAATCAGCAGAGGAGATGGAGGTGAGCTGTATCTGTGTATATAAACATGTACACCATCGTGTGTGCACAGAGAAAATAAAAGTATCCTGTGCAGAAAGACACGAAGGAGATGCTAGAGAATGGGAGAGGGAAGGGAGAAGCTGTAGCCAAGGAATTGTTCAACCTCTGTCTCAGAACTGTGATGAAAACCATAATGCATACATGGACTAAATGCAGCTTCTTTTAGCAAAGAAGCCAACTTTTGTGGAAGGAACTCATGACGATTTACTTCACCACCAGTGATGCAGCAGCTAGAGCTCACCTTAGCCTATGGTTTGTGAGGACAATCATTTTAGCAGGGCCTGTTGTGACAGGACAAGGGCTGATGCTTTTAAACTAAAAGAGGAGAGTTTCAGACTGGATAGAAGGAGGGCTTTTGCACTGGGAGTGGTGAGACACTGTTCCAGGGGCCCAGAGCAGTGGCGGATGCCCTGTGCCCAAAAATGTTTCACGTTGGGTTGGGCAGGTTCTGGGCAACCTTCTGTAGTTGAAGTCCTTGCTGGCTGTGGGGTGAGTGATCTGGATGACTTTTAAAAGTCCTTTCTAACCCAAAGCATTCGGTGATGCCTGTGTTTAAGCTACCTCTGTCATGAATTAGATGAAGACTAAGAGAAAGATAGGAACAATGTGCACATGGGAAACATAAAACATTTATCTGGAATGGGGAGGCAAGATTGTTTAAAGACTGAAGAAGACATTTCTTTGGTAGGTGTATTATTTAGATTACCTTTAAATAGGGATGTAATTTTGGAAATGGAATCAAGATCTTTGTTGTAGTTTATTGCCAGCAGATCATATTTTGTGATTATGCTAAGTATTTGGAGAAGGATAGCTTGAGTAGTTCAAAAGAAATGGGAATGATTTAAGCAGCCAATAGGGTAAGCACTTTAGCATACTCTGAAAGCTTACCCCTTCCTTTAAAATTCAGGGAATCCTTCAGAAGTAATTCTGTAAATTGGTTGAATTTGAAGAGGGCCATTCAACATCTTGTGTGATATTTATTTATGCAAATAGCAAGGAAGATGCAAGAGGTTTCAATTTTACATGATGGAAAAATTTAAGTTAGTAGAACTGATCTCTATGCGCTGTTGAACCTCTGGAAATCTAATAAACCATAAGAAGTACATCAGTTTTGGAACAATAGCTAAGGTTTTAACACTGCTTGGTTTAATCATGTCAGACAGCTCTGACTGAAATGTGTCTATAAGGAAGATGAAGTAAAGGCTGATGCTAGTACAAATCTGGACTAGTGACTTCTTTTTGGTCTGGTGGAGTTTCACTGCCATTATTTGTTCTGCATGTAAAATACATTAAAATACTTTGCCTTCTTTGGACTGAATATCTGCAGTACAAGATTCCTCTGACAGAAAAATTATGTGAAGTTATTTTCAAATCAAAAAGCAGTTTTGATCTTACTCCACAGTGTGGTGGTGCTATTGAGATATTTTCATAGATTGATTAAGGAAAAGCTTCCTTCTTCAGGGAATCATTTACAAATTTGTTCTCATTATTCAAAATTCATTATCAAGCAGAAGTGCCCTATTTTGACTTCAGACTCGTTAGTGATACTAACTCGTTTATTTTTCAAATCAAATAGATCTTTGGGCAGATCTTGTATGCTGTTCAACAGCTTGGTAGTTGAACCACATTTGCATTGTCTGCGAGCATTAAAGTGCTCTAAAAAGCTGGAAAAAAGCTGGAATGGTGAGTGCAGAGACACAGAAATGCAATCTTGTGTGTGTGGTGAAGTATCCTACTTCAAACATTTTATTCGATTTCATGAGTTTGTTTCTTGTGTAGTGCCTTAGCACATAAGTGAAATGCTTCATGGCAGTGTCCAGAGAGCCATCAGTGTTAAAACTAATGCCAATGTTGCTCTGTTGACATGATACTGTTACAACCAGAGGAAACTGTTGAAATCATTATTATTTTTGTGGAGGGACAAGTCTCCATATACAGTATGAAAATGAAATTGTCGGGAGCAAATACACTTGAGATACTTTTTTTCTGTGCAAGGGTATTTTTTTTTTTTCTGTTGCAAGTATTAACACTTGCAACATGTTTATCACTATAACACTGATAAATGTGAAGACAAAATAATTGTTGTAAATGGTTAGGTGTATGCATATTTTCGTTGTAAATGGAACTGTTTCTAATCACAAGATCAAAAGCGAAAAGTGCCTTTCTCCAGCTTTCGGATGTTGGCAGCTTTCTATGGAAAAGCATCCTTGTTACTGATTAAATAAAACTATACAAAGCCTCGTGAAGTGTTTGCAGCATCCAAACTGGAGCCTCTGGATACTACCCTAGTACAAATAGTAGGAGAAATTGCTGTAGTTATTCTGATGCCTGTCCTCACAGGTAATTAATTTTTATATGAGCCAAATCTGTTTGCCTGGGTTTCATTTGTATGTTTTGCACTTTAAATTCTCGGTTGTCAACTATAGCTACTGTTTTTAGAACAGAGTAATTTAGGTTATAAAAGATGTTTAAGATCATCAGCTGTTAACCAAGCACTGCTGGGTCACTATTAAACCATGTCTTTCAGCATCACATCTCAATGTCTTTGAAAGCTCTCCAGGGATGGTGACTCCGCCACTACCCTGGGCAGTCTGTTCCAGGACTTGCCAACCCTTTTGGTGAATAATTTTTCCTAATACCCAAGGTAAACCTCCCTTTGCATAACCTGAGGCCATTTCCTCTTCTATAAATTGTTCCTTGGGAGAAGAGGCCAACCTCCACCTTGTTACAACCTCTTTTCAGTAGACAGGGATGAGATGTCCTCTCAGTCACCTTTTCTCTAGACTATATAACCCCAGATACCTCAGCTGCTCATAAGACCTGTTCTGCAGGCCTTTCAGCAGCTTCATTGCCTTTCTTTGGCTAAGCTCCAGCACCTCAATGCCCTTCTATTAGTGAGTGGCCCAAAACTGAGCCCAGGGCTGAAGGCGTAGCCTCACCAGAGCTGAGCATTGCCTTGATCCAGGTGTGGGGACTTGGCTTTGTTGAACCTCATATGTCCTGACTTTAGTCTTTACTTGACCCATATCCTTCAGGACTCTGAACTCTACCAGTGTATGATTGCTGCTGCCCAGGCTGCCTGTAATTTTAACATCGCTAATGAGCTTGCTCATATTAGTAGCCATGAGATACAGCATTGCATCCACTCTAGGATCTGCTCCATAATCTTCCCTGGCACCAAGGTCAGACTGACAGGTCTGTAGTTCCCAGATCTTCTTTCCAGCCTTTCTTGTAGACAAGCATCACATTTTCTAGCCTCCAGTCAACTGGGACCTCCCCAGTTAGCCAGGACTTCTGGTAAATGATAGAGAACAGCTTAGTGAGTGTTTCTATCATCTCATTCAGTACCTTGGATGAACCCTGTCTGGCGTGTGTCTGAGTGGTATAGCAGGTTGCTAACCACTGGTCCTGTGTGCCTGCTGGGCCTCTCCCAGACAAGATATGGTATGCTCTGGTAGTCTCTTTTTTCCACCCAGTTGCTGATACTCCTCAGCCTACTCACCTTCTCTTGGAGGTCTGTCCCTGAGTGGAGGAATTCCATTAGCTGTATGCACTGCACTTCCCATGACTCAAGTTGTTCTGTTTGTGGTTCTCTGCATGAGCAGAAGAGGCTCTGAGAACTTAATCTGTGCTGCTTTCTAAATAACCAGTGTCATACAACCAGACTTAAAAAACGAGGAAGCTGCCATTCATATTAAATGCATAAAGTTATTGTTGGGTTTTTTTTTAAACTATAATTAAGGAATAATTTTAGAACATTTATTACAAGATTTAAAAATTATAAAAAATGTAGCAGAAGAAGCACTGTGCAAGTTGAATTTTGCCTGGATTTAGTAAAGTTGTGTGAAAATACAGACTGTAATGCATTTAATATTTCAGTGGATATTCTCTCTTCTGAGAAGATGGGAGACTTGAGGCAACGATCGTAGAAGTGTCCTTTATAGTTAAGGTTGTCTGATATGTCTGTTATCACAGTCTGACTTTAGTTTTTATAACTTTGCCAAAGTTTTAACTGTTTTGGCTGAATTTTCCATGTCATGGAACTGCCAAAAAGGGATTTGTTTTCAAAGTTACTATTAAAATGATTCATCTGTTTCCAGGAACAAGTTATGGGAAAATACGTTGAGGGTTTTTTCTCTTTTTTTTGTTCTCCTGGGAAACTCACTGCCTTTATTCTTTGGAGTGGAAACTTTGAAATCTGGCAGATGAATCACCCTTGTGTCAGAGAAGTGTCTTTTGAAATGTACTCAGGGTGGCAGGAGGTGCAATGTGTACAACCTGTCTTCTGCATAGAGGCTGGTAGCAATTCGCTAGGAGATTTAGTGGAGTGCTTGGGCTGTGCATTTCCAAATAAGCTAAAAGTTAAATATTCAAAAAGTACCTGCAAATTAAATGAGTCAGAAATATAATCGAAAAATGCTGTAGGAGCATATGATTAAGACTTGTATGTAAGTGGACCAAAATCCTGCACAGTGTACAGACTAACTTTGGAGTTCTTGGGTTTTTGTAACCTGAATATTGTTGTTTNTTTTAAGTGGCAGATTCCTTACAACTGTCCCTGTGTGGCTGTGAACCTGAAACAGGAGTTTTTCAGTAGTTAAAGTAGTATGAGATTTTACAGTTTCAAAATCAGCTGATTGCTTCATAGCATTTTAATTTAATCAAGAAAATGTTATTTATTGTTCACTTTAAAATGCTTTCTTCAACCAGAACTCATTTAAAAGAAGTATTTTATTTTTTTCCTCCTCTTTCGTGTCAGTACTGTCTAATAGGTTCTATGGTTGGGATTTTTATTTCTGATCCTTCACCTGAAATTCGTCTGAGTTTGTGTAGATTTGTCGTAAAGTGGAGACTAAGGAGATATACGAGTCCATTTTACATTTCCTTTCTTTCAAAGCCGAGTGCTGAATTATATACGTATTTGAAATTTCAAGTCCTACATCTGTTAGTTGCAGGAATCTTTGCAATTGGTACTCCTAATTGAGTCTTAATCGGGAGATAATCTCCGTGCTGTGGGAAGCACATAAATGTTCATTCTGGCCTTTTATAAGATTTAAGAAGCTCATTAAAAAAAAACCAAAACAACAAAAAGACTGTGGGTCAGTTTTTTTATTGTTGCATTTCACTGAATTCAGCAAATCTGTGTTATGCAAATACCTTATATTTTAAAAACTGCCTCAGCTTTTCTTTTTCTAATTTATGTTGTGTCGTTGTATATTGCAAAAGTTATGTTCAGCCATCATTTTCACACTTCAAAAGTATCTACACAATTGAGCATGTTAAGATCCATTTTTCTCAATCATCTTCCATTTCTTCCCCTCTGAGAATCAGTGTTCAAGATGGGGTTTCCAAATATGTAACCTTTGTTTTTCTCATTGCATGTGTGCTTTTTATTGTTTCTAGCTCATTGAGCACCTCCTAGCACATCATTTCCCTGACAGTGATGTGCAGTGTGCTCTTTGATCAAGTGGCTAACTTCAATCAGAAAGTCCCACAATCTGCACGTGATTTCTGCCACAGTGTCGGGTTGGAAGGCCCTAAACCAGGACCTCTTCCAAAGTGGCAGTTATTTGTCATTAAGGGTTTGATTTTATCTTTAGAAGATTAACTGTGTGGCTGGGATGATTCTTCAATGCTAGGAGTTTTCTTCTGTGAAAGGTAATTTTCTGGTCGCATTTTGAGTGTTGCTGGTTTTATCCAGAGCACAGTGCTCATGATGTGACCACAAACATTTTTTAGCAGGGGCCATAGACTCTATAGTAGTAAGCCTTGGTCTATGTGATAGTAGTCTTGTGTTTTAAATTAGCTTTTGCAAACCTCTTCAGAGTTGTTAATAGAATTTGCTTGTCTGCAAAGCAGTGTTTGAAAGCAGCCACAGCACTGCTGGCCCTTGAAGGGGAAGGAAAAATCTCTGTGGAGGGACATTATGGGACAGCAGTTGTGAACTCAGGACCTGCTGCCTTGTGCAGATGTAATGACACCTCAGTAAAGTCTTGTTCCTTTGTGGGCAGTGGCTTTACTTGCAGGTGTGGATGTCTGCATCGTCTCTGGTTGTATGGCACTCTTGAGCTGAGATTTAGCTCCTGCAAGGCTCTCAGCTCCAGGCAGGATACCTGGACTTAATAGGTAGTGTTTATTGACAGCTTCTGGGAAGTCTGTGGGTTCTTGCTGGGCTCCTGTAGAAAGCTGGCTTGAATTGTGGCAGCTTTCTTGCCTCTGCCCAAGGCTGTGGTTCCTGCAGCCCAGTTCATTCTTGCAGGAGTTTGAAACACAGTTGCTTGCCTAAAAACTGATGGCACAGCACCATTCATTGTGACACAGTGACACAGCCTCAACCACTTGGGTCAGTGCTTAAAATGTAACATAAAACACACATGTACTGCATAGCAGAAGTGAGGTGACTGCAAGCTAGAGAGAACTGCTGCTGTGATTAAGCCTTCTGGCTAAACTTAATCAGACTTCAACTAGAAGAGTGGGGCTTTCTTGTAAATGAAGTGGGTATAGATAGAGAATTATTTTATTTTATTCTAATCTTTTAAATGAGCTGAAAGTCACCCCATGCACATATTCATGGAAACAGCTTCATACAAATACATGCATGAAAAGGATGATGGAAGGCAACTGCGAAAGCAGAATTAGTCAAACTTGAATGTCTATTTATTGGTGTCAAACTATTTATTGCAACATGGAAAAGGGAAAATGTGCAAAGCACTAACATCAACCATTAGGCAAACACTAGTACAGGATCAGTGATTTTAGGAGAGCTTGCGAAGTGTACACCAAATGAGGATTGTGGTTTTATGTTCAGATTTTTCTCATATAAATGCCTTTTTTCGAGGACACCAAAAGTATGGAAAGGTGATTATTTGCTTTTGCACAAGAGAAGGCACTGAGATTGTCCAGGATGCTTTTTTTCTATGAAGCTCTAAATTTGTGTTTGTGTTATTAGTTCAGTAGTACAGTGTAAAATAAGTTGTCTGTAAATGCCTATCTCAAAGTTCCTAAAATATAGCTTATGTACCTACTTTTACAAAGAAATTTTAAAAAGTAAATGCATTTTTTTAAAGGTAAATGAGAAAAAAAATTAACTTGGCTGAGAGTCAAAGCTTTAAGATATGTGGCAGGAAAGCAGACACAAAATTGGAGGGAGAAGAAAGTAAAGAATATAATTAAAATGTTATTTTCTCCTCCTTCCATTTACCTGTCTCCTTTTGTTATTCATATGCATTTGTTGAAGTTGCATGTAAATGATTGATTGACTCAGTGAACTCATTGTAATAAATTATGTTTGATGTGCTATCTGGAAAAAAATCTTTTGAAATTCTGTCTCTTTGCTTTGTCTGCTCACCTTGTGGCTTTTAATATCTTGTTTCCCATCTGTCTGATGCTGTCATAAACTAAGCATAACTTTCCAGACCTTAATGCAGCTCTCTTTCTTCTAGTCTAACTGAGTATGTAACACAAATATGTGATTTGGCCGTCAACAGTAACATCAGAAAGGAATGTTGAGTGTGTGTTCCCTTTACTGGTGTGAAATAAAGAAATCCTTATCTGTAGATATTTGATAATAGATATTTACAGTTCGCAGATATGTCCCTGCAAGCAAATGGACAGAGATGTCTGTATCGTCGTATTACATCAGCTTTAAGTAGCATTTAAGTCCAAAGGTTACTTTTGAGGATTAATCCTTAATTAAAGGAGGAAAGAAATGTGTCTCTAAGGTTTCAAGAAAGCAGCTTTAAATATAGATTTAAAAATTCTTAACTGAATATGTAATACAAACTTCATTTTGAGATTAATTGTACTATAGATATTCCTACTGCAAGAAGTGTCTCTGACAGTGAGGTCACCGAATCACAGAAGCATTCAAGTTGGAAAAGACTCTCAGGATCACCAAGTCCAGCCGAAAGTCCTAATTGTGTCTTGAGTTACAGGGGAATTGGGAGAAGTAGTCTTATTTTGTGAAAGACATTTTTTTTCCCCTAGGGAATATAATGTCTGTAGAAATATTTGGTTGGGATTTTTTTTTTTTGTATGCTGCTAGTTCCGCAGTTTGCTTATCAGCAGTTAAGTTGCAGGTAAATAAATTATTTCTGTACTTTATTAAGGACATAAAATCTGTATGCTGTACGTTGGTTCCAAAAGTGCATTCTTCACTAAGCTTCTGACTTCCTTGAAATTTGCTTCTATTGCTGCTGAAACAAGTGTTTGAGCAGAAGCTTTAGTGGCAGACTTCCAATATCTAGTGAATATTATGTTTTAATTGTTTTATTTCCTATTGTACTGTGAAAAAGTGCTTTGGGGAAATCTATATGTGTGTGTATTTTCCACTACTGAAAAAGATTATATTAGTCAAATTACAAAACGATATTAATTTTTTTTTTTCTGGGATGGATGGAAGTTTTCTTATAAGACTTTGTGATGAGTTTTTGTTTATGAAGCTCATATCTCTAGCATAGAATATAAACAAATAAATGGAATGAAGTCTTATTTCCATCATATTCAGTATTACTATTTTAGGATTTCTGTTTCAATGGATTTTCTTTCTCTATATTCTTTCCAGGGTTATGTTTGGTATAATGTTTCCTTCCAGAAGTGTGAAAAGTTAAATGGATGTATCACAAGGAGCATGCTTGTGCCCTATTCTTAAAAGTAAAAAGCTTGTTGTATTGGATGCATCTCACCCATTACTGAAATTTGTGTGGAATGGAATAATTGAATCATAGAATGGTTTGGTGGGAAGAGACCTCCAATAGTCATCTAGTTCAGCTCCCCTGTGGTGAGATTGCCCAGAGCCCTTGAGCCTCACCTTGAATATCTCCAGGGATGGGTCCTCAACTACCTCCTTGGGCAACCTGTTCCAGTCTTCCAGTGCCCTCATGGTAAAGAATTTGTTCCTAACCTTCAATCTAATGTGTTCTTTAATTTCCAACCATTGCCCCTTGTCCTATCACTACAGGCCTTTGTAAACAGGTCCTCTCCAGTCCTCCTCCTTCTGGTACTAGAAGGTCTCACTGGAGCCTTCTGTCCTCCAGGCTGAACAACCCCAGCTGCCTCAGGCTGCCCTCATAGGAGAGATGTTCCAGCCTCCCAGCCATCTTTGTGTCCTTCCTCTAGACCTGATCTGTCAGGTCCATGTCAGCAACTGTGTAGTGGTACACACAAAGACAGAAGAAATCTAACAATTAATATTTCATCGTCATTGCATAGCCATTTGCTTTGGGAGAAAAAATGTCACTCTCGCATGCGACCCCCAATTTGAAAGGACCAAAAGCAACAATGTGTCTAGAGTGTGTGTTATTAATAAATTACATACTTTTGTGACTTGTTAAACTCTCTCTCTAATAATGGTGTGTTTCATTCTATGTTGCTGAAGAAGGTTGAAAATGCAAAGGGAAAAAATTCGTTCTGCATACTCCCAGAATAATTTTCTTAACTGCTGAGATTTTCCTGGGGACCAAAGGACAGAGTAGACATTGTTCAACATTTTAGCTGAATGAAATGACACCGGCCTGTAATAAGCTGCAGCTGAAATCCAACTACAAAGTGTTTTCCAACAGTACTTGGGAATAAGGCATCGCAGTTATAGTTAGTATATGGATATAGGTTTTGGAAGCAGCTAATTTCTTATGTGCTGTATATTTTCCTGGGTTTTCTGGTGAACTTAGTCACTGTGTTGATGATTCATAGCTAAATATTTGCTTTAGATGTGAGTGACACATTCACATTGCCTTTTCAGCATGTATGGAGAGCGGAGAAGAAAATGAAATGATGTTCTGTTTCTAGAAATTCTGCTAGAACACATATTGGAATGAGTTTGGTGTTCTCTCCATTAATTACCGCATGTTTTCATGTAGATTAGACTTATTACTAGGCATAGAATAGTATAAACAGTGGGATCACTGGCAAATTTCTTTCATGCAGGGGAGAATTATGAAGAAAATATATTTTTGGGAAAAAATGGCCATGTGGCCTATTGTTTAGGCAAGCAGTTGCTCTTATTGGCACAACTACTTGACAGCATAAAGCAAATACACTGTGTGTGGTGTATTAGTGATAACCTTGCATGCTGACTGTGATACTTTATTGCACTACTTGGCTTCACATATAGCCACACACTATATCTTCTTGAAGAAAGAAGAATAAAGAATCTGCCATTGATTATAACACAAACACTGATTTTCCTGCATTACCGCATCTTAAATGTTCACTTCTTTTCCCCAAGACGTATTTGTGCTTACAAAGTATATTTATTCTCTCAAATTATGGTCCCTAAATTAGCATGCCATATATTTTTCACCAAATTAATCTTTTTTCCAGTTTTGTCTGACTAATGACTTGATAAATCTCTCCTTATCTTCCAATGGCAGATGATTTATCAAGGCCTACCACTTAATTAATATTGCAGGGCATGCGGGGAGCTGAAGAATTCAAAAGTATTTTTTGTAGCTTGGACATGTAAAATGAGAAGCATAGGAGAAAGCAGAAAGATAATCTTGTAACTGAGGGGAAAAAAAGCCTTTGTGATTTAAACATGGGATTGAGGTTCAGGAAATGGTGAGTTCTATCCCACAAATCCATCATGCTTCCCACTAGACTTTGGACAAGACACTGTTTTCCTTTCTTTGCTGCAAAATATTGAGGGTAATACTGTCTTATCTCTTAGGGTACTTCAGTGCTAAATTTGTCTAGCATTACTAGTGGATAGAGGATAGATATTCTATTTTGACTTTATTGAGTTGTGCTTATACAAACACTTTAATGTTACAGCCTGGATTTGTCCATATTTTAAACAGTGTACATAATATGTAATATACTTCTGTGGTGTAAATGTTTTAGCTTCTATGTCTGAAGCACGTGTCAAAAGACAGAAATCGAAGAGAAGTTGTCAGTGAAATTTCAGCTTTCCTGAATATTTTTTTTCTTCCATTTTCAGGTTGCATGTCTCACTCATGTAGCAGCTAATTACCTTAATTGCAAAATTGAAGCAAAACGCTGGGGTACTGCTCATGGGAGTATTGTTCCCTATCAGGTAAGCAGAAAGCATTGGGGGGTTTGGCTCATGGAATTCGTGATTTTGTGCATTATGAGACTGAGAAGGGATTTACTTTTCCCATGACCTTCTGTAGTCTGTCTGTGTCTAGGTAGGACAAGGTTCTGTTGTTCATTGTCGTTTCTGAATTTTGCATTGTATCTTCATCAGCAGTAGATTAGTAACAGAACACTGAAATAGATCAAAGGTGTTTGCTGAAATTGGATGACCTTAAAGCTAGCATGATGATTTGATTGCTTTTCACCTGACAGAGAGACTCTTTTTAAAAAAGAGTTACCTGACTTTCATGCCATTTATGAACTGAAATATTTTTGTCGCTGAATTTTGATGCTTTTGTCTTGTGAGTTTACAAGGACAATATAAGTGAGCATGAACATCTGGGAGTTCTCCATATTTGTCATATTCTGTTGATTTTGCTACAAATCATTTTGTGGCTCGGTGAGACACCAGGTTGGCAAAAGGAATTAACCAGACCTCAGATCTCTCCATCGGAAATCATAGTCTGCTACATCTAATGAAGAGTTGAAATCCTTTAAAAATAACATGACCTTTATCATATAAACAAGCACAGGGGGAAAAAAAGCTGCAAGTTTTATCTTACTTCTGGCTATTATGGGAAATCTTCCAGTAAACAAAGAAAGTTTTCTTCTTTTCTGGCTGACCATTTTATGTTCTTGATGGAAGTCATGCTAACTTTTGGAGATTTGGACATATACTTAATTATAAAATTATGTATTTCATCTTTTTTGGTGTTTTTCGTCAAACAGTCATGTTTGAAACTTGGTAAGCGGAGTCTAGATTTCTTGATTTCCAGCCAGAGTCCTTTAAGTCCTGTGAGGGCCAATTCCTAGCGTTTGCCTGGGAGATCTGTTCTTAAACACCATTCAATATCTATAGCGTATTCATTCTTTTAGAAAAAAAATGAGGGCAAGTCAATATGTTGTCTCTCAAATGTGAAAATGGTAGTGATCATGACGTTAAAAGATTTGCTGCTTGTGGCTAAAGAAACTCTGAAACAAAAGATCTACCATAAGAACACTATCACTTGTTAGCATCACAGACAGTCCTCCTTGGGTCTAAATCCACTATCAGTTGTTTTAAGAGTCAACCATCTTGTTACAAATTAGCTAGAACAGACAGCAAATGATCTAAGACCAATGGAGAGATGCAGCTCTTTCTGCAAACCTGACTGAGGTCTTGCAGTGTTCTTGTCTTGGGTGCAGTGCATACGGCTCTGGTTGGCAGTACATAGCAGTTTGGCCATGTCTTTTAGGGCCACCTCTGTGTGACCCGGTGTAAGCAGGCATCCACTACAGCTGTAGTTATGTTCTGCTGCATTTCTGTGATGTGACCTTTTGGTGCAACCGGTTTTGAACTTTGGTGTGTTGAATGTATAAAACAGAGCTGAAGTGTCTGAAGTTTGTATAAGCAAACCCATAAACCCATCTTGCTAAACAAGATGCTTTATCTTCACTGGACTCTATTTGGCTGAATAACTTTTATGTCATTTTGCCTTTGTTTTTTCACAGTCAAGATGAAAAGCAAAGCATGCACTGAGCATGTTATGTTTCTTTTTTTTCATAGATAGCTCTCTAGATATAAAAAACATTGAGGAGATTGGTTTAGCTAACCTTCTGGTTAAACCCAGATTAATTAATATGTAAATAGTTCCTAAAAACCAAAAATATCCTGTCAAAACTATGGTTCCTGTGTTCCTGTCTGCTGTTTCTGAAGTAAATATTAGAAATATTACCTCAACTTCATAAAGAATTTAAATCTGAATTTCTTCATCCATAAACCAATAATTAACATGGATTTACTATGGGTGGAGTTGTGTATGTGTTCATGGCTTATCTGTTAACATTCCATCAGTTAGTGTGGCTATAATTCTGATTGTAACCATAAGTACAGTATGCTTTCTAGAGATTATTTTTGCTTTACTAACATAAACTGTACTGGGGCTGCAAGTAAATGTGGGGGTTTTGTTTTAAGATATTTTAAAGTCAACTACAATGGGTTCAAATATGAAAGATCACATTTCAGAAACTGAATTTCTGCCTATGTAAAACAGGCATGTGATTTCCCCCCCTCCTCCTTCTTTTGTCCTCAACTTTATTTTGTTTTTATTTGCTGTATCTTGAGTTTTCACATAGGTATTCAGTTTTATCTTTGAAGCTATACAGAGCCTGCAATCTTGCTAAAAAGTGTCAGACCATGTTAAATCATAGAAGATAGGGTAAACATGAGTAATCCTTTTACAGAATTAAAATGGGAGAAATCTAAATAATTTCCATCATCTTCGTGTAAGAGAGGTCTGATCAGGGTCATACTAGAGCATGGTCATACTGACCAACATTTAATCAGAAATATATATGTTGAAAGCACCTTAAAAATGTGCAATTGTTGCAGGAAGTGTTCTGGTGCACTGTTTAACATGCTCGTTAGTATATACAGAATGCTACTGGGCATTAATTGAGCTCCAATTGAATAATTTTAATCACAATAGCATTACAAAAGGCTCTGTTTTTCCTATTTCTTATTTTCCTCTTTAGCTTTTAGTTATCTCTTTAATTTCACTGTATTCCCTGTTACTTCTTGACTGAAACCCAGAAGCATGTTTTCTCCCTGAATGTCTTCTCAAGACTGACCTTCCTTACTTGTTTTAAAAGACATAAGAAATGATCATTAATGGGCAACTGCATTTTCTCTTTGCTGAAGATGTGTATCAAGATGCGTAGCACTTCTGAAAGGCTATTTCTGGTCTGAGCAACGAATTCTTAGCAAATGAGATGTAAAGTAGTGTGCAGGGACATTCATTCGAGGTTTTTTTCTCATTTGCTGGTCATGTGATGACTTTGTTGCATGATCATCTGAACTGAGTTTTCAGCCCTGTAATGCTCATCACCAAAGAACAGACCTGTGGTTGTATTGAGCGTTCAGTGTCATTTAGGGTTCCTGTAAAGTTGTCTGATTTAAAGGTTTGCCACAAGTTTGCAATGAAGGTGAACTTTGCAATATGCCACAGGGATGAAGAGCTCTACATTCTAATTAACCAACCTTAGGAATAAATTTTTGGGTGCTGAACTCTTCATGAGAGATTTTCTGCTTTGAGCATATCTGCTTTCTAATCTGAGCACTGCAGTTTGATTAGGTCACCCTGTGATAGTGCAACCGGATCCCAATTTGCTAGGTTTCAAGCATTAAAATACAAACCTTCAGGTCTGGGCTGCATCTTAGGCTTAATTAGTACAGTTTTACTAAACAAGTTGCTATAATGAGGCACCTTGTTTAGTTACAGCTGTTCTGTTATTATCTAGAGGAAATCAGGGTCTTAAAAGCATCCAGTTTACGTGATTGTGCTGAAAAGTCAAGTTGTGTTGCTGTTTTCCATTTGGAGTGGTAAGGTCTTCCCTCATTTTTGTGGTTTCAGTGGTGTAGTTGCCTTGCCTGTACCACATACAAAATCGAGACCTTTGCTTTTTCATCTATCAGTTGGCCTACTCAGAATGGATTTTCATTCTCCTGAGAAAGTCTGTTGTAAACTGAATGTTTCCTGTGCAGCTAATCAACCTGTCTTCAGACACCCAAGCAACTGGGCAGCGCTTTCAGAGGCAAACTCAGCAGTTCCTAAGGCTGCTTTCTCTCAGGCCTTAATGATGAAAGTCTCTGAAAACTGAGAAACAGATATCTCTTGCAGATATCCTTTCCCTTGAAGAGTGTGGTATTATTTCAGTTTGGTCCTAAGACTCACAAGGTCTTCTCAAGTATACTTCAGTATGTTTTCAGTGTATGCAAAGGGCTAAACCATCCCGAATAGAATGGTCTGTGTCATCTTTGAGTAAATCAAGAAAAGAAGGATATAATTTGCAGAACTTTTTTTTGGAACAAGTGTCTATTTGTTGAGTTCTTAATTAGATTCTTCGGAAGTGTCTTACTGTGACATGACTAGATTGACTACCAACTGCACAAATGTTTTTGTGTCACTGTGATTGTAAGAGATCACACTTGGCACTCTGCTTAGCAAAAAGTGCTGGGCTAGGGAGTCTTTCACTGAATCACAGAATGTTAGGGGTTGGAAGTGACCTCCAGAGATCATCAAGACCAAACCTTCTGCCAAAGCAGGATCACCCAGGTCAGGCCACACAGAAATGCATCCAGGTGGGTTTTGAGTTTCCAGATGGGACTGGAGTTTCCAGGGCAGCCTGTTCCTTGCTGTTTAGTCAATAAGAAAAGGTCTAGTAAATAATCTGTGGGAATCTGTGTAGTAAGCTACTCATTTATGAGCAATGAATTCTAGTTATTGAAACCTGGCAATGTTATATTGATATGTTTCTGGTGACTGTCCTTCTCTGAGTTGACAAGTCTCTCTCCTGGGCAGGCAAGCTGCCTGGAAAGCAAACGAGTAGGTTTGCCTTAGGCACTTAAAAATATGTGCTCAGTGTGCAGTGTGAGATGTAGTTATAATTTTATTCACATATATCCTATCATGTCACAGAGACTTTACTTTAAAGAAGTTAACCTTATCATCATGTAGAATAGACAGCTTCTTGCCTGTACGCAGGAACCTTCCAGATGGAAATAAAATGCATTTTTCATTTAAAACTTGGTAATGATTTTTTTTTTTCCCCTGAAGGAAATCCTCCTGTATCTTTCTGCTTTAAGCAGTACCTGCAAGGTATTTTAAAAATATGTCTTATAGTTTGAAATGGAACAACAGGTATGGATAATTAGAATTTTTGTTAAGGAATGATAGTGGATAATTGAGGCTGTCTCATTCTTTATCTTCTTGTGGGAATCACTGCTTTCTTCTAATCTGCTTGTTGGTTCCAGGGCAGAAGAAGAAACTTCATACTTCTCCATTTCTGAAAATACATTTCATAGTTGTTGTTCAGCTACAAATTGTGGCCACACGAAAGCTAAAACATATTTAAATAGTCTGAAACAGAACTCAGAAATATGTGTACAGAAGTATCACTCAGTGATTCCTGACATAATTGTAATCATGCTGCACACATAAATACTGATTTTTATTGCCATAGAAGACCACCACGAAGTATTGTACAAACAAGACAAATGTGTGCATTCTGGACCATAATGGGCAGTGAAACACGAAGAAATTACTATAAATGGCTGAAATGAGTTAGAACTTTGGCAGCTTACCACTTTTTAAACCTGTATTTTATTAAGAATTTGAGGATCTGGTGGTTTATACTGAAGGATATTTATTCTTGGCCATGAGAGAGATTAAGGCATCTCCACCTCATGATATCAACTTTATGAAAAATGGGGAAAAGTAATAAGTAAGAAAAGGCAGGAATATTCTTGCCATTGTTTAATTGATACTCAGGTGTACTTGCCTTTACTCTTTGAAGCCTGTGAGCTTTGGTTGGGAAATGTTAATTGCTATGGAAGAATATGTCCACTAGATGTCATTCACGTAATCTCGATTTTGTTGCAGCATTTGTTTCATAGGAAGCACACAGGATGGCAAATACAAATTATCAGCATTATTAGCAGCTTTTGTATATGCACTGCTTTCCGCTTTATCTGTGGCTGGCATGTTACAAAATAATATCCTGGTCGTCTCTGTGATGGCTTTGACATACTGTTCAGTCTAGGATTTGTGTCTTTACATGCTTTTGCCTACAATTACCTTGTTGTGTGAGTAGATCTGTTATATAAGAGTACCCAGGTGAGCTGCGTGTAGTCTGTAGCTGCTCTGCAAAGTGAGACACAAATATAGAGGTAAGGATGTTAAGCAAAAGTATGCTATAATATAATTCCTTCCAAAATATGTTCTTTTCTAAGCTCTTTATACCTTGAAGGGCAGTTCTTCGGAAAAGTGCACAGCTAATTAGGGAAGGCAGCTCAAATTTTGTAAACTTACACAAGTGGATTTATATACGCACAGCTCTTAGCTGTATAACTGTGCTTACAGTACTTGATTTGTGTCACTTTATTAATAATCTGAGGCATTTCAAACAGAATCGCTTTAATCAAGTTGAAATGAAATAGTTTGTGTGTGGACAACTCCAAGGTGGATCTGACCACTCGGATAGTAGCAAAGAGCACTCACACCCCCCCTTCCCTGCCCCTGGCTTTGTAGTATGACATGTGTTACTAATTGCTAGACAGCTTCTGGGAAGCCATATCTGTACTCTCATTGAGGAGCAACTGCTGCAACGTTGGCCTGTGTTCTTTCCCACTTTCTACTTGGAGTAGCTACAGCAAAACTGGAAGCTAGAGATCACAGCTTCCTCCAACCTCCCTCTCCTCTTCCATATGGAATAAAGAATTTTTCTGCCCTGTGTAGTCAGCCAGAGGGCAGGATGGGGAAGTGATAATCCTCTTGGAATGAGCACTTGCATGAAAAATGATAAATGCTACATTGCATGGGGATTAACACTTGCTTATGAACTTGCTTTTAATGGAGTGATGCTTCTCTTTCAGCAATGTGAAGGTTCACTGTACTTGTAGACCTGATTAAGAACCTCTACCGATGTTCAGCCAAAAGGGAACCATCTGCCATCAGAAACCTAATGGCGTTTGAAACTGATTCACTCTTTTGCATATGGTCCTCAAGAATGTAAACCACTTACTTTCACATAGCTTTTACTTCCCTAGAAAAATGCTTGCTCCCCACATCTCACTGCAAGATTCTTCCTTCTCTCAGCATGAGAATTGCATTTCTGCTCACATTTAATGCATCTGCTTGAGGTCTGTGCTTTGTCACCATCAAACTTTGAAACATGACTATCCAGAGCTAGTTTAATGAATGGAGTTGCTGTGTAAATCACATCTGTTCTCATTTTTTGATGGAATAGCTTATGATATCCTGTGAGGATGTTCGCAGAGTGGGTCAATCTGTGAGTGGAGTTTATGAAGCTTGTTTGGCATCTCTAGAGGTATTTGATACTGAGCTTCACAAACCTGGTTGCTGCTTTGCACTGGGCTGACATGTCATATGAATTTGGTCACTAAGTTTATTTCCAAACACTGATGTATACTTACAAATTTGCCATGAGCCATATTGTTTCCTCTAAAAATACTGCATTACTGCTACAATTAGCTTAGCTGTGCTGGAATAACAACTGTGGTCCTGCACTACAGAGGCAGTGCCTGAGAATTTAATTGGAAGCGGGGCTAGCATTTTTGAGAGAGCTTCTGTTCCATTTTCAGAAGTGATATATAGACTTAAGAAATCTCAGTCCTGTTGCTTCACTAAAGTATTGAAATTTTAAATGCTGTATCTACTTATGAGCTTTAAATTGCAGTACTGTTTAATGTCCTTCTTCATGACCTTTGCTGCATTCAGATGTAACAGGATGCCAAACCAGGTGTTTTTACATGATGACCAAAGACCAAAAGTGTAATCTAGGCCTTGGTCTGTAATTAAACCCTTTATTATTACCTGAATTTAACAATTGATGATTTGCTTCCATCTGAAAATAGGCAGGCCTTTTGCTACAAGACTTGAATTCAGTTGTATTGAGAGTGGTAAGTGAAGGCAAGAGACAAAACCATACTTCCTGACTATCACCTAAAACACATAATATTCACTGAGTGGGATTGAATCTTGTAACACAAATTAAGCTAGAGATATTGATCTCATCTCTCTATCCCCAAGGGGATAAAAATCAGTTTTATCTAGTCTAACTCATCACCTTTGTTCACTTAGATATAAGGTACTTTTGACAGATGTTTGTCTCAACTGCTCATCACAGTACAGGTACAGTCTTGCTGAGTTAGTTCTGCATGCTCACCGAAAGGAGGAAAATAAACAATTCTGTTTCCAGGAAGAAAGTTAGTGCTTGGATATAGGCAGTTTAGTTTGACTATGTAGTTCTTAATGCATTATGGCAGTTGAGAGCTGTATTGTCTATAGCAAGTTTTATACATCTCAAATATATGTAGTGTTCATGCTCAAGTACAGTGTTTTCTATCCTCGTTTTTGTGGGGCCAGATCATTCATGTTTTCCTAAAGGTTATATATATTTTAAAAACATATTGTATTTTTTCCTTGTTTTTTTTCCTTTCCTACATGATTTCCACTTTATTCACCTTTTCAAGGGGCGTGTCTAAGTCTGGTGTGTGCCTTAGGTAGTTTCACATGCTTCTGAGTAAGATGAAAACCTTTAATGTGCTGTTAAGACACCTGAGAATAGTTTGCTTTTGTTTATTAACAGTATCACATTGCTCTGTCTCCTCTTCTCAGCTGTTCAACTGCCAGGGTAGGAGAACTACGTGTAGCTTTATGCCTAAATTTGTTGCTTAGTTATCAGCTACAGCTTTAGTTTGAGTTACTATTAAAAGATTCTTGATGTTTCTTTGCATTCCATTTTTGTTTTGTTTCACCACGGTTTATACATAATAGTTTCACTGATAACTCTCATTCAGTGAAACCTGCAGAGGCAAAGACACTCAGTGCTGGAAGTGAGGTAGCAGCAGCCAAAGCAACTGTCTAACTATGATTTTGGTTTCTGTCAGCTGCAGCAAGTTTAGGGCACTCAAATTTTGAATGTCCATGTGTGAGTTTAATGAGCTTTTCAAACTTCTCCACATTATTGTTATGTCATTACTCATCTTTCTTTCCCTGGGTGTTTCAAGATAAATGAAGCCTGAGATTCCAAAAACTTGTCATGTAAGAGTATGGAAGAATAACCTTGTATTTTGTATTTTGTGATTTTGTCTGGTTCGTATTTTAGGAAGCTACCAGGTTAAAGAGCAGAACTTAAATTATCTTAGTAGAAAAGATATTCTTTGCCAGATAAAAATATTAAACAGATACAAGGGTAACCTTTGATTGCTATATGACTGATACACAGTCAGTTATTAGTTGTGATTCGGCACTGGCACAATTCATGGTCAAATGAAATGGTCGTAATAATAAACAAATAGGAGGCTGATATCTCTTCAAGTCAGCATTAGCTGAATCTGTGTAGCATTGTTAAAACCTAACACCAAGATGAGGAATATAAAATATTATAAGTAACCAGTCTTAGTCTGTATGATTATGTCTTTTAATGTGTATGATAATGTCTCTTCTAGACAGAGACAATTCTTTGACCTTGTCAAATTTATCCTTGGCATATGTGGTTTTGATAGTGGCTAGAGAGTCTTGACCATGAATAATAGTTGTAACAATGCAACAAAGCCTTTTGTAGTATGCCTAAGTTATTCGCTTAGCTCACTGGGGCAGAGGCTTCATTTTAACTCAGCTTGAGGCTTAGAACAATGGACCCTGAGTCTTATTTTAGTGATTCCACAAACCACGAATGATTTCTTCCTCCTTTGTGTACAGGCTTGCAGTATCTTATGTGAAGGTTTTTAATGCAGAAGTGAATGTTTTGAAGTGATCTCAGGATTTCACCTGATTTTTCTGCTGTTATCCATTTTTATATACCCAGTTTACATTCACATATTTGTCAAAGTTGGGGGATAAATGAGAAGTAAAAATTACCCTCACATGAGCATCAGTAACATGAAAGAGTCTGAGATTTGTTTAATACATATGGTGTTTGCTCATATATTTAATCCATGAACAAGGAGGGTGGTCTTGGGCAGGAGCAGAGTTCCACATATTAAGAATCTGATCAGGTAACTTAAGAGAATCTTGTTAGTGGTACCTCTTAGCACTCATGCATAATTATGCTATCTTTTCACTGTTACCTTTTCAAACTCCTTGGAGATTCTCAAGTAATTTTATTTCCTGCAATTTAACAGTTTTGAGTAATAATGATGATGATAAAACAGTTAAATAGTTTATTTTCTCAAGTACCAGGTGCTGAAAGCAACAGAGAATATTGGTGATTTTTATAGTGGTTTCCTGTGCATCTTGCATGAGCTTCTTTAAACATTCACTGTAGAGGCCTTTGTCAGACTTAAAATGATAATAGAAATGATTTGTGGTCAAGGGATTGGATTTAAACTCAGAAATGCAGCTCTACATTTGCTTGTAAAATAGGTGTATGATTTCTGAGTTGCAAATTTAATGTGATGCTAGGTTTTGAGTGAGTGCTTCCAATCCCTTTTTATTGCAAGGCAGAGCAGTTTCATGAAACCACCAGTTCCAGGTTTCAGCAAGTGTTAGAGTGGTGGTTTCTTTGAGATTTTCTACTTCTGTCATTCCTACCAGATTTTCATCTACACTATTTTGATTTGAGCAGGCAACTTTCTTGTGCCCTTCCTCTGTCTGTGAAAGAGCTGATCTCTTCCATCTACTTTTCTCCTGTTTGGTCTCCATTTAAATAGCAAGTTGTTCATAACTTGCTCAAAAGAGGTTATCTCTGTCTTTCAGGGTGTGACTGGATGGCATTCAGTAGTGTAGTGTAAAAAGCGTGTGAGGTAGTTCAATGCTGCAAGCAGGGAACAATCAGGCAAACAGTTGTGGATGGGGCTATCCCTTCTTCATGTAAGATCTTCAGCAATATTGCTGTCCACAGATACTTGCCTGACTTGTGCTGGGACTCCACAAGCCTCCAGTTTTAGTTCTTCACTATTCTTTATTTTTGTGGCACATAAGGCAAGAAGTGTTTAAATCACAGCTAGGAAGAGTTAGATCACACATTAAGAAAGCTTTCTAACAGCAAAGCCAAATTATTTTATGTTTTCAGTAATCTTTTATGGCCTTAAAGGCTGGTACGTCTGAGTCTTCTCTGGGTTAAACATTCCCAATTTGCTTAGTCTTCCACTTTGCTCATGCCTTCCAGAACTTATTGCTGTTCTCTGTGCTTTCATTTTGGAGGACCTCATTTTTGTGACATCCTGAACCAAAGGTAGTACATTACTTCAACTCCAGTTTTATCATCCTGAAGTACAAGAGAAAGAAAAGATTATTTTGTGAATCTTACTGGTTTTGCTGACCTTGTGAAATACTGCTTCAGTGTTACCTGGCTGTTGCAAAGCAGCCTTTGTTTAGTTCAGGTACAGTTATTGAAATGTGAATTCTTGATGCTTTACTCCTGCATGTGAGTTATTCATGTGTGAATTTCTCATGCTTAATTCTAGCACCTCCCAGTTGATTTTCCTTGATGAATTTCACCCTCTTGATTTCAGACTTAGTCTTCCAGTTAGTTACAAACCTTTTCAGTCCTTTGGCCTGGCCAGTTTAATATATATCCTTCTCTCCTTTGGGTGATACCCAGCCAGTTATAACCCCATTTTTCATATGGTTGTATTTAAGTTGGTACAGCCCTTTGCTGTAGACTGGTGAACAAAGACAGACATGGAAGTCCATGTAATTGTACTTTGCAAGTCACTATTGGCTGCTGCCCATTCTCTGGTTGTTTTGAGGGGATGTATATATGTCTTTCTGGGAGGAAGGTGCTGACATATAATTTGCTAGATTTATTTTTTATTTACTCCAGACACTGTGTTTGTGTATTTCTGAGATCTAGTGTCTCATTTTTGTCCCCATGCTGCTAGTGTGCAACTTCCTCAGACTCTTCTACGAGGATTCTAAAAGAAGTCCTATCAGGTCACGATAGCTGAAAAAACAAACCACCCCTTTTCAGAAGTATTGGCCTCAACACAACTCTTTTGTAAGCTAGCCCAGGTTTCACCTGTACATTGGCATGTTGGTGTTTTCTTGTGCCTTTGCTAATAAATTCACCGAGTCTGTGTATTGCATAATAAGAGCCAGTAGGTATTATTTGAATGTGAATAAGCAATTAAACCAGCAACATAGTGCTTACAGTAAACACTAGGCAGCTGGGCTGCACTTGGAGATTGTGAACACTCAGAAGAATCAAGAGGGTCATGAGTTTCAGATGGCATTGATTACTGTGCCGAGCATCTTCAGAAGACTTAATCACTCAAATCTGATTTAATCCTTTAGAAGTACAATTTAAGTATGACTTAAAGGACATGAAGTCCGTTGATTAACTGCTGAGCTAGGGTTTATGAATTTCACATGGTAATAGAAGTTAAAACAATACCCTCTCAAGGAACGTGCCAGTTCCAAGTTTTATGTGAAATACCAATCAATAGTAGAAGGAGGAACTGGATAGACAACGTATTTGCTATAAAGTAGAACTTGGTGGAAATTAGATTCTCATATTTAAACATTGGCAGATGTACCAAATGTCTTTTTTTTTGCCCTGCATTAGGTCGGTGTACCAGATCCCAAAAATCATGGAAGTGGCAAAATAATAATAATCATGAGATTCACAAAAAAATGGATTTCTTCTGTGTCTGTTTACCAGTCTTCTGATTCCCCTCTTCTGTATTTTTTTCCCCATTATGAGTTCCAAAAATTGCTTTGGTGGAAAAAGAAGGAAGACAACTGACTCTTTCACATAGTCACCCAAGCTGAGTTGGCAGCATGCTAGGCTTTGTGTGTTTCTGCCCACCATTTTAATAAAAAAACTACTCAGATATCTGATTTTTGCATGTTTGATTTCAACTCCTTGAGGGAATCAAGATCCTGTTCTTGATTTAGTGAGACTTTACTGTCCGGATGTAAATGATATTTTTTGAGTAATGTATATCAGATTTACCAGACTCATCAGTAAAATTTCAATTCCTTAAGGGGCTGGAACACTGCCCTATGAGGAGAGGCCAAGGGACCTGGGACTTTTCAGTTTGGTGAAGAGAAGACCTAGAGGGGATCTAATCAATATTTATAAATATCTGAGGGTCAAGAGAGAGGGGATGAACTCTTCTCAGTTGCGCCCTGTGGTAGAACAAGGGGCAATGGATATAAACTACAGCACAGAAAGCTCCACCTTAACATGAGGAGGAAGCTCTTTACTGTGAGGGTCATGGAGCACTGGAACAGGCTCCCTAGAGAGGTTGTGGATTCTCCTCCGGAGACTTTCAAGACTTGTCTGTACGCATTCCTGTGTGACCTGCACTAGATTTTATGGTCCTGCTGTGGCAGGGGCATTGGACTCCATGATCTCTGGAGATCCCTTCCAACCCTTAACCTTCTGTGATCCTATGAACTCATCAGGACTTGAAAGGGAAGGTGGCTTTTATTTTAAAATATCTCCTGGCTTTTAAGCCAGCCTTGTAATTTTTGAGAGATCTGTGTGGCATAACATACTCATTCTCAGTACTATCTGCTGTAATTCTGGCACAAGATGCTCCACCCTAAAACTGTGTCTGATGACCCTGCTTCCAAGCACTGCTCTCATGCCTTCCAGTGGATATACAGACTTCAGACGTATCCAAAAGGGTGGTGGAGACAAACCTCATACCTGCTATATTTAAAATATAGCTGTCTGTATCCATTGTAGTTGTTGTTCTGATGCTGCTCTCCAAGAATGTCTTAAAACATATATGAAAAAGAGTTGTAATGAGAGTTGGAAATACCGCAGACTGAATGTCTCCGGAACCATTATGAAAGTGGCTGCAGTGGAACTGCCAGCAGTTGGTGACTGAGTAATGGTATGATGGC
Source organism: Psilopogon haemacephalus (assembly GCA_013396835.1). Lineage (NCBI taxonomy): Eukaryota > Metazoa > Chordata > Aves > Piciformes > Megalaimidae > Psilopogon > Psilopogon haemacephalus. Next base: position 138,651 of record VWZI01007607.1, read on the forward strand.
AGTTTTTGCTCAGGCAGGGAAGATGCTGTGTTTGCCACATGTGAATTAATATAGTGCTGCTTTTTACTGTTGAGGGATTAGCACAATTATTTTCTTTTAAACAGTGTATTTGAAGTAGAAAAGACTAGGAGAATGGATGAACCCATGTTGCAGACAGCTGCTTTTTTTTTGAGTTGGTGAGCTAAGAATCTGCTGTAGCTGGGAAGCATCAGATCTGAAATTACAACACTGCTAATGTATGTGATATGACTTTTAAAATGCCAGGTAAGAGCTAAGCCCTCTAGACAAGTAACCGGAAAAGGAATAAGAGGCAAGAATATCTGTATGCCATTTGGCCTGGGCTTTCCTCCTCGATAGCAATTTCTATTTTAACAATTTTTTTTTTTTTCATAGTAGTTCTGTGTGCATATTTTATGAATATTAACCACTAATGGAAAATAAAATTGGGAAAATGTATTAAAGAAACAGAGGTGCTGGAAGTGATAATTGGGGTGCTGAAAGTTAAGAATTTGACTTTCATCATTCTAGTTCCCTGTTTTTCCCAATATACATACTAGAAACTAAGAATAAACTCAGAGGCAAATTATGTATGTTGATTTTTTTTTTTTCTTTACTTCTGTAATGTCCATGAGGTCAATATTTGGTATTCACAGCTGTTGCAGCAAGTTAGTATTAAAAGCTAGTGATTTGGGAAAACCTCTTTTCAGTATGTGGAGAACATACTTTGTAGGAAATTATTTATCATAGTTCAATGCAACTACCTGTAACTGTGATTTTGCCAGTTATCAACCTACTGCACTGAGCTTTATTGCATTGCACCACATATAAGGAGTAGGTAAAACATTCTGTGGCCAGCATTGCCCTTTTAGATTGATTTGTCAATAAAATTAAGAATACCAAGTTCCTGATTCAAGAATGAATATATGGACCGCAGCATCATATTCTGTTCTCTTGGAGGTGAAGCGTGTGGAGAAGCAACCACAAACCCGTGCTTAGCTAAGATGTAGCTCGTGCACGTTGAAGCTGCAGTGATCAGGGAAGGAAATTGGAATATTGTGGGGCTATAACCTATTGTTTGACATCCAGTGCCTGCTCCTCAGTAATTTACTTGCCTCTTTTGGTCACCTGACCAAAGACATTAAGTGGGCCACAGCGTAAGCCAGGAAATTCAGCTCTCTGCTTTCCAAGTCCAAAACTCGGTTGTTTCCCCTTTCCCCTTCCCCCTCCCTCCTTCTTCACAGCTGGTCAGCACATGCACAGGAATTGCTCAGGCCAGGTAGGGCAGATATAGAAAGATCCATATGGAGCACATGCAAATCTGCACTAAATTTCTGGAATGCAGCAACAGGGTGAAGTTAATGTAAAGCAAGATTTCTTTTATGTTTAAAGTTTCTAAAACTAATAAAAAAAAAAGAGACAACAAATTCACTTTATAGCCTTTCCTTTTCTCTACTACTACTAACTGAGCGGGTTTGGGATTTTGCCAAAATATTACGCATTGCTCAAGAAGATTACAAAGAAATCCCAGACATGCACTAGAGAGCTATTAAATTTAACATTTCTAAAAGATATTTTCAACAGCTAAATACTTGTTAGAGCATTGTTTTCTCCAACTTTCAAAAGTTACCACAACTCAGTCACAGATAAGAACTTCCAGCATTTTAATTGGTATATAAATTGAGTTTAAAACCAAATCCACTACATTTCCTGTGGTAAAGGAAACAGAGACGCTTCAGTTTGGTTTGTCCCTAATTTGAAAATCATGTTCCCAGGAAATCCTGCATAATTATTTTACGTAAACAGGAAAAGTAATTATTTGCTTGGGGCTGTGTTTGTGTGGATGCGGGGGATGCACGTAAATAGTGTAGATTCTGGGACCCAATGTGTTAATGAACGTGTTTTAGAATAAAGGCAAACATGCTCCAAATAAGGTGATCTTCTGTTTGGCCATGGACAGGCTAGTACAAGGGGGTTTAAAATGCTTGCGTTTTCCTTTATGTATTCTTGTAGTTTCTTCAAATTTTGTTAATTAAAGAAAAGATGAAGACGAAAAGATGAAGGGTTTGTAGTGCAGATGGCTTTGTATTCCTCTTCAGGAGCTCTCGCCTTGTCTGCAAAGTTACTTTTTGTCATCTGGAAATGAAAGAATTGTAAAAAGCTATTGTAAAAATGCTGCAGGATTTCAACTCTCACATCCTTCTCTTCTCTCACCCCCTCAAGGCCCTAAATTTACTTTTGCCGTTTGTAATAGTTCAGTTAAAGGTTGAACTTCCCCTCCTGCTCCTTGTGAGCTTTTCTGATTTCACTTACCATTTGAACAAGATATATTGGACTTTGTTTTCTCTAGAGTTAGTATGAACTCTATACTTCTTCACACTGTTGGTTTTGTTTTCAGTTGGAAAATAGCATTACACATTTTGAGTATAAATTGTACAGTAAGTAGGCTGGGAGGTTTTTTTGTGGGGGCGGAAACAATCTGTAGAGTTATTGCGGGAGTTGAACCCTGTTTAGTTATAAAACTTTTGAAATAAAAATCCAGAGATTTTTGAGGAACTATTTGTGGATTTTTTTTTTTTTTTAAACCAGGATGTGATTCAGACTATTATTTGACAAGAGGGCTCAACAACCTCGCTAAATGCAGAGAAGAATTAAGTATGGGAGCAGGTGCATGCTTACTTTATTTGGATTTGTTTGTGGCATTTTCTTAAAAGTTGAAAGTTCAGCGTATTACTTTTAACAAACGGTGGTCATGGACGTTTTCAGGGGAAAATTGGAAGCAATGATTGTCTTAGCAGAAATTTTAACACTAAAGTTGCTCAGAGAACCCAGTTTAAAGTGGAAAATCACGTTAGTTTCCTCTTGTTTTCTCGAGGGAAAGCTGTGAGTTAATATAGTAACAATGAAGCGATAGATATTTCTTTGTAGGTTTTTAATCCAGTGGAACAGATTTACTCAATAATCATTCTAAAAGGTATTTTAAGAATGTTAACCCCAAATGGTAATTATTAAGTGGCTGTGTGCTGTGGTGAGAAATGCTTTGTGTGTTACATAGCTACACAGAGGAGGACTTGCAGTGGAAGGGTATTCTCAGGAGCATGGGATATGGTTCAAAATGTACACTTGGTGAAGTCATACTTGCCTTAGATTAATAACATATTTACCTCTGCTAGGTAATCTTGGAGGGGTAAGCAGGTTAAGCTACTACAGAGCAGTTTTCCCCAGACCACCTTTTTTTTTTTTTTTTTTTTTTTCTTCTTCTTTCCCTGTTGTGTTCATTTTCTGAGTATATATATTCCTGAAAACTTTCATTGCACATTCCCATTTCTCCTATGTGATTCAGGAATAGGACTTGAACTCTGATCATGATGTCTTGGGACACTGATTTGAAGGAAGTAGTAGTTGTCCCTTCTTATAAAGAAGGTCAGGTTAACCTATTTTTTTCCCCCCTCTTACAAACAGTTTTTTTCAGTGCTTCATACTATGATTGCTTTAACTGTTCTGATTATTTTTTAAGCTGGTAGTTCTCTTGGTGGATAACCTTGGTAGGAGCATGGTTTCTAGACAAACATGAATTATCTTCAGAACCTTTGGATATAATTCCAATAGCAGAAGTTACCTTCTAGGTATATTTTGCATGTTTTTAAGCCTTGTGGCAAATTTGAGCTGTACTCAAGTTTGTCTTTATGTAAGAAGATATTTGGACTCATAGGGAGAAAAGGAAAAAGTGAATGTACAAATAAATCGTTATGAAGAGCTGAAAAGCCTTTACAATTGAAATAGTTACTAGCAGCTGAGGGAATAATTTTATAGGCTGGCATTGCTATGCATGTTGGTAGTTTACAGGTATGAATTACGCATAAATGTTATTTAAGGATGTTTTCCGCAAAGTAAGGGACCAGAATCCCTCAAACTCTTCTGACTCTGTGCTTTTTTGTTTGTTCTTTGTGGGCATTTTTAGCAACTTACCTGTGCAGTTTTTTATTGCCCACAGTATTGCTCTACCAGCAAAACCAGTTCTTGGCAAATTCTTGAATACTGACTGTTCAGTAGCAAGCCCTGCCTGGGTCTCATCTTTTGGCCTCTGATAATCATATCTTTCTTGTGCAAATTATTGAGGTCTTAGCTGTAGAAGAGCAGCCGTTTTCAGCCTTAGCCTTGGGTCATGCAAGAAGGCTATGAATTGAGATTTTATAAATTGTTTAGAGTTGCTGTGTTTTTATAGTATGTTTATAAAGGTCTTAATAGATCTGAGGAACAGACTTCACAAGGATTTCATTCTGTTAATAAATAGAGACATTTCTTTTTTTATGTTTCTTCCCCTTTTGTTTCTTATCCTATATTTTAGGAGCCATTCAAAAATAACAGCTTTCAGCAGGTATTGCTGACTGTGTGGTTTCATCTGAAGAAGGAGAAGCTGATAGTTTGTGAGAAGTAACAGTTCAATCCACCTCTCAAAATTCAGTATAAATCTTCCTGTAGACTTCATTGGGTGCTGCAGTAAGCCCAGGACCCTAATTCTTGCAAGCACTCTAGAGCTTCCTATCTTGGAAAACGCTTCTGAAGTGAAGCTTCCCTCTGTATTAATTCCATTCACCATCATGCTCTTTCAGTTTATGACTGCCCAATAAATTCATTATCAGCTACTTGCAGTAGCAACTCTCCTATGTCTTTTCCCAAGTTTTACACTTCATACTTCAGCAAAGATTTCCTATAAATGAATGGAAGAGAAACCAAACCCTTCCATTTCTTTTACTTTAATGAACACTTTGCCTTAAACTATGGGTGGAAAAACAACCTTGAAAAGAAATAATATCAATTTCTGCAGTGATAAAGGCATTATGGTATCACTTTGTTACTGGCAAAACTCTTGAGTTTTTTCACTTGCAGCAAAATTGGCAGAAACAACTGTAGGCAATTACAGGATTCAGTTCATCAAGGTACTTAAGCATATGTCTAACGTTAATTGAGTGAGTAGTCATTTGACTTCAGGGGATTATTCACGTTCTTAAAATTAGACATATGCTTAAGAAACTTGGTGAATCAAGGCAATAGTCACTACTTTAATGGAATGCTGGAGACAGAACTAGCAAATGTAACCTGCACTGTAGATGTTCTTTGATTGCTCCTGTGTTTCAATAATAGTTTTTAGTGGGTGTATTTTCTGTTCCTTCGTAAAATATCAGGCCTTACTAAGGGTATAGCTTTGTGTTAATCTTCTCTGGATGTCCCTTGTTCTATATGCAAAGAGCAAACAGTCTCAGAAAAAAAAAAAATAACTGAACCTGTGGCGGGTTGTTAACACCTGCTTTCATGTAGGTAAAATGTATTTAATAAATCATTGTTTTATTTTACAGGACAGCAGCCCAGGGGCAGGAGTACTGCATGTTTCCTGCCAACTGTTGTTTGTTAAATTTGCTAATTTGATTTACAGGCATGGTACATACCATGACCAGTTTGCTTCAAGAGACAAGCAGATTTTTCATCTGAAGAGCTTCCTTTGCTGTGTATGCTTGTTAAGAGACTTTGAGTTTCCAGAATGCATTGCATTAGATAATTCTGCCTCAGACTCTCCTTCAAACGTTCCACGTGAAGGTGTGACGGCCACTGTCACACATTTCTTTTGGAGATGCATTGTGATAGTATTCTGAAGAGTGGCTCTGGTGTGCCAGTTTAGATTACTTGTGATTTAAAAGTGGAAGATCATTTTAGGCAAAAGTTTATAATAGGGACATTTATGTAGCTTGAAAACTTATATAGGGAGCTTATGTAGCTCCCTATGATTGATTGTGGAATCACAGACTGGTTTAGGTTGGAAGGGACCTTGCAGGCCATATGCTGCAGCCTCCCTGCTGCAGGCAGGGACACCTCTCAAGTGGACTCAGCTCCTCAAGTCCTCATTCAACCTGACCTTGAACACCCCCAGGGAGGAGGCCTCCATAGCCCCCCTGAGCAAGCCTGTTCCTGAGTCCCACCACCCTGGTACTGAAGAATTTCTTTTGTCTTGATGTGCGAAAAGGTTGTGGTTTTGCTCAGTCAGGTTAGTTTGTATCAAAATAAGAGGACTAATGAAGAGCAAAACTGAATTTAACTGTCCAATCATCCATCCATGCTGCCCTGTCTAAGCAGAAGCACCTTTTGTCCTATGAGGAAAAGTATGTACTTCTACATGTAGTGAAAAACAGAGGTAGTGCCATAACTTTGAACAGATTAGCCCTTTTGTAATTGAAATTTGACATTATTCTTCTTTCAGTACATTCTGACTTCAATAAAATTGCAATCAAGTATCCACTATTACTGTAGTATATTAGGATATATGGATTTGATGGGTGGACTGTTCAGTGGATAAGGAATTAGCTGGATGGTTGCATCCAGAGGGTAGTGCTCAATGGCTTGAAGTCCAGACGGACAGTAGTGACAAGTGCTGTCCCTCAGGGGTCCACACTGAGACCTGTGCTGTTAAATATTTCTATCACTGCTATTGACAGTAGGTGCACCATCAGCAAGTTTGCAGATGACACCAAGCTAAGTGGTGCTGTTGACACACCAGAGGAATAGGATGTCATCCAGAGTGACCTGGACAAGCTGCAGGGGTGTGCCCAGGCAAGCCTCACGAGCTTCAACAAGGGCAAGTGCAAGGTCCTGCACCTAGGTCGGAACAATCCTCACTATCAGTACAGACTTGGGGAGGTGGTGATAGAAAACAGCTCTGTGGAAAACAACTTGATTGTGCTGATGGACGAGAAGCTGGGCATGAGCAGACAGTGTGCTTGCATCTCTGAAGGATGCTTGGCCAGCACTTCCAGAGAGGTGATTCTGCCACTTTGCTCTGGTGAGACCTCACCTGGAGTTACTACATCCAGGTCTGGAGCCCTCAATATAGGAAGGACATGGACTTGATGGAGCATCTCCAGAGGGCCATGGAAATGCTCAGGGGGTTGGAGCACCTCTGCTACAAGGACAGGCTGAGGGAGCTGGGGTTGTTCAGCCTGGAGAAGAGAAGGCTCCAGGGAGTTGTAACAGCAGTCTTCCAGTACCTGATGGGGGGTACAAGAAGGATGGAGAGAGACTGTTTACAGAGGCATGTAGTGATAGGATGAGGGGCAATAGTTTCAAACTAGAGAAGAACAGATTTAGATTGGGTGTTAGTAACAGGTTCTTTACCATGAGGGTAGTGGACCACTGGAACAGGTTGCGGAAGGAGTGGTTCGAGCCTCATGCCTGGAGATATTCATGGTAAGGCTCAACAGGGCTCTGGGCAACCTAATCTAGTTGAGGATGTCCCTGCTCACTGCAGAGAGTGTCGGACTAGATGACCCTTGGAGGTCCCGTCCAAGCCAGACTATTCTATGATTCATGCTATATTCATTTCAGTACTTAAGAGAGTACATTGCAGTCTAGTGCTAGGAAATGTCTTTTTAACTGGATTCCAGGATCTAGTCTTAAAAGTCAGTTCCTTTTCCTCCTTTCTTCAGACCAAAATACCTTTTCAGGCACTTGACAAAGCATACGATTTCTTGTATCATAATGGATAATGATTATAATGGGAAATGCTGTGCTGCGATTTGTCAGGCTTTGATGACATCCTGCAGAAATCCAAGTTTATAGAAAACCCAGGAAAATGGCAAATGTGGCATCCTGTCCTCTGCTGTTGAGAATTTTTCAGAGCAGCATCAATTACAGCTACATAGAGCAGGCTTGGGGGACGATAATGAAGACTGGCTGTGTGAAATGGATTTTTTTTTTTTTGATGTGTTAAAAAACACAAGTAGAAAGCAAGAAATATCTGTAAGTGGAAGTGAGTATATCCAGATTGTCAGCTGACCTCCGATGAGGTCATCAAACTGAAGAATTTGGCACTTCCGCTTCTGTTTATTGGATAATAAGAATATATAGGCAGAGTTTTTTTCTATTAATGAAGGGAATGTGACCCAGGTGTACAGGAAGGAGCTAATGACTAGAAAAGGGATGAGGTTTACATATCTGATCTAGATAAAGTATGTATAACTCTTATTACATCAGTTCTTTTCACTTGTGACATCTGACTGCCTTTTGTGCTGCCAAAAAAATAACTAGACAGAATGCAGTGGAAGTGCATAATGGACATATAATTAAGCAGCTGTGGTTTTTTGTGAGAGACAAAACCAAAGAAAAGGCAGAAGAAATGTTATTGGGTACAACAGGCTTAAAATATTTGAGCTTTTGTAGGTATGGCCAAAATATTTTCTCCAAAGCCCCTGTGTAACCAGGACAAGTTGAAGTAACTGGTAGGAAATACTATATTATTCCTTGGACATAACTAGGACATGAGTGAGAGGTGGTTACTGAGACTTTGATATGTAGCCTGTTAGAATCTTGAAGCAGCTATGCAATTATAAAATATATTCCAAGTTGCTGTTTGTTTATATGGATGAGACTCTTAAATCAGGAAAATTTCTTCCCTTAGCTTACCTGTTCCATTTCAGGTGAGTGTTGCTATCTCTCTGCTTTTGAAGTTTGCTGGAGACAAATTTAGTAGAGTGGTGGTGTGTTATGTGCTCTTATGCCACTCATTTAAGGTACTGAGGGACACTCTGCAAGATTGATGCTGCCTTGTTAAAGGCACCAGCTGTGAAATGAGGCTTGCAGGTTGTCCTTTGAAGGATGCTAGTAAAGACACGTTGTTGACTGTTTGTGGTAATATATAAACCAGAATTTCACAGCGAGCAGAAATCTCCTGGAAAGGTCCTTTGCCTTATAGGCTTCTTGAGGAGCAATGTTCATCTGGGCTTGTTTCTCCTTGAGTTGCAGTGACATGAAAGTTGATGGATATGAGTTTTTTCCTGTTCCTTGTAAATCCAGAGCTGAACTGAGGCAATCTTAATTGGGATGAGGTACTGAAATACGAGCAAAAGTAGAAAACATGTAAGTGATAAACAACTGTTATTTGTAGGGGGAAAGGGAGACATACATTTATGGAAGATGTAAGCAAATAAATCACTTTCTCTGGTTTTGAGTGTGTTTTATAACACTTATCTTTGGATATACAGAGAATGAATCATGAGAACAATCTCTAAGTGCACAGAATAAGAATTCCTTCAATACCTGAAGGATCTCTTGAATAATTTATGGCTTTGCTATGTGATTTTTTTTTTTTAAAAATTTCAGTTGTTCTTGCAAATAGTAATTGAACTGATTTTGAATTATAATGCATGCCCCAGTGGGAAGAAAGCTGAAATCCTTCTGGGGCTATGAAGGTGCCACAAATAATCCAACTTTTCTTTCAATGCCAGGAATCCCAAAAATACTGTGTTAGGTAGATCCTTTTGAAAAGAGGTGCTTCCTCAAGTTTTAGTAATTATATATATGGAAGTAACAGTTGAAGTTCAACACTATTGACAGATTCTCAACCATGAGAGGTTTCTGAAGGACAAGATTTTTTTCTTTGTGTTGCAGAGTGCTTTTTTTTTTTTTTAACTGGTAAAATGAGGTGACTCAATGGCTAATGCTTTAAAGCATTCTAGCAGGTGCCAGCTGGACCATTCCAGGCACTAAACTTGGGCTGCTTAGTCAGAACAATGACTTCTCTAATTTCAGGTGTGATTCTTTCCCACGTATTATATGAGTTGTAGAATTGCAATATCTGAAGGCAGCTGACAGGAGGGCTGTGGCACCCTATTGACAGGGTGAGGGGTAATGGGTTTAAACTGGCAGAGGGGAGATTTAAACGGGACATTAGGAGGAAGTTCTTCACAGTGAGGGTGGCGAGACACTGGCACAGGTTGCCCAGGGAGATTGTGACTGCTCCCTCCCTGGAGGTGTTCAAGGCCAGGCTGGGTGAGGCCTTGAGCAACCTGATCTAGTGGGAGGTGTCCCTGCCTATGGCAGGGGGTTGGAACTGGATGATCTTTGAGGTCTCTTCAAACCTAAACCATTCTATGATTCTATGAAATTTTCCTGTCTAGGTGTAGCTGGGGCATTTTACTTCTGCATCTTTCCCCTTAGCTGATATATATTAATCTCTTGTAGAAAGTTGATCTGACCTTATGATACATTGTTGAGATTCTTATTTCGAAGAAAACATGGTTTATGTTGGAGTCATTGAAGCAGTTAGGCTTACAAAATAGTATTTGGAGAGTTCTCTGGACTGATGACAGCTTCATCACAACCTGGTCAGCATCTCTCTCTCGTTTTGTTGTTTGCTTAAGTATGTGAAAAAAGTCCATTCTTTTTTAGATGTGCTATCAGGGTTTGCACAGGCTGTCGTGGACTGAAAATGGCAGTCTAAAGAATGAATTAAAAAGAAGGTTATTATAACTTATTCTTAAATTGGGCATTTCTGAAGCTGAAAAATTATTAGGACTTGAGATTATTTCAGATGGTGCTTTCAGCACTGATATGGATTGGATTAATAGCTGCACAGTCTCTGAAGTTGAATACAAACATTTCTGTAGCTCACTCTGTGCTGTAGAGACAGAAATGGTCATTGGTAGCCTGTATTTTTCTTTCTTAGCTAATACTTGATTATAATCTACCATTGTACATCTCATACTTATTTTTTTGTTTTTGTGTGGAGTGTGGCACAGGGTATCTTTGGTGTCTGAAAATTGAGATGGTAGCATATTACCCTCCGGGGCTTTGGTGTGATTATGACAGAGTAGCTGTGCTATTGATGCAGCCTTTGTAGCACACATTCTTTCAGGAGTCAGCAACTGATGTCCCTTGTCCTGTGCCAGGTATCATATTTGCATATCAAAGAACTGAATTCAAGTCACCTGCATGTATGGAAGCTAGAAGAGAGAGGTAAAGATGTATTTGTCATACTGTAATACTTTGAGTACCCTGTTAGAATACTTAGCCCACAGAGCTTCCTTTGGATCAACAAAGTAAACTCACTGTTTTAGCCTCTTTTGGTAACATATTTATTTGAGAACTGGAATCTTTCTTACAGAGTAATTTTAAGAGTTCTTTGGAAGAGTGACCTGGCTTCCTTCACGCCCTGGTCAACATCACTTTTCCCTGCTATGACATTTGCCTGAGTGTATGAAAAACAGCCCATTTTATTTGGTTGCATAATATGAGTCCAAATTTAGTACTGATTGGAACTTTCTAAATGTGGCCCTTTTTTGGCTCATTTTTCTTCCTGGAAAGCTAAAGCCTGGGCCAGGTATTACACATTTTAGAGGATTTTGCAGCAACTCCTACTTCAGTAGTAATATTTTAATTAAATGTGGGTCGCAGCGTTTTAGGCAAAGACATTTTCCTCTAATGCCTGACCATCTTTTTCACTCTGTACACATAAAATGACCTGCTGCCATCCTCTCAGGGAAGACCTGCCTGCTTTTAAGATAAGATCTTTCCAGCACTTCAGGTATGCCATTAATTGGTCCACAAAGGACACACTGTAGTGAGTTGAGTCCAAAAACCATATTCACGTGGGTATTTTCCTTCTTGCTGTGCTTTTAAGGAAGATCTGTCTACAGATGATGAATAGCTTAGAACACTTTTTTTACCTTATTTTTTAGTGTTGACAATTGGTTTGGGTTGAGAACTTTCATGTGTGGCTGATGGCTCAGTAGCAATTAAGTAGGAGTTATAATTTTGTTACTTATACAGCTTCTGTTGAATGTAGATGAGGTATTGACACCACTGAGAAGCCCACAGGTGTTATTCAACCTTATTCTGTGCAGTCATAGCATGAAATAAGTTATGTACCTGGTATTGACCCACTGAGTGTACCTGGGACATGTAAACTGGAGGATGATGTTCTTAATTTACTGATTTATTATTTTTTAAAAATTTTCATGTGAAGGAAGGGATTGGTTATCCTTTTAACTTGTGATTTGTATTTATTATCCTTTAAAGACAAAAAATTTTCACTTTATGGTTTTCATTACATAGTGTAAGCAAATTCAGTGAATTTGGCCTTGAAGCAGATATTGCCTTCTTTTGATGCTCTGAGTCTTTGGCTGCTTTTCACTGTACGAAAGATTAAACTGAAATGCAATTCTGTGTTTTTTTAAATTGTGGGGTTTTAAGGCCACTTGCAAGTAAATGAAAAAAAAATTGAAGGCAATGAAAACAATCCATTCTTTTTATTTGTTTTGCAATCTCAGAGGCACCCCTAAGATGTATGAAAAGATAGGATTTGAAATCCATTTTAAAATTGGCATTCTCTGAGTAAAAAAACCTACAACTCTGAACTCCAAATTATGACAAAGGAAGTGCCGTAGGGTGATGCTGCAGAGCAGATTGTGGTTCCTGCAAGCCCCTTTTTTCATTTTTTTTTCCTGTTCTCCTTCTCTCTTTTGTGTAACCTGTCATCGTTATTTACACTAAGAAATGAGTGATATTTTTATCACTCTAATAAAAATGTGTTATTACTACATTACTGAAATACAATTCTGAGTGCAGAATGGTCCATTATTTTCAGCACTGGGATGACATACAGTGTACAAGAGACGTACTACAAAGAATGTTCAGTTTTACAGTGTACACAGTGATGCTCTCAGCTGCTTGATTTTTTTTTGGGNGAAGCAGATGTTCTACTGCCAAACTGAAGCATTTGAACTCAAAATGAAACAGTTCCCTTAAACCTTGACATTAAGTCTTAACAGTTTCACTTCCCAATTGGATGTGGTATGAAGAAGATAAATAATAGAACTGTAGCAGGATAAAATATTTATTCTCCCATGAGGTGGGGAAGAAAAACATGTTTAGCATTTGCTTTGCAGTGTTATTTGTTCTGGCTCATTTCCCTCTTATATTCACATATATACAGTTCCAGGCACATGTTAAAAGCAGTAACTAGGGCTTGGCTGGGGCCCGGTGTCCTTCCTCTCCCCTTCCATTTCGTTCTGAGTTTCTCTCACAACTTCCCTTAAACACTCCCTCTCTGTCCCCATGTTCCTTATGGGAAGCATTCATCAAAATGTTCTCACTTTTCCAAGATCTGTCTACTTAATCAAACTGATCAATTCCTAGGGAAGTCAGTGTCAGCCATTTCAAACAGCCGTATTTAAACACCTCAATAAAAATGGGTTGAGTTTCCCAGGCTCTCAGTACCTGCTGCTCCCACTGACACTGGGAACAGTGTGGGTGCTAAGAGGTCACAGCAATGAAAATATTTTAATTAGGTGTCCACCTTCACTTTGGAAATGTCAGGCTCCGTTTCCTATTTTTCTTCTGAACATATTCCCATAATGAGTTTCTCTGACATTTTGGTTATTCTGCTGGCTCAATCCAAGTATCTCATCCTATATACCTCAGTGGTGTGTGCTGTGCTACCTGGCATCATTATAAACACTCAGAACCAAATAACAAGCTCTCTAGGTCCTGTCACTCATCCCACTCTTAAGAAACCCATGGCACTGGTTTTGGGCCCTTGTCCGCATGTTGTTTTCCTGCTGTACTTTGTGCATTCAAAGCAGAGTTGTTCTTCTCCCATGTCTTCCCCAAGGTGAGTCAGGTACATCCTGACTGAGCAGTGCTGGAAGAAGATCTGGAAATGGGCTGCAATCTGCACGGACAATGGGAAAATTTATTTCTGTAATGCTGAAGCAGTAACCTTGGAGAAAAAAAAGGAATTTTGGTCAGTAAGCACATTTTTATACTAAGGCATCTACATATATATGCATATAGAATCAGAGAATGCATTGGGTTGGAAGGGACCTTTAAAGGTCGTCTAGTTCAACCCTCCTGCAGTGAGCAGGGACATCTCTGACTAACATTTATATCCCAAAGATCATATAAATATATATATATATAGTGTTAAGTATATTGTCATAGATAAATTGTCTGTACTTATTAAATTTCCCTGTCGTTCAAGTTAGTCACCAGAAAATACTCCTTGGGGAAAAGGTTGGTAAAAGATAGATGTGCAGCATCCAGTTTCACACAAAAATTAATTGTTAGCAGCATGAACACTCCATCAGCTTTATACAGATATGTATTTGAAAGCAATATGTACTCCTTTAAGGAAAATCCAGCATGAACATACATCAATAGTGTAGTATTTGTTGGTTATGGGTGGGGTATTTTCATTCTATAATAAGTTCTGTGTAGCAAAATTGGCAAGAAAACTGTACTATGTACTTGACTAGATCTTGGAGCCAGAATGTACAAGCTCACTTTCAGTGGTAACCTTATAAAGCAATGCTTTTAAGTGAGGGAGCAGTACTTAACACAGTCTTTATGCCATCTTGTGCTGCGATTCTGGTTGAATTAGGGTTTTGTCTGCTCTACTCCATCTTTTTGTCATCTGGCTGCTTCATTTGCCTTCCTACTGCAACCTTGTTGTAGAGAAGCAAATGTATTCTGTACAGGCTGCAAAGCAACTAATGTTTTCTTCACATCCTCTGTTTAATCCCTTAGAGAATAAAAACTTCCCATGAGCTTTGTATGTTCATCCTTCTGTGGGCTTGGTTTGTCTGATATTTTACAATAGCCTTCTAGAAAGGTCTTTCATGGAGCGAGCGTAAAAGATTTATTCAACACTCACCTTTTATAAGGGTGGAGTCGTGCTGTGGAATTCTGATCAGACTGCTTAGTTTATGTATTTTCAGTGGCCTTGGAAACAAAAATGTAACAGCAGTTGTTTTTTGGTTTTTTTTTCCTGGGAACATAGGCTATAAAGAATTTTGATTTGGGTCTTATGGATGAGCTACGTTATTCCTAGGACCATCACAGTTTAAAGTTGATTTAGGAGATACATACACACACACATAAAACAGCATAAGCTTTTGTATATACATACATATATATATATATATATGATTTAGATATTAACTACCCAGATGAGGGTAAGTCAGAGGAAGTTATTATTAGGGTTGGTTAGAGCTATGGTAGGATCTATACATGCAGTTGTACATATATATGTATATTTAGATATTTTCCTTTAGCAATAATCAATGCTTCTATCAATATTGTCACCAGCATAAATTTACCTTGCTCCACTCAATCAAAAGGTTGTACAGAGTAAGTAAATCTCATTATACTTACTGTGTAAATGAGAAAGCTGAGACAGAAACGAAATAACTTGTCCAAATTCAGCCATTAGGCTACCAAAAGTCCTGTTAGGATTACCCCAAAAAATTTTGTATGGGTTTCTCTATTAGGCAGCAGCACTGCCTCTCCTTTGGTAAGGTGAGCTGTATGATACTTACAGAATAAATTTCTATTCCTTGTGCTTATTAAGGGGATTGCTTAGGTACAGGTATTTGTTGATTGCTAAAGGTATGTTCCAGTAAGAACATTTTCAAATGCAAAGATATTTTCACCATGAGGATGTCCAGTGGAATGGGCTCCTGGAGAGATGCAGCTTCCATCCATGGAAGCTTTCAAGAACTGGTTCCATAAAGCCCCAGGTAACTCATTCTGATCTCATAGGTGACCCTACAGGAGGATGGAGACTTCCTTGATTTCCTTCCAACCTTACTTATTCAATGAACCTATGATCAGAGTTGCAAAAAAATTGTCCCATTCTCCTCAGTTTTGTGGTTGGGTGGAACAACAGGAGAAGGGAGTAATCACTGCAGAGCAAGCTCTGTGATTATCCTGGTTGCACCTGTTTACGGAGAAGGCAATGCCAGCACCAAGAGGTAATGGCAGAAGGGTGTTTTACAAGTTGGCGATGAGTGGCAAGGGGAGCAAAATGCTGTGCACCATCACAGGAGTTTTGTCAGGAGGGAAACAAACCAGGCAGGAGTATAGGATGAATGGGGAAAAGGAAGTAAGAAGACAAGTCTCCTCACCCTTCTGCAGTATAATGAGGGTCACCATAAATGTATAAAAACCCCCAAACATTTGGAGATTCTCTAATCACCAGTGACGTCTGTTATGGCACTGCCTGCAAACAGAACAACTGTGAGCTGAGAAAAACTGCCTAAAACTCTTCAAGATTGTTTTTAAAGTAAAGTTTTAGCCTTTACTGTTTCCATGACAATGCTTCAGTAATACATTTTTGAATGGAGACTTTATAGGGAACAAATGGGAAATAAGAATGTGACTGCAGCCCTTTGGAAGAAAGGTGCAATAAAGATCAGGAGTTACTTGAGGTGTGAGCCAGACCCCGCTCCAGCGTAGTTGTGATTTAGTTGTGCATCTTGGCTCAGTGTATGATGGTGTGAAAGCCATTAGTAGTGCAGAGGTGGATGCTGCAGACCTGCTGTGCTTCTGCTCTGCAATGAGAAAAGGCTGTGGGATGTAATGCTGCAGACTGGGTGTGACAGAGCTTGGGGTTTTGATAGCTTTAAACTGCAGGTATGGAAGTGTGGTGGAGCAGAGAGGAGAGGATTGTAAATAATGCTGTCACAGGTTGTTTGGGCTGCCTGCTTGCCCAAGATTCAGCCTGCTGCAGGATGCTCCAAAATGTTTTGCTATAGAGTTGTGCTGGTTTTGTGTCAGGGTTAGTGGCTTATCTGTAGCAGTTTGGCTGTAAGGGTTAGTGGTTTATCTGCAGCAGTTTGTCACTTAATGTGTATATTTGTGTACTGTATGAGTATTAAGTAAAATGTACAGAGACTGCACTGGATAGTACTTGCACTATTTATAGCTGTTGTTTTTCCAAACAAGATAGGGAAACAGAGATCATAGAATCATAGAATGGTTTAGGTTGGAAGGGACCTCAAAGCTCATCCAGTTCCAACCCCCCTGTGCTATAGGCAGGGACACCTCCCACTAGAACAGGTTGCTCAAGGCCTCATCCAACCTGGCCTTGAACACCTCCAGGGAGGGAGCAGCCACAACTTCCCTGGGCAAACCTGTGCCAGTGTCTCACCATCCTCACTGCAAAGAACTTCCTCCTAACATCCAGTTTGTCTCCCCTCTGCCAGTTTAAACCCATATGCCTTAGGATTCCCAAAAAACCTGAACCAATCTGTTGTGGGGCACTACAAATAGAATCCTTTCCTTTGGTGAGATTCTTGCAATTCCAGATTTCTTTCTTTCTTTTTTTTTTTTTTGTCTCAGCACCTTCCTCTTCTACTTCCATGGCCCCAGTGCCTTCCAATAAACGATACTCCATACGCTGAAACTGCTGAAATGTTTCACTTTGATTCTATTTTTCCCATTACGTAGAATATTTTGCCATAAAATATGATGGAAACTAAAGTGGAAGTTTGTTTCAAAACTCTGGGGAAAAAATTAAAATAAGGAATGCTTTTCAATTACTACAACTTTTAAATTTCAATTTTCATTTGAAACTTTTCTTGTTGTAGGGAGTTTTGTTGTTGACTGATAAACATTTTCTGTAGGAAACGAGTACAGTCCTTGGAGTCCCTGGTGGTTCTGCTTTCGAATGTATGTATCTGATGACAGCTACTGTACCCCTAAGCATATGTGCAGAAATAGGGAATAAAGAAGGATTAGCAGAAAAATACAACCCAACGTCATCAGTGTAGCTCCTGAAAGTGCTGTTTAAAAATAAAAAGCAAAGTTCAACTGCTTTTCAACAGTATGCCTTTTACTCTTGGCTTTTTATCATCTGCATTGCAGTACATGTATGTTCAAAAGTGTTTGGGTTTTCAGTTTAAGTACTGTTTTACAGGTGTAGTTGTTTGTTTCTAGCTTGCTGTATTTCAAACATAGTAAGTATTGAGCGCTACTAATATATTTTTTGTTTATTTTATTTGAATAGAATAGAATATGTCAGATTGGAATAGATGTGATCGGAACAATTGTGGTAAATGTTAGTGGAGGAGAGAGAAGGTAGAGCTTGAAAGCATATGTCATTTAAAAAAAAAAAAAATAAAAACCCCAAGCCACTGACATCCTCTAGAAGGTGTCCATGTTGATTCAGTGGGATTCAAACAGATGCTCCCACTTTGGGGTGAGAGGAAGTTCAGTTCCCAAGCAGCTTTAAGTCCTAAACTTGTCTGAACAGCAATGGCCAATTTTCTGAATGGTGTGTTGTTTTAACATTGAGAACTACTGTCTTCTAGGGACTGAGGTGAGAATACCACAGGCTTTCCACTGGAGACATCAGGCTGGACATCAGCTTTCCCATTGGTTAGGGGTGACCGTACAAAGCTGCAGCCTGTTCTCAAAGCAGTTATCTTATTTCTTTGTGTAGCTTGTTCTGTTTCCCACCTCAAATGCCTGCTTATTTCCAGTAGACTTTCTTTTCTCGTTCCTGATATCCTGCCCCTTTTCTTACACATGTTTTCCCATTTTCTTTTTTTTTCCCTTTTGGACTGTATCATGTTTTAAAATCCATTTAAGTTGCATTAATTTTCTCTTTGCTGTCATTTTCCATAATTTTATCAGATCTTGCACAAAAGTGCAAGGCCTTCAGCTGCTGACCTGGCGGAAAATGCAAAGATGTGGATGAGCCAAACATCATTAAAGTCCTTCTGTCTAAAATTAAAGAGTCCCATGCAGGTTTTGTACTCTCATAAATAAAATAGGGCCTGTCAGGTTGAAAAAAAAATGCCTGTAGGTTTCATCCGGACTATGCAGCCTGGTGCAATTTATTAAAGATACTGTATTGCAAGATGAAATAAAATATAAACAGGAACTTTGAATTTATCTGATAGAGTTGCATGACTTGGGAGTTTTAGGAACAGTGACATTTTTAGTCAGTCAAGACAATTGTGTTGTCCAGTGACATTTGTATAGTTGCAGGAGACAAGAGAATGAGTTTTGAAGGCATAGAAAGGGCAGAAGCTTGGGTATGAAAACATAAAATTGAAACCAGAACTTCTATCGGAGAGTATAGAAACTATACCGTTTAAACAGGAAGGGAAAAGAGCCAAAGCTAAACATTTATCAGGCTCTTCAGAGAGTAATATTTTGTGGAAGAACATTATATCACTGTACAGTAAAATCCTAAGGACTGCAGAGAGGTCATCCAGGTCCTTGGAACTGTATTCACGTCAGAGCGTAGGATAATTCCGTTCACTGAAAGCCTTGGTAAGTCCTTTCTCTGAAATGGTTGTGCAAAACATTATATCTCACAGCTCTGGTGCTACAGAGGAGTGACTACTGCAGGGGATTTTTGGTCATCTCTGTAAAGGAGCATGCTTTCCTTAAAATGCATCTCCTTATCTATCTGTATCCTTAGTACCTAGGTAAACCTATACCTCATAAACAAATGATTTGACCTGAAGTTGAAATGCCATTGTCACAGGCCTGATTCAATCGATTTAGACAGGCAATCTAGTCTGACCTTTTAATCTTACAGCCAGCTTTACATTCTACCAGGAGACATGTATACAGTGGTGAAATCATTCGTGATATTCTTTTCAGCCTCCTGGGAAGAGTATGCATATAGGTTTCCAGTTCATGTTGAAGTCATAAATAGTATTTCATGACACAGGAAGGAATCCATAAAATGATGTAGATATTTTTGTGATGTACTAAATGTGTGTATCAAATCTGGTTTGTTATTTAATGTGACCGGGTAAACTTGCTAAGTATGTGTCATCATTTGATCCAATAGCCTAATTGTATCCAAAAAAACATTTAAGTCTTCACACAAGTTTTGACAGCTGTACAAAAGACACTATCTTGGAAGTATTTATTAAGATTTGATGATAATCTACAAATTCAGAAGTAACTCAAGATGTGAAATGGTTTGGAGTCTGTGACAGTTCTGGGTCTTGCTGATGCGCATATTATGTTCTGGTTGTGTGAGTTAGTGGGCATCTGACCCATAGTGAATGAAGTGATTTGTTTTTCAGAGAAAATGAGAAAAAAATGTGTAAAAGGGTGTTTCAAACTTCAATTTGTGTGTCTAGGCTTTTGTTTACTTAAGAACTGTAATATTTTACTTTGCCAGATTTTATTTGGTCTAATTTACTACTGGATTTTCTCCAGTGATACAAGAACTAGCCTAAAAGGAGAGTTGCCTTTTCCTGAAACATAGTCATGAGACTATTTTGTAAGCACCCTGTTACTGGGAGCCATGGAAGCAGCATGTGTGTGTGAAGCCGATGGTATTATGTACAGGAAAGATCTATGCACACAAATACATTTTGCTAGTAAATTTTGCTAGTCTGTGACTTTCTGTATTCATTGCAGACTACAGCTGCATACCACTGGTTTGGTTTATGTCAAGCAACTTAAACTTCTTCCATATTTTCTGTATATCCTAGGGAAAAAAAAACCCAAACATTCATCAGTTTTCTATCACAACTGGAGCACAGGTAAATTGAAGCAGCCTGAAAGTGAGCTGGTACTTCCTTCATGTATAAAGATGATCAGAAGATCCAGCTCTGTACCACTCCCTGCTGAAGTCAGTCTTTCCTATTTTTGACTGCAGCTCAAAATGATAAGCCTTTTGAATTCTGAAGGGTAGTTATTATATTGAGAACAAAGTGTAATGGAATACAATCAAATGAAACAGCTTGTAGCTCTTAATTTACTAAGATTTAAACTGTCCCAATATGAAACACACACAAATGTGTTGTAAATTCAGGATAATTTGAATCATGAAATTAATCCAAGCCAGGAACAGTTGACTCAAATGTTTCTTGTAATTAATGCAAGCAAGACACTGTTAATTAAAAAAAAAAAAAAAAAAAAAAGAGAAATACTGGGTACACCCTAATCCTCCTTCATATGATGAAAATGTGCAACATTTTCCTTTGACTATTGTTCTTGTGTATCTTTTGTGGTGTTTTCTTCCAGTTGACAAATAGGGCATTTGGGTTGACAGATTTTTAATAACCTTTCCCTATCACATGGAGACATGGGAAAAGATGATCTTTGCAATTGCTTCACAGGCGAAGCTTGGCTATACTTGAAAGTGTTGCTGGCATAGTTATATTGGTTAGATGTGTGGGAAAAATCACAGTTCGACTGATGTAGCCATGTTGGCAGCAGCTCTACTGTAAACAGTTGTACTAGAATTGGGGTTACTTTCCTGGCATGCAACTATTTCAGGAGCTCAGATGGGTTATACCAACAAGGTTACTTTTCTGACAGCAGCTGCTGTTTACCCACCAGGAAAATTGCCTGTATAGGTCTGCCATAGCTCTGCTGTCTGGAAGATCTTGGATTTGTTTCTTAAGCTGTTGGTGAAAGTAAAATGTTAGGATATACTTGGCTGGCTTGGCTTTTGAGCAAGACCAGAAGAGGAGGATGATCAGGTGTGCTTTCGGTGGTTGTTGTGGGTTTATAGTGTGGCAGTGCCAGAGGCCACTCCCCTGCATGGGTGACAGACAGCATCTACCCCAAGGGGACAGGGATTCACAATCTAATGATGAGCAAGATCTTGTTTTCCAATAAAAGAAACATTAAGTCTAATGAGACCTTTAGTCATCCTAGGATACCTAAAGTTTCTTAAATACTTTAGTGGAAGCCTTCTATTAATTTGCATATTCTTGTTCAAAACCTGAAAGTATTAGCAGAAACATTTAAAAAGAATTTTGAAGCGAGTTTTCCTTTGGATTTTTCTTGACATCTTGACTACCAAGTGTTCATAGCTCCATTTATCATAATAAAAAATAAATAATTCTAGGCTTTCCCACCAGTTTGGATTACCACATAAACTGTTGGTTGTGCTTGTTAAAAAACCCCAAAAAAGACTGTACGAAGTTTATCCTGAAGCAGATGAGAGAAGCTGTGTTAGATTAGAGTTCTTTTGCTTAGCTGCCGTTTGTTTAAACATCTTTTGTTTAACATAGCTTGAAAGAGTGGTTGAGATAACAAACGAAATAACAAAAGCTTTTAAAACTAAGTGTTCACACCTTACATTCATCTGATCGTTCATGTAAATAAGACAAAACCTGAAAGGCACAAGAAAATTCAACCTTAAATCACTTTTTGCCAGGTTAGATCAGTTATGGCCATCCAACTGTAGTTAGTGCTGCAGATTAACAACAAATTAATAAAATTTTAAAAAAAGTAGTTTTCTTTTTTAACCAAGGAAGATTCCTAAGTAGTGAGAGGAAACGTAGCCCTTAGTATCCCTGTGGCCATTAGTATCCTGAGTGTAGGGTGGCCAAGGAGAAGAGATTTATAGCTCCATCCTAAAAGAGCTGGCCTGACTCTAGCAAATCTGTGTGGGAAAGACTTATTTTTTTCTGAAGTCTTCTCTGTAGACAGAAAGCAGGCTTTCATTTCAATGCTAGATTTAGCATTAATGAAAGTATTGATGCTTTCTTCATTAATAGTTATTTTTTAAAAAGTATTTCATATTAAACATTATGGAATGAAACCAGTATGAATGCATCCTTTTGTGTATTGAAAAGGAAGATGCAGGCGAGATAAATCCTCTTTTAAGATCACAGCCTCAAAGTAATTCTGATTAGAAATCGTGTTTTGCCATGAAGAACGCAAATACAGTAGAATGCAGATTGTTTTAGACTTTGGTCTATTCCTCCAACATTATTAATTTTTAGGCTTAGCTATTTAGAGGTAATACATACATTCCATGGAGTAATAATACTCTTTTCTCTGTTGGATGTTAAACCTTTTATTTTAAACAATTGGAATGGAGAGCAATGTAATGAGAGCAATCAATAAAAATTACTGACAAGTAAACAAAAATGTTAAAAGCTAAGTATTTTTCACGTCTTAAAATTCTTTTATTTATTGAAAGTTTAGATCTTTCCTCTTGCCATCTTGGGTTTTTGAATGTTTGACTGATTCTAGTAAAACATTAATGAAATCAAGTGGAAGCCATGCATGGCAAAAACAAGAGAATGGGAGTTCTCTGAAAATCTGGCAGTAGATGCAGAGGACCCAATTCTGCTTTAGATTGTCCTCTATGCTCCTAACAGAAGGAAGGTGTTACCTTTCAGAGAAAAAGAAATGAGAGAATTACTGCAATCCCTATTTGTTGTAAATAGAAGTTAAAGATTGCATTAGGAAAATCCAACCCAAAACAATTTAATCCTATTTTAAGCTTCTAAATTGTGCACCCTTAATTGGGTGTGCCTCCTATTCCTGCAGACCAGCTGTAGGTTTTGACAGGGGCACCCAGAGCTGCATTGTGTTCCCTGGAATATTTGAGTCTGCTGCAGAAGTCCCACATGCCCCAGAGCGTGCTGTCCATCTCTGCTGGAGTTTTTACTTGCAGGCAATCTCTCTGTAGTGGCAATGAATTTGATTTTGGGCATAGCACTGAAATGCAACCCGGATTTATTGCTTATGTCTGCTCTGAATGGCAATCCTGTGTTACTCTGGAGCATGCAGAGCATGTAGGCTGCAGAGCCTTCTCTTCCTCCTGAAAGAACAGAAAATACACACTGAAACTGATCTCCTTTTTGAGATTAGCACTGTGTCTTCCTCCAGTATGCCACAGGGTTTGTATTCCTTGGGTAACAAGACTGTTGTATGTCTCTATGCATGGCACAGAAATGGGTGTCACTCTCTTCTGTTTAAAAATGTTCTAGGAGTGGAAACTGTGTGTGCAGAGGTTTGTCTGGCTTCAAAACAAAGGAATGACAATCTAAGCAAAGAGTCTGCTTGTGCTACTCTTAGTTGTAGTGTAGAAGATAAAGTCTTAAACCAAAATTTGAGGATTAAAGTACTACTACTCCATTCTGGTGTCAGAACTGACCCAAAGCTGGGTGAACCTGCATTTTTGTAGTGGGTGCTGCTTTAGCCATTAATCAACTTTTAACTGCAATATATATATAGAGAGAGTATGCTTTGTAGAGCACCAGCATCTTGGTCCCGAATCTGTAGGGTTGAGTGGCATTAACAAAGTGAAGGAAACTTTAATCCCTATATACTGGACTTAGTGTAGAATGAGGGTGGTACTCAATATATTTAATTGGATGGTGAAATGGAAAAGGTGTAATTTTGAATAATATATGGACATTTATAACATAAAGTTCTGGATTTGGAAGCCTGTGCTTATTCTGTTCTTTTCCCTTTCTACTCTGCCCTGGTGAGACCACACCTGGAATACTGTGTCCAGTTTTGGGCTCTCCAGTTCGAGAGACAGGAAGCTGCTGGAGAGAGTTCAATGGAGAGCTACAAGGATGGTTAAGGGATTGGAGCATCTCTCCTGTGAAGAAAGACCAAGAAACTTGGGGCTATTAGTCATGAGAAGAGAAGGCTGAGAGGGGATCTTATCAGTGTGTATAAATATCTGAGAAGTGGGTGCCAGGATGAGACGGTGCCTCGTGATAGGACAAAGAACAACAGGTACAAGCTAGAAGACAGGTTTCACCTCAACATGAGCAGACACTTATTTATGGTGAGGGTGACAGAGCACTGGAAGAGACTGCCCAGAGAGGTTGTGGAGCCTCCTTCTCTGGAGACTTTTAAGACTTGCCTGGAGGTGTTCCTAGGTGGTCCTGCTTTGGCAGTGGGGTTGGACTCCATGATCTCTAGAGATCCCTTCCAACCCCTAACATTTCTGTGATTCTGTGAGACCAGGCATGCTTGGAGGAGGAAGTTGCTTTGGTCTTCCTGACTAATTAGCAAAAAAGTCCCCCTTCAGCCTTATTTAACAAAAGCTAACAGTTTTGTTCAAGTTCCTCTGAAAAATGTGGAGTTCTAAAACTTAACCATATTGTAGAATTTCTCACTAATAATGGATGAGTGCTCATCATCTTCACAATTTTGTGTTCCATGCACCTGTATTTTACATGTCCAGTATGATGATAAGAAAATATGGAACTGAGGAAATTATTAGCTTGTGAAAATTGGTTTTATTTCACGAAATGGTGTCTTTTTGTTGTTTGTTGACTATAGTCGAGTCAAATCAGTTTGCAATGACTGAAGAGAATCTGTTGCAGAATACCAGTTGCATAGTCTATAAAAATGAGAAGAACAAAGGGGCTTGGTAATGCTGCTGAAGGGTCTTTCCAGATATCTCTTTCTGTTTTCATTTGAAAATGATTTAGAGTGTGTTTGGGGAATCACAGTATTGCATCCTTTAATCATAAGCATGCCATCTGATGCAGACATGGGTGAACGGCACTGAGAACCCTCCCCCTTCTTTGTTTTGAACCCATTATCGTTCCATGGGAAAAAAGATACTGATTCATGCAACCTTGAATGATATCATAGCATATGTGGTAAACAGCTAGATTGGGATGATGTGCTACTTTGTGGCATCACTCAGGGCTCTATCACTGCATGTAAACACTTGAAAGAAGAGACCAAGAAAATTCACAAAAGGCAAGATTAAAACACAGCTATTGTTCTCTGGCTCAAGATCATAAAAGGAAGGAAATTCATAGTTAAGCATCCAAACCTCAAGTATCTGGGCACAATGCAGTGCCAGCCTTAATTTTACGTAACCATACCCTGTTATGAGTAGACATTGGTGGTTTGATCCTGAGTGATGAGTTACATTGCTCTTAGCAACTGAAACCAGAAAAATAATTTTATTTTAATGCTTGCTTTTGTTTGGAGAATAGACCTTTTGGAACAGTCGTAATACTTTTCTTTATGTTTTCTCGCCAATTGAATTGAAAGGAAAAAAATTCCTAATACGTATCTGGGGTTTTTTTTCCCCAAAAATTATCCTTAAAATTCTGCTATGCAGCATTCTGTTAAAATGGAAAGAAAACTTGTGAGAAGTCAGTGTCATGCTGGGATTTAAGGAATCTTGAGAAATTTGTGCTAAGTTATAATGTTTGTAGTCCTATAGATGCTTGAACAAAAAAAACAATTTAGAAAAAAAATCAAAATCCCAAAACACTGAACTGGTGAAGGAAATAGTTAATAGTGCTCTTAACACAGAATAACGAAAGTAGTACAGAGATTATAAAGGATCTGGAACTAACTGGGTTTCTTTCCTACTTTCCTTCAAAAGTTTCCCCCTTGGTTCTTAGAAATTGTAATGAAGGTAGCAGAGACTGTGCTTTATGGGATACCAGACTGTGCACACAAAAATGCAGAGGAGAACTGGCAAGGACATTAAACCTTATCTTGACATTTTAGCCTTAGGACATTGCTTCAAGAACTCCAAAGGGGAGGATCAGCAATTCTTTGGCAATCTTCAGTTATGTCAGGGAAATGCCTTCTGCACCTTAAAAACCAGAGATGAATGGTCTGGTGTGATGAGGCTGACTTGAGAGAAGGATGTTTGGAGTTTTCTCAGAGGTATTTTGATTCTTTCACTGGTAGGAAAAAACCTTGGCAGTGTCCAAGTCACTTGCACCCTTTCTGTCTTTATCTGTGATTTGGAGCAATGCAGTGCACGGGAGCTGGGAGGTGAAGAGACAAAAGGCTACAATGATGTAGCTTTTTTTTTTGCAACAGATGGAGCTCTAGTCAGTTTTGAATGGTAGTTTAAATTTTCCCTTGAATAGAAATTACTAAAGGTATGGGAAATTCGCATTGCAGCTAAAGTAGTCTCTTGGGTCTTGCAGTGAAATGGAAAGGTCTCTGACCCACAGTCTGAAAAATTGCAGCCCAGGAGACAAGAGAGCTGAAGTGTTTGGTGATAAATCTTTTGCTCTTCTGTATAACTGAGCATATTGCTAAAAAAGATTTACACATGAAAAAGCAAAGTCCCAGAAACAGAGGGGAAAAGAAAATGTCTTTGTGAATACGAATGATAGTGCTGACCTGAACAGCATGGGTAATAACTATCTGGAATGATAGTACCATGGTAGACCCAAGGTACACTTCAGCCATCAAGGTGTTGCTTCAGAGAATTGCTGGATGTCAGAGTTTCATGGATGGGGATTTGTCACTCCATTCTCTGTCCTAGTTTTCCTTCAATCTCTTTACTGAAGCAGTGGTTAAGATTGCCTTATAACAGAGGAAAACCACCCCCTTTCCCCTCTCAGTGCCCATCCTTAGGTTATTCTCTGAAGTGAGTGTGGAGGAGGTCAACAAAGCTGGTGGAGGACCTGGAGAATAAATCTTACGAAGAGAGACCAAAGGAGCTGGGACTGTTTAGTCGGAAAAAGAGGAGGCTGAGGGGAGACCTCATTGCTCTCTACAACTACCTGAAAGGATGTTCTAGAGAGGTTGGTGTTGGTCTCTTGTGACAAATAATTAGTGATAGAACAAGAGGTAATGGGCTGGAACTGTAGCCAGGTAGGTTTAGACTGAACATTAAGAATTATTTTTTTTTCCCACAGAAAGAGTGATCAGGCATTGGAATGGGCTCACCAAGGAGGTAGTTGAGTCACCAACCCTGGATTTGTTTAAAGGTCATTTAGATGTGGTACTTGGAGATATGGTTTAGGGGTGAACTTTGTAGAGTAGGGTTGATGTTTGAATTTAATGATCCCAAGAGCCTATTACAGCCTGAATGATTTCATGATTCTGATTCATTTGTGACCTTTTGAGTTCCCCTCTCTATCTACAAGACTGCGAGTTTCAAGGCTAGAGATTGCTGTCTGATTTTTCTGATGTAATCTTTTCAAATCATGTTATTCTCTTTTCTGTTGCTGTGACAGACCTGCTTATGATTGTATCTTTATTTAACTGCTCCATGCATCAGGGTTTTTGGGGAAGTTGGGTTTGTTTGGCATAGTTGCTGTAAACAGTTTTTTAGCATAGAGGAGCTATTTGTAAATCCACATGCAAGTCTAAGCAGAGCACTGTGTCTACACTGGGGTTGGGTTAAGCACAGAAAACTCCCTGGGTACTTCACTCAGCTGCCATCACTGGATGAATCTTTCTGCAATGTATTGTGGGAAAACTTTTCATCCACAGGCCACCATACAAAAACGTTTTTAACTCAACTAAAGTACTTCCGTGGCTTTTGTTCCAGCCAGTAGCAAGGCATGAATCCAACTCTAGATGATGATGTTTTCCATCTGTTGGCATGAGTGCAACTCTCATTTTGGGAAGAGCAGAAAATTGTGGGCATGAAATGCAGTGCAGAAGCATTTCAAGAGTAGCTCATTGCCCTAGGAAGTACGTTTTACCAGGTCTCTCATCTAGACATATAGATATAGAGACAGCTGATGCAGGTTGAGTAACAGCAGAATCCTCATGGACCATCTTCCCCATCCAGTATGGCTTATCCAGTGTGGAGGGCACCCTCTTAAACCTTTGTCTAGGGCTTGCTATGCCTGTACGTAACTAGGATTTGCAGGTGAAGAGGGTACTTGCCAATACCTAAGCTTGCTGCTGTCCTTTACTGCTGCTTTACAGTGATTAGTTTTTCTGACCAGTCTTTTGACTGTATCCAGAGTGTAAAATTTTGTATTTTAGTGACTGCTTCAAAGCTGGAGGACTGAATAATGTTGATTTCCCTTAATTAACATCTGTTTAGTTTTTTTGAAAGTGAGAGATGTCTGTTGAAGCCACAAATTTGCCCAGCTTTCATCCAGAAAGGGTAGTACTTGCCTGCCGGGCAAGCTGAGGTCATCAAGATAAAAGGTCCATGAATGGGGATGTGGGGGAAGAATGTGTGACACAGAGCTAATCTGGAGATCCTATCTTTTTAATTATTTTAAAATTTAAACAGCAGTTTATTTCTGCCACAAATGTGGAGACAGTTGTTACTGCTATGATTGTTTAATGGACCAAAACCATTCTCAGCCACCCTGTCTCAACAAGAAGCAAAATGTAAGAACACCTAACAGCAGAACATTTCTTTCTGTTCTTAGCAGTATGTAATTACATCCTGTTGCTATGATTTGGCTAACTGAGACAAAATGGTATGGCCAGTAAATCTTTTGGACAATAAAGTCCCTATATTGTCTCCTTGCTTTTGAAACACTCAAATTTTGTCATGTACCTGAGGGATTTAATTAGGAGTGGATTTGTGCCTGTTTATGACTATGTCCATACTGAAAAATAAGCAGTGTTAGAGCTTGTGTTTTATTTCAGTCTAGATGCCAACTGCCAACTGGGCTAAGAAATCTCTTGAGCACTCATGGAAGCCTTTTATCCAAGTTTATGATTAGAGCCATGTTTAGCTCGACAATGATGATGCAGTTTCTGCTGTGTTCCTGGTTTGAGACTTGCTGGACAACAAAGGCACAAGCATTCAAATTCTTCCCCAAAAGGACAATCTTCATTCTTCCACTGCTCTATTGACACCTTACATTGCATTTTAGGAGCTTTGGTTCCTCAGCTCTTTTCCATAAACCCTGTCTTCATCTGTTTTAGCTAGTAGGGTACAGAACAGTGTGACAAGCTTGTAGAGATAATTTCTCTATGACAATTCAGGCACATTGTGTTTGCTTGGGAAGTTTGAAGAAATTTGGTGTTAGAGAGTTCTGCAGATGAGAAGGAATAATAAACTGCATCAGTACAGGTTAGGAAGTTATCTGCTAGAGACCAGCCCTGTGGAGAAGGACCCTAGAGTCCTGGTGGACAACAAGTTATCCATGGAAGAGCAATGTGCTGTTGTGGCCAAGAACACCAGTTGGATCCTGGAATGCGTTAAGAAGAGTTTGTCCAGCAGATTGAGGAAGGTTCTTCTCCACCTCTGCTCTGCCCTTGTGAGGCCCCACCTAGAATATTGGCATGCAGTTCTAGGCTCCCCAGTTCAAGAGGGACAGGGATCTACTTGAGAGAGTCCAACGGAGGGCTACAAGGGTGAGTAAGGGACTGGAGCATTGCCTTATGAGGAAAGGTTGAGAGACCTGGGGTGTTTTAGTCTGGAGAGGACTGAGAGAGGATTGAATAAATGCATATAAGTATCTGAGGGCTGTGTCAAGAAGAAAGGGACAGGGACAACCTCTGCTCACTTGTGCCCTGTGATAGCGGCAATGGATGCAAGCTACAGCTCAGGCCATTCCACCTCAACATGAGGAGGAACTTCTTGACTGGAAGGATCCCAGAGTACTGGAACATGCTCCCCAGAGAGATTGTGGAGTCTCCTTCTCTGGAGACTTTCAAGACCAGTCTGGATGTGTTTCTATGAGACCTACACTAGATCATGTGGTCCTGCTCTGGCAGAGGATTTAGACTTGATGATCTCTGGAGGTCCTGGAGTTCCCTTCCAAGCCCTAACATCCTGTGAGCCTGTGATACCAGTCAGAATTAGTTACGTTTTTGCTTTGATGACTTAACATAGAATTCTGTGATCTACCTGTTCATGATTTTTAGGTTCCTGATGTGCTCATCATGGTGACTGTCTCATTTTCCATAAAGCTAAGTCCATTAGCATTTGATGGGTTAAAATGAAGTCTTTGCTGCCACTAATTCTACAGCTATTGCTGCTGGTTCTAGCAGGAGGAGAACTGTTGGGTACTTGAAAACACAAGAGTAATTTTCAGAATAGCAGTTCGAGTTGTCCTAGTGTAAGAGTTCACTCTAAAACACTGCACATTTTCTTTCTTCTTCTTTTTTTTTTTTTTTTCCCCACCTACAGTCTTTCATTTTCCTTCCAAAATATCCAGGTCTAACTCTTAAATCAGCTGTCATGTTTAGAATGAAGTCAGGTATCCACTTGTTTCTGTGGATCTAGTGAGATTTGGGAACTTCTGCAGCTGTCATTGAAATTGACACTGATCCATATCCACAAAATACTTCTCTGCCAAACCTCCATCTCGGACATCTGGCTGGGGACACTTGTGTGGGAAGTGCAGCTTGTGGAGCAGTTAGCAGCATGACTGACAGCTGCCGTTGATGGGGTTCACACATACTCCCATCTCTTTCTTCCTTCCCTTTCTTCTGCTGAGAGGTTTTTGGATAGGAGAGTTGTCCAGGAAGATGTACAACTGCTCTTTTACTATTTGCTGCTTCTGTTATCTGGATTGATCCAGGGTACATAATAACAATCATACTAAAAATGCTTTTCTCCTTTTCTCCTGACATTATAGATTCATAGTATGGTTTAGGTTGGAAGGGACCTCAAAGCTCATACAATTCCAACCCCCCACCATAGACATGGATACTTCCCACTAGAACAGTTTGCTCAAAGCCTCATCCATCCTGGCCTTGAACACCTCCAGGGAGGGAGCAGCCACAACCTCCCTGGGCAACCTGTGCCAGTGTCTCACCACCCTCACTGTAAAGAACTTCCTCCTAACATCCTGTTTAAATCTCCCCTCTTCCAGTTTTAATCCATTACCCTTGTCCTGTCAATAGTGAAAGCAGTTAGCCTGAGCTGGCCTCAGTGCTCATGCAGTTTGCTGTAGAGGAACACAAATTGTCTAGTTTAAACTGGAAAACACTCAGAATAGGCAATCGTGTGCCAGCATAGACTTCCTATTAGTTTCCCTGTTGCTTTTAAGACCAATAAAATTTTGAGTGGGCTTTAAACCAATAGGTTCCCCAATGGATCTGGGGAAGGAAAGACCATCCTCTTCTTCCATACATTTGAAAACCAAGGCTTTCTTTGTATGTGAAAAGAATATGGACCTTATTCTTTAGGACCCTCATTTTCATTTGGAAGCTGCAGTCCAGTGGACAACCAGTGGACTTGTTTCAGCTGATTTTACATTCTTTATGGCAGCTTAAGCTTGCTTTGTTTGCTCACTTGGCATATTTTGACTTGTGTAGGTTTTGAAATGAAAAAGACAAATCAGGTAGCTGGAGAAATCTATTCTTTATCCAAAATGTCTCAGACTTAGAGCATGTAACTTGATGTGAAAATTGGTGTGCCTCCCTGCATAATTTTCACTAGCAATCTTTCCCACACAGGAGCTCAGCTTTGTCTATGTCTAATAAAATGCCCAAGCTTTGTTAACTGTGACAGAAAATGTATACTGGAAGGAAATTAAGTGTACCAGCATCCCACTGTTGCTGAAAGCTGTCACTGTTTGTCTTAATTGATATAACTATTTAAATGCATGTTGTTACTCCTCCCTATCTATTATTTTTTTGATACCATTATAAAGGAAGCTGTAAACCATCCTAATGCTTTCATTAGCACCCTGACAGGGAGGAGAAGTGCCCTTACAAATCTATGCACCTCTTTTCTCTATAAGCTCCTTCTTCCCCCTCCCCAAGTGAGGCAGTCAGCTTCATATAATCAGGGACAAGGACCTTGT
The DNA here is from genome assembly GCA_013396835.1 of Psilopogon haemacephalus. Taxonomy (NCBI): domain Eukaryota; kingdom Metazoa; phylum Chordata; class Aves; order Piciformes; family Megalaimidae; genus Psilopogon; species Psilopogon haemacephalus. The sequence continues at coordinate 170,447 of VWZI01007607.1, forward strand.
TTCTATGAAAGGTCATTTCATAGCCAACTTCAGGGGACAGTGGGCAGGCAGCACTTCAGGCTGTCATCAGGAGTGCAAGAACAGGGCCAAGCTGCTGCCATCAGCCCATTTTAGTCCTTCCCAACACAATGGCAGGTTTGTGTGTCGGGCTTGCTGCTTCCCGTTTGATGCCAGCCCCAGTGTCAGCACAAGGCCATTTGGATCATTAGGAGACCAGCCCTTTGACTTTGGCTGCTCAACAAAGAGGGAGGCAAGGGCACGACGAAGGCCAGGTGCCAGGCTGCTCCTCCAGCCTTGCTGGTGCCATCTCTCAGCCATTGTCAGAGCAGACCCCTCAATAGCTGGGATCATTTCTGTGACAAGGATCATCTGCTCTTGATGAGGTACACACTCTTGCTGGAGCTCTTTGTTGTCAGCGTGTCGACTGCAACGTGGCTGTGCTGTGGTATACGGATGGCAGTAGCTGGAAAGCTTTACGCTTACTTGGCTACATGTGACTGACATCCAATTTAACTGCAGTGCTCTGTGTACTCTGTTTGGTTTAGTTTCTGTAAATTATTTATTTTGAAAATATGTAAAGCAGTATGGCTTTTTTGAAAAGACTAGTGGAAGCAGTGCCTGTTCATGCTTGTCAGTTGACTGAGCACAGTGATGCTGGCACAGTGTTCAGTATCAGCTGGCAAAAATGCACCAATTGTGCACTTTCTCATCTCTTACAGTATTCACTGAAGGCAAATTATATCATGGTTCTTCACCTTTTAAATTGGCTCTGTGGTTTACAGTTGGGAATTTCTGTAAGAAACTGAAAAGTGAAGGTTGGTGGACAGTGGAAGAAAATTGTCTGATTGTGTCAAAATTAAAACTGTATGACACTGGGCAATCTTCAGAGTTAGAATCTAGTCTTAAATAAAGCTTATGATTCTCCTATAATTAATTAAGAACTGTCTTTTGGGTCTTCATAGTCTTTTATAGAAGAAAGAGTTCGTTCTGCAGCCATCCAGAGCCAAAAAAAATAAATACTGTGATAGCATTAGGCAAGCTGAAACTTCAAATAAAAGTTAGCAACTTCAGAGAATCCTAGAATGGCTTAGGTTGGAAGAGACCTCAGAGACAAATCTACTCCAACCTGGGCAGGGACATCTCTCAACTAGACTCAGCTGCTCACTCAAGGCCTCAGCCATCCCGTCCAGTGTTCTGTCACCCTCACAATGAAAAAACTCTTTCTCATGTTTACATGTAATTTTTTATGCCTCAACTTGTACCCATTGCTCCTTGTCCTGTCATTGGGCATCACTGAGCAGAGCCTGGCTCCATCCTCTTGGCACTCTCCCTTTACTTATTTATAAACATGAATGAGGCCACTCCTCAGTCTCCTCTGCTCCAAGCTGAAGAGCCTCAGCTCCCTCAGTCTCTCCTGGTAAGGAAGATGTTCCACTCCCTTAATATGTTTTGTGGCTGTTGCTAGATTCTTCCAAGCAGTCTCCCGAGGTTCTTCTTGAACTGAGGGCCCGGAACTGGACACAATATTCCATATGCAGCCTCACCAGGGCAGAGTAGTGAGGGAGGAGATTCTCCCTCGACCTACTAACCACAGTCCTTCTAATACACCTATTACACTGGCCTTCTTGGCCACCAGAGCACCTTGTTCTTGCTCTTCTCTGTTGGCTGGTAGTCAGAGAAACACAAATTATTCAGCTTGGCTTTTTGAAGATCCTTCTTTATATCAGGACATAAAATTATTGGGACTTTTAGGTTAATAGCACTGCCTGTCCAGACTGAGATCTTGTTTGTCTGCTCTGGGTCATCTGCCTGCAGCTCGAAATGCCAGGCTGATGGGCTTAGTATGCACTATCAGAAAGGCTGTCAGCATTACAAAGCTCACCTTTGGAAACTGTACCACTGCATCACTTAAAGTCAAAGAGTAGAGAGGGGAAAGGGACACAAATAATGACTCAAATCCTGCTCTGATGATTTCTACCGAAAACAAAACTAGGACCTCATGTAGAAATAAATTGTCAATAGCACTTCATATTGAGTACTCAGATTTTCCAGCCAGCCATATCTCATGATTTTTTTGGCAGGTGTGAAAAGTCTTTGTCATTTCTGCTTCAGTAATGCCTGGAGGCTTGTATCGGGATCAGACTGTGGTCATGTGTGGTGTTTTTTGAAAATAAATGTTTTCATTGCATTCTTTTACTTTAAAAGTGAAAAAAAAAAAAACCAAAAAAAAAAACCCCACCAAAACAATGCTCACCATCCCAAAATTGGAAGAAATTGTGTGAACTATTGTGTGAGAAGGAAAAAGGGTCAGGAAATATAGCTTAGATTCAGGCTTTTGAGAGATTATTATAAATGTTGAGAAAAATATTGTTTAAATAAAAATAGCTCTGCAGTGCCCTTTAAAATCAGTAAGAGTCTATTTTAATTCCCATATAAGTAGTAACTGGCTGCTGTCTGTATATATACTTAAATGTTGCTTGCTGTATAAGACCTTGTTTGCTTAATTTCAGCCTAACTGAGTTTTTATGGCTGTGCTATAAACCTCTTGAAAATAGTGGCTTAAATGGAAATGCTGACACAATGTTAATTACACTGGCTCCAGTGTGATACTGTGATTAAAGTTTATTTATTTTGTGTGTGCATGTCTCTGTGTGTGTAATTTCATTGTTGAAAAACTAATGGAAAACTAATGTGGCAATGGAGAATGTGATTCTGTGCCTGATATTTTAGTTTTCAACAGCAAGGGGCAGTTTTAATGTTAGCTTACAGTATCAGAGAATTTATTTTTAATTGAGGTATAGTTTAGGCATTTAAAATTGGAGGGATTTGGGCAAGTGACAAGTTTCCCACTTTAAAGCTGTTCACTGCTCTTCCAGCAGTTCTTAAGTAGCTTTTTGAGTGGCAAGGTTAGACCTACGTTGCATTCACATTAAAAAACAAAGAAAATGGTGCAATTTCCTTGCACCATATATTTTTTTGAGATGATTGGGAAGAAAAGTCTCATCTCTGAAAATAAGGGGATGCAATCCAAAATCAACGTTAATTGGGCTGTGGAATACAAAGTAACAGCTATAAAACTCTTCTTGGTAACTAGTGTGCCCAGCTTATACTTCAGAGCACGTTTAGCGATTCTCATCTGCTGTGCTTCTGGACTAGCTGGCAAAGTAAGTTTTTTGTACTCACCCATACGTAGGACTTGAGGGTTGATCAGAAAAATTGCCTAATGGATCATGGATGTGGTAGAAGTGAATGATCTCCCTGGCTGCTAGTCTGTGGTGTGCTTTCCTTGACATCAGTGCCAGTGTTCTGCCTCATCTCAGAGGCCAAAGTAATCATTTCCACTCTCACCATAAACACCTTTCCCACAAGCTCATGGCTTCCAGTCAAACTTTCCTTCTCTGCAAGAGAATTATTGCAGATTTTCTAAATAACGCTCTGTCTGGTAGAGTGATAGCTATGAAGCTGCAGGATAGTACCTTGTGCAACATGGCAGTGAAGAGATAGTTACAAGCAATGCAGGCTGGAAAGACAAGAGGGGAAAAAAAGAAATCTTGGTGTGGAATGCCCTTCTTTGTTTTGCTCAGTGAGAACATTCAGCATACATTAATCCAGTCTATGAAATTTACATTTTTAAATTTTTACTGTTTGCTTTCACTGGAAGAGAGAGCAAAGTAGGCAAACACTTTCAAAGTGTGTGGTCTTTATGATTTATTTGTATTGCTCAGAACAACCACTGACCAAACTTCTTGGTCTTGTTCCCATTTGTTCCAGTAATTAAATATTAAGTTGTTATGAAAGGATTGTACCCTTCCCTTGAAAGAAGAAAGAACGTGGCTACTCCACAGTTCTGTGCCACGGCCCATGTTTTATTCAAACCAACGTGTAAAGGTAGAGCAAGGAGGTGCCAAGTTTATCCCATCTGGAAGGAATGTGACGGGTCTGGATCTGAAGCAAAACTGAGGATCTCTTGCTCTTTAGTATATTATATGAGAACCAGAGTTTGATAGAGTTGGTAGAAGAAGGGAGCCCATGTATTGGTCAGTCAAATCCTGAGTTACATCACCTTCTCAATTGCAGCCTTTAGTTTGCAGTAAGACTAGAGGCTGTTTGCCCTTAAGTGACCTTTCCATTGAACTGAACACCATACTGGAAACTTCAAAGTCACCATACTGGACACTTGAAAGTGTCACTGAAGACAAATGATGCAATGAATGAAAATTAACATTCTAATTTTTCTGTGGTTTCAAGCCTGCAAGAGCAGAGCTTTTCTCTTCGACTACATGCATTAACACCAGAGAAGTACTTCAGAGGTGTAAATGGAGACCTGTGGGTGGTCCTGTAGTGTTTGACTGGGTAATGATAGGCTGATGCTGTGAGTGAGGCAAGAGAGTGCTGCTAAGAAGGCCAGCGGCGTTCTAGCTCCTGTCAGGAATAGTGTGGCCGAAAGGACTGGGGAAGTCATTCTGCCATCTACTCAGCACTGCTTAGGCCACACCTTGAGTGCTGTGTCCAGTTCTGGGCTCTTCCATTTAAGATGCTGAGATTGTCAAACATGTCTAGAGAATGGCAGCAAGGCTGGGGAGGGGGTTGGATCACAGCCCTGTGAGGAGAGGATGAGGAAGCTGGGGTTGTTTAGCCTGGAGAAAAGGAGGCTCAGGGGAGACTTCTTTTCTCTCTACAAATACCTGAAAGGAGGTTGTGGCCACGTGTAGGTTAGTTTGTTCTCCAAGGCAACCAGTGACAGAGTGAGGGACAGTCTCAAGCTGCACCAGGGGAGGTTTAGGCTGGACATTAGAAAGAGGTTCTTAGCAGAAAGAATGATTGGCATTGGAATGGGCTGCCCAGGGAGGTGGTGGAGTCCCCATCCCTGGAGGTGTTTAAAAAGAAACTGGATGTGGTACTGGAGCCATGGCTTAGCTGATTAGATGGTATTGGGTGATAGGTTGGACTTGATGATCTCAAAGGTCTTTTCCAACTGGATTGATTCTATGAATAGGAAGGTGGAAGGGAGATCAAGGAGTGGCATGTGAAAACTACTTCCTTGGAAGAAAAACAGTGCTAATATATTTTAAAAATAATTTGCAAATACTTTTTCTGGTTTTATGTTTGCAGACTTTTCTGGTAAGTTCTGCACTGTCCTAGGCTGGATTTGTTCAGCCTTCACATAAAGCTTTTTGCTTATACACTAGCCTTGGGAAGCAGGTCAAAGGAGTGTCCTTTCTTGGTGAGAGCTCTCTCCGATTGTCAGTAACGTTTGAGACTAGACCCTCATTGTACCTTTCCTCAGCAGCATTGGCTCAGATTTTAGATGTGGAATGGAACGTGGCTGACCTGTCATGCCCATCACCAGTGTCATTGCCAGGGGGACACTGAGCCAGTAGTGCTTAACATAGTCATTAGTGACCTGGGTGATGGGCAGAGTGCATCCTCAGCAAGTCTGCAGAGTATACAAGAGTGGGAATAGTGACCGATCCGCCAGTTTTTGGTGCCGTATGGCCTTTGGTAGGCTGGAGAAAGGAGCCAACAGGAACCTAATGAAATTCAATGAAGAGAAACACAAATTCCTGCACATGGTAGGGAATAACCTCATGCATTGCTATGGACTGGGGATGGACTGACTGGAAAGCAGCTTTGTAGAAAAAAAAAACTGGAAGTCCTTCTGGACAAAAAATAGAACATAAATCAGTAGTGTGCCTCTGTAACAAAGACAGTATCCTGCTGTGTACTAGGAAAAGCATTGCCAGCAGGTTGAGGGAGGTGATTCTTCCCCTTTGCTCAACACCAGTGAGGGTGAATAACCATTAGATGCAGTTATGGCTCCACAACTGGGTTGGCTTCTGGGGTTTGTAGGAATGAATGTGCTTGTACTGGAGCAGATACAGTGAAGGGCCATGAAAGTAATTAGTGGCTCGGAGCACCTCAGATGGAGAGGCTGAGAAAGCTGGGGCCATTTATCCTGGACAAGTGGAGAGCAGACTGGAGGAGATGTTACGAATGTGTATTAATACCTGATGGGAGGGTGTAAAGCATCACCATACGCAGCAGCAGATGTGCTGGTTGTTTTGATTTCCATGTTTTGGATTCAGATACTGAAAACTGACCTGGACTTTTGATCATTTTATTGGAATTGGCATATCTTTTAATTAGTCCCTTACATTTTAAAGTTTTGTTGTGGAATCAACACGCAAATTGAAACATATGTAAAGATATTTCTGCATAAGCGATGATTGCCATAGCATATACAAGCCTAAAATCCATAAAGCAGACTATAAATACAATTGCTTAATGGTCTTTTATTAACACTGTGGAAGCTGGCAGATTTTGAAAGGCTATTGACTTGAAACAGTGCAAAGGCTGGTTTGTTTGGCCTCATGTCATCTCAGCAGGTCTTTGGCTTCTCTGATGGCTAAGGTTAAGTGTGGCCTTTGTCTTTATTGTGTAGTCTATACAGCATCTTTGGAGAATACTCATAAGCCATTTAGAACACATTTCTGAAGGTAGATAGAGTTTATATTCTGTGTTTAAGGAGGTTGAAATGTTTCAGTACACAAAATATCTCAGGTATACACAGTGATAAGACTCAAATGTGCTGACTCTTAATGAGATCCTGTAATATCCATCAGTCAGCGTGAGGAATTGGTGAGAGCTGGTGCTGAACATCCATATGTTGGTGTTGTGTACCATGTGTGTGAAAGCACAGATTGTCTTTCCAAGCCTTTCCCATCATGCTGGAAAGCTATGCTTCTGGATGCTCCACAGTCTGTCTTTGCCTTTTCCATTAATAAAATGTGAACTTTTTTTTTTTTTTTTTTTNTTCCCCAAGCAGTGTCTTGTTGCTCAGGATACTACATGGGAGCAGCAGGTTAAATCATGCTTGTGCCCTCAAGAATCTTATCAGAGAGGCTCATTCTTCAGAAAAAGGGGAAAGGAAAAAAGACTTTTGCTGTTTGTGTGGTGCCTTTTATTGCACTAATGTGAAATGATTCGATGTGATGGACAGCAGTTTATCAAAACAAAATCTCATTAAAATCTGACTGCACTTTGCCCTTACTCTCCTTTGCATAATAAGATTGTGCAGCTTTCTGTGAGCAGACAGTAACCTGTGGTAACCTGTAGTGTGCGTACGTTTATGGGTGATGAATAAAACCATTGTTATCACCCTTAAATGTTGGCATCAATATTGTGGAAGTTTCTGCTTTATCAGCAGCAATGACTGGCAAATAATCAGCTGTTTTGTAATGGGAAGATTAAAATAGGAGCCGAAGACATTTAAGTTAAGCTTCGTGGAAAAAGACACTGCTGCATTTATGATGATACCATTTTTGTTGGGGAGGGATGACATGACTGTTGTTTTAGCTTTTTAGACATACAGTGCAATTAAGAATAATCAGTTTTCCCACACATTCCTCAAAGCAAGTGAAGCAGACATGCTAACAACCAGACCCTTAAATTTGGAGTGACTTCCGCTGCTGCCTGGGCAGCCCACGGGTACAGAGGCATGCAGCTATTGTGGGACCCTACTCTTCCTACAGAGAGGCGAGTTGCAAAAGAATTGCCTGGTAAAGAGTAAACTCTTCAAGGTTTGCCCATACTACCAATTCAAACCTATTTTGGAGTGCAGAGGAAGGGGCTCTGTGTATGTGTACATATGAGATACATTGCAGGCTTCGCAATCAGTAACAGGCATCCAGATTAGGAGCTTAAAAGAAAGTGTAAAATAATTTCTGATTTGTGATTACTGGAAGTAGTAGGTGGTCCCACCAATAAAAACTCTGATGTGTTGCATATGCACACACAGATACATGCAGTGTTTAACCCATAGTTTGTGTGAAATGTGTGTGGCTGGGTTTAGAATGCAGAGCACAAGCAAAGACAGGTCAGGATTTGGGCAGGGTAAGTTTATAGTGACAGTTTTAGTTCTTAACTACTGCTACTAAAGCCATTTGAGGGGGAGCATCGTAGACCAAGCTCTGTTATGGTTGTTTTAGAGAGAATCTAAAAAGTGTTTATGCCTTCATATACAACCTTTTTGCCATGTTCCTTGCTTTCCTCTGCATGAATATGCAGTGCCCTTATATTATGCATCCTTCTAGACTTTCACAAAGGGCCAAGTAGGTGGGACTCTTTTGCATGCCTGGGACTAAATGTTTGCTGAATTTCATCTTTTCTCGCTAAGAATATTACACTGAAGCTATTAATTAAATGTGTGAAAAATAAATTGCTAAATGTTAGCACTGTCCAATATTATTTACTAGGAGATGAAAGAGAGTGAGAGCAAACAAGTGATATCCTAATTGTGATGCATAGTTATCTGCATTTCAGTGGACACAATTTTCTACATAAAATTGTAAAGTTTTTGAGTATACCAGATGGTAGAAGAGTCTTAGTGTGGATGTAGTTGAATCTGTTTGAGAGATTGCAAATTGGAAGATACATTCCTGTTTGTGGAGAAGAACAACCCACAGTGGCATGAGAAGACTTTATTCTTGGAGTGTTTCTATACTAAGTCTATAGTTGTGTGTTATTTTGCCAGGATTTATGGTTAGAGTTCACAGCTTTAGATTAGGACATGATGGCTCATAAAGAAAAAAGGATTTCTGAGAGTGGAAGATGAGTTTTGCTCTCTGCAAGGAAGTATCACAAGGCATCATCACCATCACTGCAACAGTCTGTGCTGGCCTTTTGAACTGAAATAAAATTAATAATGAAAGAATTTTTCCCAGATGCTTGCAAGAAGTGTGGTGGTAACACATATGACTGAAAGTGCAGTTACCCTTGTAGCAGGGAGAGGCATAGAGGAAAGGGGAATCTGTTTGCCTTATCCAGTTTTAGAAGATGCCTAGGCACAATTGAAAAAATCAAGGATGATGGCAATTACAAATTTCCTTTTTTTCCAGTTAAATTCTAAGTTAGACTGAGATGGAAGTTGTGTCCTGCTCAGTTAAATATTCTGTTCGCCATGAAAAGTGCCAGGAAGGTCACTGTAACAAAGTCAGAAGGGAAGAATAAAATCCTAAATGGTCAAAAAGAAGTCTCATTTTCTCCAGGAGCTCAACCCTGAAACCAAGGAGATAGCTTAATCTCCAGCTGAAGAGCTGTAAAGGTGCAGTCTACCCCTTTCAGCCTCATGAGAGACCCAAACTTGTCATTGGTATTTGGCAATTATTTTTATTTTGCATATTTGATCAGGGTCTGTGACACCTCAGTGCAGCTGTCTGCTCTCAGTCAGGCTAAGAGTGAAGCTGAATAAATAGCTCCTAGCAAGGAAGAGTTATCCTGGTAAATCCTTCTCAGACCTTGTGAGACTGGGACTCACAAGGTCTGAGTTTCATGATGCCTCAAGACATATTTTAAGCAAATAAGCTATTGACCAGGATAACTTCTCAGCTCTGGAGGAACTCTAGAAAATTCAAAAGGGCCACATCCATCATTGTGGGAAGACTTTGAGGCACTTTTATAGAAGTAGGGATTGACTCCAAATGGAAATATTTAAGGAAATAATTTGAACATTATTTACAAAGCATTCGTTTAAAAGATGTGCTCATAATTTAGAGTTTAGTTACAGCTTATCACCTATCTTTGTTCTTCCAGGCTTTTAAGACCAAGGATGGCTACCTCGTGGTGGGAGCTGGAAATGAGCAGCAGTTTGTTGCTGTGTGCAAGGTAATATGTTAGGTGACAGTACAGAAATATGTACTAACTTCCACTGTGACTAGGAAAATTGTTACTGATTGCTTCTTGACTTTTCTGAAAATAAGTGGGAAGTATAAATTCTAACCCTGGGATTCTGGCTGGCAGTTTAAGAAAGTGATCTGGGTTCTCGGCTTTGCTTCTGTATTTAGAGCACCCCAAATTCCCAGGCTTGTGAATGCTGAACCTCCTTTGAAGTCTGTGCAGCTGCACATCTTATTAGCTTAAAAAAAACCCCTCCAAATCATCCTTCTAGTTTGGGAATGGTGAATGTCATGAATGAAGAATGTCACTGGTGCCTTTTCCACAAAGAAATGTGATACTGTTTCTCCTTATACATAGTAGGCAGGGCTCTTACCAAAGCAGAGCCAAAGTGGCTCTTGTACCACTTTATCCACTTGCTGTGTGCACAGCCCTTTTGAACTCTGGTCTGTGCTCATGCAAAAACTTGCAGGTTCCTTAGAAAAGAAATATTGCAGGTCTGTGGCCTAACCTTGGAGTGGTGCAGAGGTACAATGTTGAAGATCAAATCTTCAAACAGGACTACTGTGTTCAAAATCTGGTATCTGTTATTTTGAACTGCAGGAATGTGATGATGGCAACTCTGTTTTCAGAAGAGGGTAGCTTGGAAAGTTGTAAAATGCTTCTAGATTTTCCACATATTCTTTTCCAGTTGTTTTAGTACCGGGAATTGCATTTCCCAGGACAGTGAATAAATTGTAAAAGAGGAGTGGTTGTAGGGGCTAAATAAAAGTTACTAAATAAACTGTAGCAACATTCCAAATAAAAGAGCCCAGTAACAAGTCAGCTGAGGCAAGAGAACTTTTGCATATAGCATTAGACAGCATTTTCAAAAATGAGAGTTCTACTTTTTCCCCTGCCATTGTATTTTTTTCTTCTGGAATCTTGGCTATTTAACTTAAATTAATGTGCTCAGGAAATAAAGCATAATTTTCCTCCGTCATACGTTTTATGTTTCCATGGATGCTCACAGGCAATAACTAGTATATGTAGTAAGAAGACAGTGCTGGTGTGATTCTTTCTTAGTATAGTTTGGGGTACATATCCCTAGCTAGATATCTGGTGGGGTCTGGTTTCACTTGCTTGAATTGGCTCTCTCCATAAGTGAAAGATGAAGCTACTCAGTTTTCTCTGTGGGTTTTCTTCATATGTGTGTCCAACCACTGCAGCATGGCCATTACCCTAATGTGAATGAAAACTAATGACTGAATAAGCATCTACCTGCAACAACTCAATTTATCTATGACTCATGGTCTTGAAAAGGAAATCTTTCCAGAAAGTCCCAGGACATAGCTCTATCACTTGAAGTGAAGAATTACATACCAAATGTTTGTCACCCTTCTTGAGTAATACAGAGGTTAAGACCTGGATCAGTAGGTTCATCATGGTGTGAGCTAGAACGCACTAAGAATTCAGTGTCACTTTAGGGTGCAGCTTGAGAGACTTGACAGTCTGACTGGTTGTTACATACTCCCTCTGTAATTAGCAAAGACTGGATGGCAGACTGGATGACATAGCATGTCTAGGGTTTGTGTTACCTCAGAATCTGTAGGACTACAATTAAGTGAGATGAATACTTGCCCTAGTCTACAGGCTGATCACTTTTTTGTTTGTTTGTTCCTGGAATTGAAACTAGGAGGTACAGAAGATGTTAAAATGATGATACAGAACACAGACAAATTATGATTGCTTACATTTCAAAGGGATTAACCTCTCCCCCCCCCAAAAAAAAACCCAACAACAAACAAACAAACAAAAAAAATAGTTCAAGTTTTGGTAAAGAGTAAAAAATGTTCTATATTCCAGTTTATATATATATATATAAACAAATGGTCCTTTTATCCTTATAAAGTTATTGTTGGTTTGGATAAGTGACAGAGAACAAGAGGAAATGGCCTCAGGTTTAGGTTGGATATTAAAGAAACTTTTTGACTGAAAGGAGCAGGCTTCCCAGGGAGGTGGTTGAATCTCCATCCCTGAAGGTGTTTTGAAGAGGCAGAGATGTAGTGTTGAGTCTGGTTTAGCACCAGACTGGAGAATGATTAGATTTGATGATCTTATAGGTCTTTCCCAATCAAAATGATTCTATGGTTCTGTGGATTTTGGCTGTTAACATTTTCCAAGAAATGGAGAGATGTGTGCAGTGAAACCTCTCAGAGAGAAGCTCTGAGCTGTTGCAGGTGATCTGGAACTTAAATCACTGTGAACATGGAAAGCCAACAGAGGAAGAGGACCTTATTACAGGAAGGCCTTCAACACCTTAATGAACCTTTTGTAAATACAGAGACCACTAATTCAAACATCGGAATTGCTATTAGAGAACCCTTTGGAGATGAGCTGGTGCTAAAAATACAGGCAGTATGGAAGCTGTTGCCCTGAAAACACACTCTAGAGAAGTAACAGCTGGCTCAAGCTGTAAACAATTCCAAACATTCTGCTTCAACCATGTCTCTTCAGGCAAGCAGAAAGGAAAAAAATGGAATAATTCATGGTGATATTTTCAGAATCAATGACAACTAACTGTAGCTTGTTTGGGGACTTGGATGATTGGAGAAAAACTTTGTGACACTGCTGGCTGAGTTGCATTTTGCAGTAAGCACATCCTGTTGTGTGTCTGCTTTGGTCTATGTAGGAACAATTAGCAAGAGTCATCAGGAGACTGAGGTTTTGTGTACAGCAAAGGAGAGTACAAGCAGGTTTGCCGGTGGTGGGGGACAAAACGTAGAGTGTAAAGTCTGAATATGCATCTTAGAGCTTGAAGGAAGCCTAGAAATGGAGAAGAGCAGCTTGATTCCAAGTGGTCACAGTGAAATAAAATAACGTTGGCAGCGTGATGCAGAAAGATTAATGGCACATTAATGAATAACTTCTCAAATGCGCATTTGTTAGTCACAAAAAAATTGAGGAGAACATATATAGACACACAGCTTTACAACAGATGGACATTAAGTTAAAGCTGAAGTCAGGAACGTTAATTAAAACAGTAGAGTGAGCAACTCCATATGATCATTTCTCATGTAACTCATCAAATGGAACCTTCGTTTACTGATTAATTTCTTGGGCTTTTTAGCTCTCATAAATAAGTATTCATTAGTATTTACTTCAAACAGCCTTGCATTATTTATTTTTTTCTCTCTAAAGCAGTGGTTTGCAACTCAAAAATAGCAGTATTAAAAGGAGGAGATAATTTAAAGGGGGTGACAATGTTATGGATAAACTTTAAGACAGGAAAATATCATTTTCTGAAGCTAAAAGATGATATATTGTGATTTTAATGAACAAGATTCTGATAACTTGGTTTCCATGTGTAGTTTTGTAGCTCTAGGAAACAGCTACTTCAAAGGTGACTGGAATATCTCTAAATATCTGCTGAAATAATACCTCTTTTGCTGATGGGTTTATACCATCAACAGTTGTTCACTTGGAAGGGATGCCATATCCTTATTCAGTTGAGCAAAGTGAGGAGTCACTGAATAATAGCAGCCTTGGTCTGAACCAGTCCCAGAGAATTAGTAGAATTTTAGGTTTGAGGCAAGTATCAGAGAGACTGACCCAAATTTATGTATCACTTGCATGTGGTAGTACATAGACATGGATTCAAGGAGTGACTGAATGTATTAATGAAGAAAAATAATATTTCATTGAACATCACTAAGTACAGAGCAAACAACTTCAGTTCAGAAATGCCCTAATCTAAAGACAGCCAAAGTTTGGATGAGTATATGTACAGGCCTTATTCATCACAAAATCAGAGAATGGTTTGGGTTGGAAGGGACCTTAAAGATAATTTAGTTTCAACCTCCTGCCTCGGGCAGGGACACCTTCTGCTAGATCAGGTTGCTGTAAGCCAAATCCAGTCTGGCCTTGAACACTTCCACACCATTTCTGGGTAACCTGTGCCAATGCCTCTTCCTAAGCATAAGCACTCAGAAGCAGGCAGAGATAGGATGATGAGCTCTGGGAAATTCATATTTCAGCTGGTACTGGGTTTTTGTAAGCCATCTTGGAAATGGCCCTGAAGAAATAGGTAGCATGTTTAGAGTGACTGTAAGGCTCATCATAAGAAAAATTAATCTTGAGTGTGTGTTAGTGAGTAAATATACATGACTATGTGACAGCCTCTTCTATCCTGCCTTCCTCTGTAGCCAATATTATCAAGAGATTCTGCTTATTTGCTTTCCATAAATCAATTTTGGCATAAATATATAGATGATATAGTAAGTATTGATTGTCCACACAGCTACTCTGTCTCATAAATGCTTCTCCCACATGCTAAGACTCATTCTCCAGATTTAATTCTCTTTATCATATAATTCACTTTGTCACTGCATGGTGGTTAGATTTCTAATGTGCCAGGTGGGAGTTAAATCTAGAAGATATATTTCTCCTTTCTTAGAGGGTATATGACCCATTCTCTTCATTATTTCTTTTTGAAAGAAATCATAAAGAAAAATTATGGCATTTCAGCAGGAAAACACCTTTTAATTTTCTTTCCTTTTTGACAAAAAAATATTGAAGTGGAAATAAATTTTCTGAGACATAGCTTTTTGCAGTCTAGCATATGAAGTACAGGCATATTTCTTATTCTGTGACATCTAACTTAGTGCTGGGTAATCCCACAGACCACTCCAACCTCACAGTAAAAACTTACCAACTCTCTAGTGTCCTGCAATCAGAATTTCTCCTAGCTAATGATGAAAGCTATCAACTAAGATTCAGATCTTTGGTTTAATTTTTGTCTTTTTCTCTACTTATTATGCGACACTAACCAAGAGGCATTATCTTCTCTTAATTTCCTAACCTATAGTAAAAGCTGAATCAGAAGCAGGGAATTTTGGGAAACTGTCTTAAATTGGTAATGAATTTCGTGAGCCTTATAAATATTTTCTGTCAAGCACATTTCTTACCCACCTTTATTTTTACTTAGATCTTGAATTTGCCTGAAGTTAGTGAGGATTCCAGATACAAAACGAATGCACTCAGAGTCCAGAACAGAAAAGAACTGATTGATACATTGTCAAGCCGGTAAGTTAATTACAAGGGAAGAAATTGCATTTAATCTGTTAATGCAAATAGTCACATCAAAGAAGATCTCATGTTAAAAAAATAATAAATTGCTCTTTGGGGGTATTTTTTGTACAAAAAATATTGAGAACACTTACTGATGTTAAATGTACTGCCTTTTGCGCACAGACTAGAATGTGGACAAGGAAGAGAACAGATTGAAGTTTTCAGAAATTATTCTAGCTTACTTTTAACCATTAACTTGAATTTTAGTGAAACAACCAATGCTCTCTGCTTTCCTGGGTGAATGTAAGCTCTGGAAAAAAATGCTCAGACCACAGTTTGCTTTTCTTGTGACTGATGTTTAAAGTTTTTTTCTGAGAGTTGCTGTATCTAAGGATGCCTTGGTGAGGCTGCATCTGGAATACTGTGTCCAGTTTTGGGCCCCCTCAGTTAAAGAAGAACAGGGAACTGCTTGAAAGAGTCCAGCACAGAGCCATGAAAATGATTAAGGAAGTGGAACATCTTCCTTATGAGGAGGGACTGAGGGAGCTGAAGCTCTTTATCTTGGAGCAGGGGAGACTGAGGAGTGGCCTCATTCATGTTTATAAATAAGTAAAGGGTGAGTGTGAAGAGAATGGAGCCAGGTTCAGGTCAGTGATGCCTAATGACAGGACAAGGGGCATTGGGTGGAAGTTGAGATATAGGAAGTTCCGTGTAAGCATGAAAAAGATTTTTTTTCACTGTGAGGATGATGGAACATTGAAATAGGGAGGCTCACTCTCTGGAGATACTCAAGACCCACCTGGTTTTGTTCCTGTGTGATGGTGGTACAGGTGATCCTGCTCTGCAGGAGAATTGGACTGGATGAGCTTTTGGGGTCCCTTTCAGCCCCTAACATTTTGTGATTCTGTGAAGTTCCACTTGATGCCGTTCCCTCACTATAGGTTTTGTGTTGAGTTATGCTGTGCCCCAAGTTGTCTCTAGGTTAATAGTTTTCAAATCAAAAGGCTATGTGGTTAGTATTCCGTGTGCCTTCAGCAGTGCTTCATGCTGAAGAGGTTGTGTTGTCAGTGATTCAAGAAAAGCCGTGCTGTCATTTTGACACTTGGCCTGTGTGAGTTTTTCTCAATGAATGTTTAACAATTATCATTCCAGCAACTTTTCTAGAGATTTTTTTAAGGAGCATTAAGTAAGATGCCTCCCCTTTTCATTCCATCTGAGGACAGACTTTCAGTAGTGCACTGCTTCCCTTCCTCTCAACCCTACACATTTTTTTCTTTTCATATATTGGGAACCTGAGTCACCCAAATCTTTAGACTGTAATTTTGCCTCTTCCCGTTGTGCCTGCACTTTTGTCTCTGTTATACCTGTCCATTTGCAGATATCCTGTCCCCAGTGAAATACCGAAGGTGTCTTTGCAGTTTTCAAATTATTATGGTACAAGTGTTCATTAGGAACTTGTCTGTTATTTGCCTACCTATAAAAAATGTTTTGTGGTAGCACAGATGAACTCACTGCTCCTGTATGTTTTAAGCCCTTGAAAGGGAACTTTGGTCCTACTTTTGAGCTCTTATATTCTTGACAGTCTAAGTTTCAAAGTTGGTCCATATTGACATATTACTTGGAGATAATTTCATTTAATATGGGATTTATCTGATGAACTCTGGTACCTTATGAGATTGCTGTTTTGTCATACAAATATCAGTTGCTTAATAGCTTTTTTTACCTGTGGTTAATGTTGAGTGCAGAGGGTTTTTTTTGGTTTTTTTTTATGAACAATATCTGAATGAGAAGGTAAAGTTCAAGGAATAGTTGTTCTTTGAACGAATCACCAGAATTCTAATTTGGTTTCATATCTGTAACTATTAGTTCATCAGATTACCTCATTCCTCTTTCAATTACTGCTTTATGTATTGTTTTTTTGGGGGGGCGGGGGGAGGTTTGACAGAATTTATGTTCTGTTAGCATCATTTAGGCTGAATTTCTGTGTAATTTCTATGCAAGTTTGTGACTCTATGCACACTTTTGGAGTAGACCTTTCCAATAGCATTGTGATGTTATTGTGAATTCATCTGGCATTCAGTTTTAAAACAGAACAAACACCTTTGGCATTCTAATGGAGGTCAAATATGTTTCCATACACATTCCAAGGTAACTTTGCTTTTAGCTTTTATTCGCACAGTCATTTGTAAAATTATATGTGGTTCAGTTTGGGAGTTACTTCCAGAATTAAATGAATGGTTTCTCAGTGCTGAAAAATGTCAGCCCTTGAGAAATGAAGGGAAATGACAGAATAGTAATGGCAGAATTTCACTGAAAAACACCTTAATCAAATCACTGATTGCTTGATAGTATTGCAGCTTCCAGCACATGGAAAATATAAAGCTAAGGTGCATTAGTTGGAAAGAAACACCTGCAGACCCACCCCCACCCCTCAATTCTCTCACTTTATGTATGTTGCTGTCCAACTCAGAATGAATTTGTGGAGACAAAAGCTAGCACAGCTTAGAAGATTTGTGATTTTCTTGACACAGGTTCTGCTACAGTGGACTTTGTGTGGTGGAAGGCGAAAAGGAACATGAAAGTCCTTTAAGGATTTAGTTGGGCCATTCATTCATGTCTCATTTTGGTGCTGTGCCAGGCAAGTTGCATACAACT
Source organism: Psilopogon haemacephalus (assembly GCA_013396835.1). Lineage (NCBI taxonomy): Eukaryota > Metazoa > Chordata > Aves > Piciformes > Megalaimidae > Psilopogon > Psilopogon haemacephalus. Next base: position 187,823 of record VWZI01007607.1, read on the forward strand.
TGAGGCAAAGCAGCTTTTTTTCCAGTGAAGTTGCAATGGAAAAAGTCAGCAAACTTGTTTGGTGTGTCAGGCTGAGCAGTAAAAAGCAGGTAAAAAATTGCATCTGTTTATAGAAATCCACTGATTCCTAATTGTTCCTTCCCTTTTATACATGCTTGGGAACATAAGTAAGAATTATGGTCCTGTAGTGGAAACCTTTGAGAGTGTTCCTGCTGATAATGCCTGCAGAAAAGATTCATGGAAGTGCAGGAGGAAGGCTTCTTAATCTCCACATCTTAAGGAAAAGGATTTCCCAGTTTTTACTTAGGAATAGAAGGAGATGTACAGACCTATTCAAAGGGTCAGGAACTGATGTTTTAAAAAACATCTGAACTCTTCATACTAAGGAGGCAGTTGATGCCTTTTGTTTGCTAGAGTAAATGTTAAGCAGTTGAGACTGGCTACAGTTTCATTCTAGATGTGTGCACAATGGAAACATTGGTACAACTGGTCAATGTTAAGGAATGCTGTTTCGTTGGTGTTCTGAGGTGCTTGGGCTTTTTTGTTTTAAGTCTGTACTTTGGGAGTTCTTGACTCAAATGACCTCTCATTTAGCTCAATAATTCTACTCACCATCTGCAGTAACCATGGCAAATTTCAAGGCAGAGAGATAAGCATGAGGATTATAAAGCACTTAGCAGAAATTGACCTTTAAGCAGAAGACTTTTCAGAAAGGTGTGAAATGACCTATTCATTACAGTCAGATGTTCTGAGCTGACTGAGAATACAAGATAGAAATGAATATGGCTTGAGACATAAATGTAGTTTGAAACAGCTCCAAGAGGTGTGAATTGCTCCATTCATTTCAAGAAGATATTTTCTCATTCTCTCTCTTCTCTGGCAGAAATGAAGAGTGAAACACATATATCCTTAGCTCTTCATCTCAGCTTGCTCTCTGCTTACATCTGAATTCCCTCTGTGAGGTGCACATGAAAGAGGTGGGGAGAACACATAGAGGAGGATAAATTGACATATCCACAGTGATTGTCAGATCTCAATGGAAGAGCCTGGAAGGTAGACCCCTCTGGAGTGGTATGCTGCTTCTGAGTGGCATGCAGCTATCATACTGGGGCAAAAGAAGGTGTCACGGGAATGAGTTAACGAAACACAGTATCCCGTGGGACGAGGGGGTCTTGGCACCCCCCTCACCGGTTCTTTGGGTTTCGATCGGCAGAAAAAGACACAGATATCGCTTAAACGTCAGGTATAAACGTTTAACAACCAGGACAGGGGAAAACAGAGAGCTTACACGTGAGACAAATCCCGATCGCGCCTATGAACGTCCGCGGGAGCGCGAGGCAGAAGGGGGGGGGAAACGCTCCTTTTCGAACCGAGGGGGAAAACCGTGGAAGGAGGGAGACCGATTTAAGGAAAATAGGAGGGATTAGAAACAGGGAGAAAAGGGTCAGCCTTGCCGCCTAGGAGAGCTGCATGCTGCCTGCTGCCTGCTGCCGTGCACGTGGCTGGGGCTTCTCCCAGTTGCTGTGTGGGTTGGCGACGAACGAACGAGAGCGGGAAGAAGAGAGAGAAAAATGGCTGCTGACCCGTTTAAGTACCCTGCAGGGCGAACGAAGCTGTCCATCAGGCGTCCAACATTTCCCGGCCGGCCAATTGATTCGAGGTTCGACGTATATGGGCATCTCGAGGTTCCCACCCTGAGTCCCAAGGCCACCTGGGATGCCCCACCCTTCACCCCCTACCAAACCTTTTAACAGTAGAGGGAGGAGAGAGCCCAGGAATTGGATTAATTTCTGGGGTGCTCCGTCATTCTATGCCGGGACAGAAGGGAATTACAGAAATCAATCACAGACATCCTGAGAAGGGGAGTGTCTTAGTTCTGTCTTCTGTGGAGAAATGAGTACAATGCTGCAAGGACCACTGGGTGAAAGGATATTTGCAGGGAAGAAGAATACAGGCCTATGGGATATTTTGTACTTCCTTTACTGCTAGTAGTATTGTCTGTTATTTCCCATCTCATCCTCTTCTTGCTATGCTCTTTTCTCCTGTTCCCACCCTCCACTTCTTATGGCTTCTCCAGCTTTTTATTTCCTCTTCTTCCTCCTGTTGCTGGCATTTGCACATCTACTATGTTTGCTTTACAAAAAATGGAGTTTCAGTGCCTTTTGTATCTTCCTCTTTATTTAGGTTACATTCTCCTGAAATGACAAAGCAGAACTCTGACAAAGGCAAACTGCCTCTGACTGCCTTCCTTTGTTGGGTTTGTGCCAGAAGTCAAGTTTCAAATGACCCTACCTGGGTGGAGGTCAAGTTCAATGGCTACTACAGAGGCCCCTGAGACTCCCACCTCATGTGAGAGCTGACAGACTACAGAGTACTCTGGTTTTTATGTTTCCAGTGGAAGCCTCTGGTTTGTGAGTTAGACGTACATCTATCCAAGAGAAGCACGTTTTAATTGTTGCTTTGTTCCTCTCTCCCAACTTCTACCACTTTTACTCTTGTTTCCTCTGGAACAGAATGGTAGCAGGGCCACTGTGGATTATTGTGTATGTGTGTCCATGCATACATATGTGTGTATATCCAAACACATGGCAAGACATACATATATAGTGTGCCCTTGAAATCTGAGATGTGTCTGTGCAAAAGCTGGTATAATGCCAGTCTTGAGAGGTGCTGCTTTGAGGAAGGGGCTTCATCTGTTGACCTCCTTCTTCGAATTACTTCAGAAGCTGAACATTAATCCTACCTTGCACCTCGGTAATGCAGACACGTTTTAAGACATTGCAGCTGAATCTGTACCCCAGGGTACTTTGGGAAATTAACCTGTGCAGGGAGCAGAGTGTGTAGGGTTGTAGGAGTGCATGGGGAAGGGGAACAGCAGACATGCCTTTAGGCTTTAAAGTGAAGCAGCTCACATAATGAAGAAGACATAAATTCGTCATGATTAGTGCTCCTGCAGCTATAGCTAAATTATTGTAGACTTAAAATCAGAAGTGCTAGGGCTGGAAATGATTCCGAGTGGAACTTCTATTTCTAGCACTTATACTTTAAAGCCCTTTCTTTGACTGCACCACAGCTGCATGTTGCATATTGAAGTGTGAGGGAAAAAGCAGGAAGGAAGCACAGGGGAACCTGATCCTCAGTTAATAAGATTGTTGCTAAATTGTTTCCACCCTGTAACAGGAGGAGGGTACCTAAAGGGGAAAGTGTACTGTAAAATGTTTAATTTGCCTGATGAACAGCACTGTTGAATACAGTTGGTGAAACATACCCAGCCTCTATATATCTTCTTCCCCGTCCTCACTGTTTCTTTTTGTAAACCCAGAGCCTTACAGTCTGAAGTCACCCTTGGTAACATCACAGAAATGAGCAACTGGTTGTCTACTGCTTCAGCACACAGGTGCCTGAAGTGGCTTTAGTGTGGCCCAGCTGCTAAAGTTTACTTTGCCCCAATCATCCACCTTATCATTAGTGCCTGGATGGTGGAGCTGTGTAGACCTCCACTAGCCAACTGCCACAATTTGCTTTAACATGCTTTGGTTTACATTGTTACTAGTTTTATGTTGGCTTCTACCTGTGCAACTGAGAGAGATCCAAAGCAGCTCAAACATCTGATTTTTTGGACTGGGTAAGCTAATGTGTATTTTCTCTATTTTTTTTTTTTTAATCACTATTTAGTAAGCCTCAAATAATTTAAAAATGTGTTTAGATTTCAAGATCCTTTGTGAAAAGGAACTTTCCATCTTTGTTTCTGAGGACACAGATTACTGGCTATAAGGCTGCTGAAATCAAGGGAGATCTTTTTTCACTGATTTGTGACTGAGCTTTTTGACCTGACCTTTATTAGCTCTTTACTCCTCTTGAATAGTTAAAAGAAGAAAAGCAACAAAATCAATATAGCTTTCCACTATTCTTAATGTACTTTTACTGATGTGTGTTTAGGTTGTCTTCAGCTGATTTGCACTTCCTTTATCATACTTGAGAACAACAGAGGAAAGTTTGGGAGAAGTGCATAGTCTGATGTTATGTGAATCCAAATAGAACCAGCTCTGAAAAGTGCTGGATTTTACTACTTGGAAGCCATAAGAAGCACAGTGAGATGCTGTTATTTGAAAAGCATACGTGGCTTTAAAACAGCCTGCAAAGCTTCACAAGGGAATCTGTGTGTCCTTTCATCTCTAGCACAAATTCTGTACATCAAGGTGAAAGTTTATGAATAGTTCTATTAAATTGGTGACAATATTTATAGTATGCAAAAATTTAAAACCAGAGTGTAGCCAGCAGGTTGAGGGAAGTCCTTTTCTCCTATTCAGCCCTGGTGAGATATTGTCTGGAGGATTGTGTCTGTTACTGGGCTTCCCAGTTCAAGAAGGACAGGGAACTTCTTGAGAGGGTACAGCAGAGGGCTACAAAGATGATTAGAAGGCTAGAACATATCTCTTGTGAAGAATGGCTGAGGGACTTTGGGATTTTTAGTCTGGAGAAGAGAAGGCTAAGGGGAGGATCTTACTGATGCTTATGAATACTTACAGGGCAGGTGTCAGGAGGTTGGGGACAGCATTTTTTCAGTGATTCCCAGTGACTGGACTGGAGGTAATTTTGTAGGTAATATTGTAGGTATTTGAAAGTAAATTGACTGTTGATAGAACAATCCAATGTAAAGAAATACATAATGGAAACTTGGGTTGTGCTAGAAAACCCAGGAATGCTATTGTGGACTGCAGCAAGAACAGAGAAGGTTTTTGTGACTGACCACAAGTAAAAAGTGGTTACTTTTTCTAGATGCTGCTGTTCCATCTGTGTTTGGTAGCTATCCAGATTACTTCTCTAAATTACTTGCCACAAGCTTTCTGTAGAAAAGAGCAGTATTTTGCTTCAGTAGTTCTTCTAAACTTACTTTTTGTGCAATTGGATGGTTTTATCCATTAGAGTAACATAGATGCCCTTCCACATAGGATGTAGTAGTGATTGAAGGTTTCCTAGGAAACATGGAAAATCAGATATATGCAAAGAATGCACAGAAATTGGATTCATTCATGCTTTAGAAGTCTTTATTTCACTGGAAGACAGAATAGTTGCTAAAAAAAGAAACAAAGTTGACATTAATAATTAACAAAATGAGAAACAATACATTTTAATGGAATTTGGGTATGTTTCTAACTCATTAAAGTCATTTCATCCAACTTGTGCAAGTCAAGCAGACACTTTTTTTTTTTGTAGTTAACGATCCATTCTCCCTTGTTTTAAAATTACAATTTGTTAGAAAGCAGAAGGGGTTTTAGACTATACTTCTGAAGATGCAAAACTACACTTGTGGTTTCTGTAAGGAAATAAAGTTTAAGTCCTTCTAATACTTGGAGTTTTGGAGGCTATTTCTTTCATTGTGCTGTAATAGTTTTAAATTAATTTACCGAGTGTACAGTTTAAATTTATCATTTGTTTCATTTAATGGTGCTTGCTAGATTTAGAAATTGAGGACAAATATATTTAGTTGGTTTTCTTCCTGTGCAATAACATTTCAGTTAGTTCAGCTCATGCTACACTTTCTATTTTCAAGCATGAAGTAGCTCTAACATTCAGTGTTTCAGAACCTGCTGCCTCGTTGCAACACTGCAAATTAAGTACCTTCATGAGTGCTGGGTAATTCAGTGCAGAGGAGGCTTAGAAAACTGCTTGAAATACAAATAGACCTCACCTCTTTCGGTGAAGTAGGCCTTAGTACAAGATATGCTTGAAAGGTCCTTGCAGTGGTTTTTGGTTTTTTCCACTGGGGGTGTTTATAGAAAGAGTCTGCATTCAGCTTGTGTTCAGGCTTCACACCACAAAGCAGTACAGTAAATCCTTTTGAACTTCTAGAACACTGGTAATAATCGTAGACTGCAAAGCTCCAGATTTAAAGTGATTCTACAAATAAATCATGGACAATTTAAATGGCATTTATGTAATTATAGCAGATGGAACATTTCAGAGGAAAAAGGGACTCATCTGGAAGTGCATGGAGCTGTAGTGGGAATCATGTGGTTGTCACTCAGTATCATTGATGTGCCATGGGCAGATGAAGATTTACTTGCAAGGATCATGCTTCAGAGTTCAGATGTTCTACAGACTTAGGCTTTTTTTTTTTTTTTTTTTTTNTTTATAAATATAAAACTTTTTTTTTTTTTCCTGCTGAAAGAGAGCAGATGACATTGCAAAATGTTTCAGTTAAGAAAAGGACATTCTACAGTAAGCAGGATATTTATAAAAGACAATACTGAAGCACAGGAAAATGTTTTAAAACAAGTGGCAAGGGGAACAGGATTTGCCAAGCCTTGTAAATTCTTGTCATTGCAAAGCTTTTAGTTTTCAGGAGAGAGAATTTCAATCTTTTACTTCTCTTGGAATTTTTTCTTAAAGGTCTTTACTTGGTATTTTGAAGTGCTGAGCACAATGCCAATAGATACTTGCCTAAACATCAGCCCTTTGCTATAAGGAAAGCTTATGGTAATTGCTTAAATGCTTCTAAAAATTGTATTGAGATGGAGAGAATAATGTATACAGGCCAACAACAACAACAAAAGAATTGTGCAAAGCTTGTGCAGCTGACATCAGAGAGGTATTTTTATTTGCACCTTATCTTTTACCAGATTTCGAAACAGTATTTCTCTCTTAATGGATATCTCAATATATACACCACAAGTGAATAATCCAAGTAGTTGCCTCCTGTTGCTTCCAGAATCTGAATAATGGACCTTTATTGGCAGTGGTGATGTTCTGTTTTCAAACAATTTGCTTAATAATATGCTCTCAACTGCCCCTTTTTACCACAAATAAAGGAAGCTATTCTACATCAGATTTAGGTCAAGTGTTTCAATTTCAAGAGAAAATGCTTCGTGTCTCTTTGAGGGCGATAGAATGTGGAATTTTACATCTCTGAATGAGTTTAAAGCTTTTAGGAATTCTCTGCAACCACCAATAAATTAATTGGTAGGACTAAGACAATTGTTAGGGCCATTCAAAACAAATGCATTTAAAAATAGAATGTCAGTTGTTTACTACAACATGATGGTAACTGGATTTGCCTGTTCCATAGGAAGGGAAAATCTAAGCAGAAGCTAAAACTTCAGAAATTCATGCAACCCATAGAAATGCTGTTAAATGTGTGCTCACTTCAGTGGATATTGAGCAAATTATGATAATGTTAGTGAAGAAGAATCTACACCTTGAATATTAATCAGTTTTAGCATGGCATGAGGAAATAGCATTCTGCTTATAGAGAGAATTGACACTCCTGCTGGAAAGAATTAATTTATAGCTTCTCCTTTTAAATTAGAATTGTTTGCTGCTTTAAACTCTAGAGGATATTTATAAAATCTTTTTAAAAACCAAAATAAAAGGAGCATGGCACATCAAGAGAGTGATGACACAAATATTAAGACTTGCAGTAATTTCTTAGTGATGGGCTTCAGCACCGTGACGGTGATGCAGAGTCCAAGAGTCCTCATGTAGATGTGCTGTCTTTTGGTAGAAATGACATAGTAGTAGAGGCTGAGGTGTTAGAAAAATAGTAGCTGAACAAAGCTTTTTAATTTATAAGAAGTTAGTGGGCCATGAATTGTGAAGCATCTCATGAGGGAAATGTCTTTGTTGCTAGCAGAGAACAGCAGACTTGTGTATGAATAGCACCAGTAACTGATGGGAAACAGGTTTTACTGGGACTAGTATTTGCACTGTGCAGTAGTTTGAACTCCAAAGCTTAGTAGTAGAAGACTCTGTTCACCAGCATATATATGCTGGACTGGATGCCCTTAGGGTAGGTTATACAATCATACAACAAATAAAGACATAATCAGTGTTGCTATCTGACCAAGAAATGTGGCTGTTAATCCTGATGTATGTTTTCAGTGTAATAGAGGAAAACCACTGTGGTACTCTACATCAGCTTTCAGTGAGCAGTGTTGTGTGCTGGACTCATACTCACATTACATCAATCTGTTTGCGGTTTAAAATATACATGAAAGAAAATGAACATGAAGCACATTAACGCAGTGAAGGACTGGAGGAAAGCCATGGATCCTTATTTGAAACTGCTGATGAATTTAGCTTTGCCTAATTACAGGATCACAGGATGTTAGGGATGGGAAGGGACCCAAGGAGATCATCGAGTCCGGGTGATCAGGTAGAAGTAGAACTCAGCTCAGCTATGTTCTTTCTGTTTTGTCTTCTGAAGAACACAGCTGATACATTTTTGTTACTGTATTTGCTGCCTGGCAAGAAATCCGTGGGGAAGAGTATGGAAGCAGTGAGGGAGGGAGAAGGTGGTTTGGGAATCTGGAGGCATGGAGCTGAAACCATGTGCTGCTTCTTTGCTTTTAGGTTTTCAGAAAAATCCACGCTGGAGTGGTTGCAGCTCTTTGAAGGCAGTGGACTTCCATATGGCCCAATCAACAACATGCAGCAAGTGTTCTCAGATCCTCAGGTTGGTTCTTGCTAAGCCTTTTCTGTACCTTATTACTGTGCTTTACAAATGCTCAGTAACTTGATTTCAGCTGCTTTAAAATGGGATTTGAGAGTTATGTGGTGGATTTGGTTTAAGCCAATAACATGGTGTAATAAGATTTAAATACAGGTCCTTAAATGAATGACATGCTTAGGGACACAGATTTTGCCACGATGCCTTAAACTGTGGGTATTTTGTGTTTAATATGGAGTCTGTCTTTCAAAAATGGCTGCTAGAAGAGGGAAAGGAACTGTAATATATTCTGTAAGTGCATTTTGTCCGATAAATAAGGAGGAAAATGCCTTTCTTGATATCCACAAGCAATCAGTTTTCTCAGCGGAGTTTGGATAACCAGGATCTACACTCTTTGAAATAAAAAGGGCAACCTTTTGACTGGAAAGAGGGGAAAAGAAGCACAAAAATTATATGCTGAAGGATTTTAACTGTTTCTGGGCCTGGTGATTTCCCTGCCTGAGAAGGATTCAGTATTTTATTGATTAATTTTAAGTCTTCCAGTGAATTGCATATATACTTAATTTCAAGCAACACTGTAACGTGTGAGTATCTGTAAAGTTAGATAATCTGCATATTTGGTTTTTTCTCACTTATGGTGATTTAAAGGGCCCAATACAAACAGAACTGTCTTATCTAGTGTAACAGCGTATTTTTACAGCTCTTCTATTTTGTGTTGAATCTCTTTTGAATCAATATCAAATAATGAGAGCAATCAGAAAAATGACTGACTAATGGATGAAGGGAAAAAGTGCAGCCAACTTTGCACGTCAAGAGATGTTTGTCAGGATTATGAATACTATTGAAATTCTTTGAAGGAAGAACAAGCAAAACATTCTTTGTCATAAGGGAATATATTTACAATAAATGTGGTGTTTGTATGTTTAGTATATGTTTATAGGTATAGGACAATACTTAGACTACTGCAAGGAAGTTTTTTTAATTACATAAATAGGTTTTTAAAAATTAGGTTTTTTTAAAAAAATAAATAGGGTTTAAAAAAATTACATAAATAGGTTTTTTAAAATTACATGAATAGGGTTTAAAAAAAAACTATCTAAATAAGGGTTTTTTAAAATCACAGAAATAGGGTTTTTTAAAAATTACATAAATAGTTTGAAAAAATTACATAAATAGGCTATTTCTCCTTAAAATTATGTTGTATTACGCTGTAAAGTATGCATGGGCCAAATTTTTCACTTCATAAATTTCACAGGGATTAAGGTTGGGCTTTGAAGAATATACAGCAAGAGCATTTTACTCTGGACATGGTTGGCTTGGCTGTACTTTGAGCAACACTGGAAAAAAAATATTCTTTCTTGGTTTTTTAATGATGTGAACTTTAAGAAGTCAGAGTCACACTGAAAGAGATGGTTTCTTAAAACATAGTATGTAGTGGGATGGCCACTACCTCTCAGATTGAGAAGAGGTTAGTTTGATTGCCTTGCTCTTATTAGGGTTCATCTAAATATGATATCAGTTATTTACATATCAAGTGTCACAGTGCTTTGCAGGCAGATACACCACATGGCGAGATTTTCCAAGTGTGAGTGACATAGTTGTCTCTTCTTTTGCCTCACAGAACTCTTGGAAAATATTGTCTTTACTGTAGCTTTCTCTGAAATAAGTTGCACTCAGAGACTGTGTTCTTGTTACTATTGAAAATGAAATGTCAGTATGCGTGGTGATGCTGGATGTTATATATAGGTTTGGTTCCTTTCTGGTGCTGCCTTCATCCTCAAGCATTTTCTCAGTTTTTTGTTCAAGTGGAGGGGGTTGGGGGAAGATTGCAATCCTTTCCTCATCCTTTGTGAAATATGAAGAGTTTTTGATGTTGAAAGAACAACACCCTAAAACAAGATACTTTACATCTCTCGTATAAAATTAAGCTGCCTGACTTCACCTTTACATAATCAAGAGACCATCCATCAGGCCAACAATTCAGAGAGTAGCATACTCAGCCTCTTATGTATACTCTTCTAAAGAAAATTCTACCGTGATTTAGACTTCAGACCTTCACAGGTGGCTTCATTGTTGTATCACTTATCAATAGCTTGGATTCAGAGGCTTATGGTCAAAACCAGTTCAAGCAAAGATTTTCACCTTCACTTATGTCTACAACTGCCTGAAGGGAGATTGGAATCTGGAGGGGTCAGCCTATTTTTCTTGGTGTCAATAGAGAGGGCTAGAGGAAGTGATTACAAGCTGCACCAGGGGAGGTTCAGGAAACGTTTCTTCACAGAGAGGCTTCTCAAACACCAAAATGATCTGCCCAGGACAGTGGTGGAGTCGCCATCTCTGGAGGTGTTTCAGTAGACTGTGGTCCTGGTGCTTAGGGACATGGTTTAGTGTTGACTCTTCAGTGCTGTGTGGAGGGCAGGACTGGATGTTTTCTGTTATTGTCTTCAGAGCTACAGTTTTCTGCTGCTGTACCTTGCTCAGTCTCCTTCTACTTGTTCATCTTTCTGCTGTATAGAGAGCATATGTTGGAGATAAACACACATGCTTGTGTACAGCTTTGCTCTTTCATAAGCCAGCCTGCATTTTTTGTTAATGAAACCTCAAAAAAAACCCCCAAAAAACCATGACCAATGCTCTGAGACTATGCCTAAGACAGGGGAAGAAGCCTAGCAACACCTGAGACTCTCTAATCTAGCTGTCCTCTGTGCTTTGAAATCCTCATTACAACAGGGAAAATAACAGCAGCTATGAAAAAGAACATACTGTAGTCACAGGCAGATATTTCTTATGTGTAAAGCTGAACCCAGCCGTAAGTTATGAGAACTTGGTAATCATTCTTCATAGTGCTTCCATTTCTAACATGGTGGATCTTTTAAGGCTCAGTTTAGATCAGAAAATACGTTTCTAGGAAAGATGTCATTCAGCTTGTGGTTAACAATCTTTCTTACTAATACTGTCTAACAAGTACAAAATGTGTGATGTAAAATGGAAGAGTTCATTGTAACATAGATTCACAGATTGTGTTAGGTTGGGAGGAACCCTCAAAGGTCATCTTGTCCAACCCCTCTGCAGTGAGTAGGGATACCTCCAATTAGATCGGGCTCTAACACAGTAATAAGTTTTTCATATTAATTTATGCAGATTGCAGAAATACCTCAAACCCAGTGATACTTCAATATAGACAAACTCTAATCTACCTCTAGTAAATAATACTCAGGTTTTGATATTCTCTTCCATTCTGGGCATTACCAGCAGAACTGGGTGTAAACACAATTCCAATTTTTTAGCTTCAGTTTATTTGCCTCGGTCTTCCTGTTTTGTTCTACATGTTGGAACTAGATGATCCCTGTAGTCTCTTCCAACCCTGACTGATTCTATGTTTCAATATCCATAATGCAGCCATCATTCATTGTAGCTGCAGTGTAGCACCATGCGTGACTAAGGTGCACTGCATTCACATCAACCATCACCAAAGCATGTTGCCAGCTCACCTCTCAGTAATGCTGTACAGGGCTCACTGGGCTGCTACAAGCCAAAATGAGGAATTCAGGGAGAGGTGGAATCATGCAAAGGAGTGGAAGCAAGTCCAAGGAGACTCAGAAGTGAAGCAAAGGACATGACTGAAACGGTCTAATGGCATTTAATCAGCTACAGGTGAGTCCTGTTTTCAGATTTTATTCTACTTTATTTTAACTAAAAAGACCTCAAGAATTCGGAAGACCAACAGTGGTTTGTATAACTTCTATAAACTGAGATAAAACAACACATTTTTGATCCCAAGACATTTTGTTAATATCATTAACAGCTTCAATCATGCTCCAAGTGAGCTGCCAAGAAACATGACTTTTTTTTTTTTTTTTTTACTAAGTTGGAGTGCCAGGTGATACTGTTCTTTCCATGAATGGGGTGAAACGTCCACTTTTCCCACTGATTCTGATCTTTTATTCATTTGTGAAGCTAAAATGAATACCACAGGCATTGGTACTGCTAAGTCAATCAGTCTGTGGCTGGAAGTATATGTGTGCTTGTGCATGTATGGATCAAAAGGCTGAGAGAAAGAGGAACAGATCCACTGGTCAGGGGAACAATTCTGTTAAAAATGAGAGGGAGGGAAAGAATGTTTGTAAAAATTCTTACAAACTCTTAATGGTGCAGTACAGACTATTTTAATGAAGATTTTTATAGTCAAAACTTTTTCAAGCTATTTTTTTGGGGGGGGAAAAAAAAAAAAGAAAAAAAGAAGAAAAAAAAAAAAAGTGTTCTTTTAACCAGGCCAAGATAGTACAAACATTAAAGGAATTCTTAAAGCGTTTTAAAAACTTACTGGTGACCTCAGTATGGTCCCATTTAACATACCCTGGGGAACATGTGTATGAAATACAATGTGGTTTGAGGTTTTCCAAACAAAACAAACTTAAAAGAGAATACCATTTTTTAATAGAAACTGTTCAAATTCTCCCAAAAGATAAAGCAAAACAAAAACAGGTACGCACTGTACCACAGCAAAATAGGAAAGAGCAAAGCTCTTTGCTGGTGAAGTGAGGGGACTGAA
>VWZI01007608.1:0-10202 GCA_013396835.1 Psilopogon haemacephalus
CTCTCTTCTCCTCTCTTCTCCTCTCTTCTCCTCTCTTCTCCTCTCACAGGTGCCCATCTCTTCTCTTTCCTTCTCTGAGGAGGTCACAGGTGCCCATCTCTTCCCTTCCCCTCTCTGAGGAGGTCACAGGTATCCCCTTTCTGACCATCAAGCATCACTCCTCGTCTCTTTCCAGCTTAAATTTTGCAGCTGATGTTGCTCGGGACTTCTTGGTGCCTGTGCCGGAGGAGTGGGTGGAGCATGCCAAGAAAGTCAAAGTGCCCTTCGATGAGGAGAGGAAATATCACCCCGAGTATGATGGCTACAGCCCAGGTGCGTGGGCAGGCAGCAGCAGACCTCTTGGGTGGCCTCTGCTCTTTGGAAGCCTGCAAGAAGTGAGAGCTGTGACTGGTTGAAAGGCAGGAGCATAGGCTGGCTGTGAGGATGGGTGGGCTGGGTGAGGAGGTGAATCCCCTTCTGCTCAGGCTGCACCTCAGAGCTGTTGTGCTGCTTTGAGGCTCGTGGGAATATTGTAATGACAGAAAGTAGATGATTGGCTGTGCAAAGACAATGAGGTGATGGCTGTGGAGAAGAGGAGGCTCCCAGGTGACCTTCTGGTGGCATTCCAGGATCTGAAGGGGGCTACAGAAAAGCTGGGGAGGGACTTTTGAGGCTCTCAGGTAGTGACAGGAGTAGGGGGAATGGAGCAAAGCTGGAGGTGGGGAGACTCAGATTGGAGGTGAGGAGGAAGTTGTTGAGCATGAGAGTGGTGAGAGGCTGGAATGGGTTGCCCCTGCAGTGGGGTGTTTGGGGCCAGATCGCTGGAGGCGTTTGCAGCCAGGCTGGCTGAGGCTGTGGGCAGCCTGCTCTAGGGTAGGGTGTCCCTGGGCATGGCAGGGGGGTTGGAACTGGCTGATCCTTGTGGTCCCTTCCAACCCTGACTGATTCTATGATTCTATATCAGGGTGTGACAGGACTAGGGGGAATGGAACAAAGCTGGAGATAGAGAGATTCAGACTGGATGTGAGGAGGAAGTTCTTCACCATGAGTGTGGTGAGAGCCTGGAATGGGTTGCCCAGGGAGGTGATGGAGTTGCCATCCCTTGAGGTGTTCAAGCAAATCCTGGATGGGGCACTTAGTGCCATTGAATACAGCTGAGGGTTAGGTTGGACTGGATGAGCTTGGAGGTTTCTTCCAACCTGACTGAGTCTATGATTCTCTGAACTAGACAATGTCTCTGCCAGTGTGTCCCAGCTGGCAAACATGGTCTGGCCATCTCCTTTCCCCAGGTGAGCTGGTGAAGCAGGCTGACGTTGTCCTGCTTGGCTACCCTCTGATGCACCCCATGAGCCCTGAAGTCCGCAGAAATGACCTGGAGATGTATGAGCCTGTCACCGAGCTGGATGGGCCAGCCATGACCTGGGTAAGGAGAGAGGCAGAGCCTTGAGGTGGCACTGATCCGTGGGGGCTTGTTTTCGTCACAGTTCTGCCAGACCTGCTTTGAACGCTGAGCGATGGGTGGAGAGTGTGGAGCTGGAGCTGTGTGCTGGGGGTGGCTGCTCTGGGTCAGACTGGTGCCAGCTGTGTTGCTCAGAAGCTTTTGCTCTGTTGTCACCCCCGGGGTGGGGGTGGCAGCTGGTGACAGGCTATGCTCGCCTCCTGCAGAGCATGTTTGCAGTAGGCTGGCTGGAGCTGAAGGAGGTGCAGAGGGCCCAGAGCCAACTCAACAAGTGCTTCAGCAACATCACGGAGCCCTTCAAGGTCAGCTGCCTGGCACAGGGCTGCAGCTGCTTCCCTGTGGCAAACACCTCCTGTTTCTGTCCTGCCTGTCCTCCAGTGGGTCACATCACACTGAGAGACATCACTGGGACTGGAGCCCACACTGACCGTGCTTGTGACATTGAGCTGGGTGGTTGCACACTCATCTCCTCTCTGCATGCTTCCCTCACACTGAGAGACATCACTGGGACTAGAGACCACACTGACTGTGCTTGTGACATTGAGCTGGGTGGTTGCACACTCATCTCCTCTCTGCATGCTTCCCTCACACTAAGAGACATCACTGGGACTGGAGGCCCTGCTGACCGTGCTTGTGGTCACCAGGTGGTTGTGACATCGAGCTGGGTGGTTGCACACTCATCTCTTCTCTGCATGCTTCCCTCACACTAAGAGACATCACTGGGACTGGAGGCCACACTGACCATGGTTGTGACATTGAGCTGGGTGGTTGCACACTCATCTCCTTTCTGCACGCTCCCAAGGGAGACTTCTGCTTCCTGGTGGGCTGTGGGTCAGGATGGTGTTCGTCTCAGGCTTCCTTCCACCCACCAGGGATGGGAGATGGTGAACTGAGAGACATGTCAGAGCTTCGTGGCAGAATGGGCAGCAGGGCATGGTCATTGCTACAGCCTGACTGTGTGGCAGTGAGGGTGATGTGAAGATACAAACCCATCTGTGAAGAGTTCCAAGCGACTGCTGAGTCATTTCTTTGTCTTGCTGGAGCAGATTTGGGTGGAGAACTCAGATGGGACAGGAGCTGTGAACTTCTTGACGGGGATGGGTGGATTCTTGCAAGCTGTCCTCTTCGGCTACACAGGGTTCAGGTGAGCCCCATGGTACCTCATGTGTTAGTTTAAGCCAGTCCCTCTGAGCTCAAAAGCTCAACAAGTACTTAATTTGATTTGGGAGTTAAAAAAAAAATAAAATTTAATGATTAATAGAAGGCAAAGGGAATTACAGAGGGTGGGGGAAAAGGGAAGAAAATACAAAATATGGGTGTAAGGTAAGGGGAATTACAGAGGGTAGAGGGGAAAAGGGAACAAAATACAAGATATGGGTGTAAGGTAAGGGGAATGACAGAAGATGAGGGAAAAAGGCAACAAAATACAAGATATGGCTATGAGGAAAGGGGAATTACAGAGGATATGGGGTGAAAAGGCAACAAAGTACAAGATATGGGTATAAGGTAAGGGGAATTACAGAGGATAGAGGGGAAAAGGGAACAAAGTACAAGATATGGGTATAAGGTAAGGGGAATGACAGAGGATGGGGGAAAAGGCAACAAAATACAAGATATGGCTATAAGGAAAGGGGAATGACAGAGGATATGGGGTGAAAAGGCAACAAAGTACAAGATATGGGTATAAGGTAAGGGTAAACTTCAACAATAAACAGGAGGCAAGGGGAGTTACAGAGGATGGGGGGGAAGGAAGCAAAATACAGGGTATAGAATATATTACAGAGGATAGTTGGGAAAAAAAAAAAGGGGGCAAAATACACGAAATAAAAATACAACCCTTGAAATGGAAGTTGAGTCCCAGCGCTGAAATTGGTGATTTGGTGGTGGATGCAGAGGGATGCAGGATTGATGGGGAAAATGCAGCGAGTTAGAGTACAAAAAAAAATTGGTTGCTCTCCCCATGTGTTTGCTGGGGAGCAGAGGGTGAGATAGCAGCAGGGAGGCAGGATGCTGCTCCTCTCCCAAGGAACAAGTGGCAGAACAAGAGGAAATGGCCTCAGGTTGCCCCAGGGGATGTTTAGGTTGGACTTGAGGAACGACTTCTATCCTTTGAGAGTTGCCAAAACCTGGTCCAGGCTGCTCAGGGCAGTGATGGAGTCCCCATCCCTGGAGGGACTTCAAGTAGCAGAACAAAATACACAATATAAAAATGCAACCCTTGAACAGAAGTTGAATCCAAGCACTGAAGTTGATGATTTGGTGGTGGGTGCAGGATTGATGGGGAAAATGCAGTGAGTTGGAGCACCAAAAAAATTTGGTTGCTCTCCCCACATGGTTGCTGGAGAGCACAGGGTGAGGTAGCAGCAGGGCAGCAAGGTGATGGGCAGGCAGGAGAGGAGAAGCCAAAGGGAGGGAGAGGCAGGAGGTCCACTCCCTTTTATAGCAGCCTCGGCAGGAAGTAGGAGGGGGCTAAACACAACACCTGGGGACAGGACAGGCCACCCCCAGGGAGGAGTCAGGATCCAGCTGCAGGTAGGCTTAACCCATCACACACACCCTGGATCTTGAGCAGCCTCTCAGAGGCGCTCTGCCAGCTGCACGCAAGCGGCGTTGCGGGAGGGAAGCTCTCTCCTGGCACCACCACGGCGCTGAAGTGCCTTGGAAAGCATCCAAGTGTCCTTGATCACTCGTGCCTGAAGCAGCTGGGTGGTTCCAACCCCGAGGCAGAAGCCCCTGTAGCGTATTCTTGGCGTGACCAAGGCTGGATCAAAGTGCTCAACCTTCTGATCTCCAGTGGAACCCTCTGGTGCTGACTCTCTGTTTTCGCTCTGCCTGTGTGTGGCCAGGAGGAGCTGCTGAGAAACCTACCAGCTTCTTGGTGGAGCTGGGTGTGAGCTGCCCTTGTTCCCAGATGAAAAACCTCAATTTCAGCTTTGGTGAAGCTCGAAGGTCTTCTGAGGTTCAGGGATGGGTGGGGCTGGGCCCCTCTCAAGCCCGCAAGCTTTGGAGCTCCAGCCAAATTTGCACAGCTGTCAAGGTGGCACTTATGGGGCCCTCAAGGCTGTGCTCTTGCCTTGCCCGTTGTAAGCCGCAGACCCTGTCTGGCGCTCTGACCTGCCACTGAGGCTCTCCAGGCTCTTGAGCCTTTCTCGAGTCCTCTCCAGTCTGCTGAGCCCTCTCAGGAGCCTGGGGATGGTGGTCAACAGCTCTCATGTTTCAAGAGCTGAGTAGGAGAGAGTACTCACTTTTGCTTTTTTCTCATCCCAAGCCAAAACCCACAAAAGGTCCCTGGTGGAGTTGGGGTAAGGGCTTGGAGAGAGGATTCAACATGTTTGTCTGGTTTTCATCTTGTGGTGAAGGAGCACCTGGAGTGGTGCTGAGTTTTGAGCCCTTCAAACTGGCACGAGCAGGAACTGATGCGGTGTTCTGAAGGCTACTTTGATGACCTACTTGAGTGACAAGCTGCAGCTATCTTCTGAACTCCTTCTGAGGCTGAAGATTAGCTTCAGGTCATGGCCCACAGCCTGTGCATGTAGGTCTGTGTGACCACACTTCACTAACAGTTCCTGCATGAGGTCTGCGGCCACCTCTGCTTGTTCCTGTGCTTCGTTCCCCATCTCAGAGCAGTTTGCTCCCATCTCAGAGCAGCTTGTTCCTCTGCTCCACTCCCCATCTCAGAGCAGTTTGTTCCTGTGCTCCATTCCCCATCTCAGAGCAGTTTGTTCCTCTGCTCCAGTCCCCATCTCAGAGCAGTTTGTTCCTGTGCTCCGTTCCCCATCCCAGAGCAGCTTGCTCCTGTGCTCCATTCCCCATCCCAGAACAGCTTGCTCCTGTGCTCCATTCCCCATCCCAGAACAGTTTGCTCCTGTGCTCCATTCCCCATCCCAGAGCAGCCTGTTCCTGTGCTCCATTCCCCATCTCAGAGCAGCCTGTTCCTGTGCTCCATTCCCCATCTCAGAGCACTTTGCTCCTGTGCTCCATTCCCCATCCCAGAGCAGGAAGCATAGTGGGGAACTGAGCTGCCTTGGGAGGGAAAAAAACCCCAATCATATTGTCTGCTCTTTCTTATTAAAATCCCCAAAATCCAACCTAAGAGAGACTCTAGCTGAGGAATGGAAAGGAGGACAGGAGCACCTTAGGGTGCTGGGCTGTGGAAGCATGGCCCAAGTGGCTCCTCACTAGGTGCTTCACCTCTGTATTTGGGATCTGCCTGGAGACCCTTAGGATGCACCAATGACTTCTCCTGCCCACAGACACACAGAGGGTTACAGGATCACAGGATGTTAGGGGTTAGAAGGGACCCAAGATGATCATCGGGTCCAACCCCTCCTGCCAGGGCAGGACAGATCACAGAGGAACACATCCAGAGTCCTCTGGGATGTCTGAGGCTGTGCTGTCTGGGATGGTGGCCAAGCCCATGGAGCTGCTCTCCTTTGTGGCCACCTTTTGTTCCTACCACTGCTGTCCTCCTGCCTTTCCAGGATCACAAGGTCCAGCCTGCGTTTCAACCCTGCCTTTCCTGAGGACATCAACAAGCTGGACGTCACTGGTGTCTCCTACTTGGGTAACAAGCTGAAGTTCACCATCACCAAAGAAGAGATCAGGATCAAAGTGACTGAGTCTCCCCAGGACCCTCTGGCTTGTCCCCTGGAAGTTGTGCTGGAGGAGTCAGGGCAGAGCTTTCCTCTGTGTGAAGGTGTGGAGCCATCACCTGGGTCTGCCTCCCTGAAATGAGGACAAGTTGGGAAGAAACCATCCCCATACCTCACCAGGGACTGTTTGTTGTTGCAGGGCAGAGCATCTCCTTCCCCGTGGCAGCTGGCTGGATTCAGAAGTTGTCCACTGAGGCGTGTTAAACTTTGCCTGACCTGGGTTTCACCCACCCAAGCACCAGAAGCATGCTGAGGGGAGCAGATGCTGGCAGAAGGGGAAGGTAAATGTGGGTGGAAGGTGAGGTCCCAGGCTGTGCCATAAACCCCTTGTCCCCACGGGACTGTGTGACCTGTCTTTGTGGCCCCGGGGAGGGCTGGTGGACTTGGGAGCTGCTGCCAGCCCAGCTCTGGTGAGAGCTCCTTCGTGGTGCTGAGCATCATTGCCTGAGCTCCTCAACTCCTGTTCACGTGGTCCACACCTCTGATGTAGGAGAAGAGTGGACATTGAGCCTGAAAGTGACTTGCTGCCAGGGGTCTTTTCCAACCTGAATGGTTGTGTGAGTGGGTGAAGTTCTCTAAGCACCCCTGACTGCAGATGCCTTCAACACCTGTGCTTGCAAGGAAACCCCCAGCTGAGGGGGTCCAGCCCTTGTGTGCACTGACCCTCAGCTCCTCCAGCATGGCCTGGCTTGCTTCTCACCTCCTGGCCACCAGCATCACTCCAAGAGCTCAAGCACTGCTGCCTCATCCCATTGCTCCACTTAGCTATGAGCAACAGGAGAAAGATCCCCCCAGACTCTGCATCTGGGACACCTCAAATCCTGGTGGCTCCATGATGAGGAGCTTGGGACAATGTGCAGCATGTTGGGCTGGATGGAAGCAAGGGCATAGAATCAGACAGGGTTGGAAGGGACCACAAGGATCAGCCAGTTACAACCTCCCTGCCAGTCCCAGGGACACCCTACCCTAGAGCAGGCTGCCCACAGCCTCAGCCAGCCTGGCCCCAAACACCTCCAGGGATCTGGCCCCAAACACCTCCCTGGGCAACCCATTCCAGCCTCTCACCACTCTCATGCTCAACAACTTCCTCCTCACATCCAATCTCAATCTCCCCACCTCCAGCTTTACTCCATGCCCCCTAGTCCTGTCACTCCCTGACACCCTAAAAAGTCCCTCCCCAGCTTTTTTGTAGCCCCTGGAAGGCCACAAGAAGGTCACCTGGGAGCCTCCTCTTCTCCAGCCTGCACAGCCCCAACTCTTTCAGTCTGTCCTCACAGCAGAGGTGCTGCAGTGCTCTGAGCATCCTCGTGGCCCTTCTCTGGACACCTCCAGCATCTCCACATCCCTCTTGTCCCAGGGGCTCCAGAACTGGATGCAGTACTCCAGGTGGGGTCTCAGCAGGGTACAGTAGAGGGGGAGAATCACCTCCCTGGCCCTGCTGGCCACACTTCTGAACAGCCCCAACTGTTTCAGTCTCTCCTCATAGCAGAGGTGCTGCAGAAAGGTCACAAACTGCATATGCAAAAAAAAAGCTTTTGAGCCCTGCTGGGGCAGCAGAGCTCCTTTGCTCTGAGTTACCCAGTGGGTAGTGTCCCCGAGGTGATTTCAAGCCCTTGGCTACACCATCTCACCTTTCAAGCAGATTTGGAGTCAAAGCCTTGATAAAAAGTGATGTTTGGAGGGCCAGAGGAAGCTCACACATGGTTAATATTGCATCAGCTGTCCACCAGTGTGGCCTTTCCTGGGCTCTGAGCCCAGGGAGTTTCAGCTGAGCAGCTTCAGGGCTAGCACAGACCTGCTCTGCTCCTGCTTGAGGCATTTCCTGTGCCTCAGGAAGCCCTGAGGGAGAGAAGGGCTGTGCCTGTGCCAACAAGGTCACCGTGCCCACATGCCAAGGAGGGCACCAGACCCCCACCCAGCCCTGCAGCAGGGATGCCATACCCCAAGCACCCAGCCCTGCACCTTGCAGCACCCTCACCTCCTGCGTCCCCTTCCTGGGGATGCTTTTGGTGCCTCACGTCCCAGCCCCATGCCTTTGCTGGAGCAGCCAAGGGGTGAAGCCAGGAGCCTTGGAGGGTGTCCCCTTGCCCTGAAGCCAGGGGCTGGGGAGGGCAGCCCTGCCCCCAGGCTCTGTCCTTTTCGAGCAAACCCCAGGAATCTCGCTGAATCCGGAGGCTATAAAAAGTCCTTGCAGCCGCTCCCTGCACAACATTTGGGAACGCTTTAGGGAAGCAGGGACTCCCCCACCTTGTAATTAGGCTGGCTCTGGGTCAGGCCTCCTCACAAGGCACCCAGCCCTTAATTAACAGCAGCCCTGAGCAGCAGAGCAGGACGGGGCGGGGGGGACGGGACGGGACAGGACAGGACACTTCGTTCCCTTGCCCCCTGGGCTGCACCTGGGTTTGGATGGGGCTGGAGCTCAGCTCTCAGCTCCCTTTGGAAGCGACATCCTCTCACCTGCTCGAGCGTGTCCCCTGCTTCTTTGCCTTCCTTGCTCACGGGGTGGCTGTAAAAGCCACGGAGATGATGGTGACTCCTCCTGGCTGGGAAGAGCTGGACCGGGGTGAAGGAGCTGCCTTCGCCTTGTCCCCTTTAGCCCCCTCCCCGCACTCCCCCACCATACGCAGACGACTCACGACGTGTGAATTGGTTTAATGATTCAAAACAGCCACGGCCGGGGGCTGCTGTGCCCTACATGGGCGAGAAGAGCCTTCCAAAGACTCAGAGCGAAGAAAATGAACGCAGCTGCCCCGAGAAGCCTTGCCAGGAGCTGGGGCTGGACACCGTGGGACGGGATCAGGCAGAGGGATGCGGGAGAAGCTTGGGGAGCTGTTTCCCCACGGGCCAAAGGCTGCCTGGTAGGCAACGGAGGCTTGAGGTGGCCCTGGCTGGATTACAGGTGTCTGCTGGCGTCTGCTGGGGGGGCCACCAGCACCGCACGGGAGTCTGCAGCAGCCCTCTTTGCCCGCCGGTCACTTGTCCTCCTCGTCGGTGCCGCTGAACTGGTAGGCGAAGAAGCCGACGGACTCCTGGGCGAGCTTGGAGAGGTGGATGACGCCGGTGACCACCAGGGCAGCCAGCAGCAGTGGCAGCACCACGCTGCCCGCCGTGGCCAGGGCGTTGTAGCAGCGAGCCTTGGAGCTGAGCTGGCGAGCAGCTTCCACATCTCCGGCCACTTTGCGGTCCCGTGCCTGCAACGAGCCAAGGCGCTGGGCAGCAGCTCCCTTCCCAAGCCTCCTCCCAGCCTGGCTACGTGGCTTTGGCATCTTGCAGCCCACAGCTTAGAGCCAGGCAGTGTCAGGAGGCTGGCTGGCTGGCTCCATGTGCTGTCCCTCCATCCCTCCGCCCATCCCAGGCTGCCCGCTGGCTCCATGTGCTTCTGTTCCCCACCCCTCTCTTTGCTGCTCCTCACTGGCTCCATAGAATCGTAGAATCAGTCAGTGCTAGAAGGGACCACAAGGATCAGGCTGTCCCAACCCCCCTGCCATGCCCAGGGACACCCTACCCTAGAGCAGGCTGCCCACAGCCTCAGCCAGCCTGGCCCCAAACACCTCCAGGGATCTGGCCCCAAACACCTCCCTGGGCAACCCATTCCAGCCTCTCACCACTCTCATGCTCAACAACTTCCTCCTCACATCCACTCTGAATCTCCCCACCTCCAGCTTTGCTCCATTCCCCCTGGTCCTGTCACTCCCTGACACCCTAAAAAGTCCCTCCCCAGCTTTTCTGTAGCCCCCTTCAGATCCTGGAAGGCCACAAGAAGGTCACCTGGGAGCCTCCTCTTCTCCAGCCTGCACAGCCCCAACTCTTTCAGTCTGTCCTCACAGCAGAGGTGCTGCAGCCCTCCCTTGCCCCTATTTTTCCACTGGAGCTGCTCCTCCCAGAGGGCTAGGAGACATCACAGCCCCCTCAGCACCTTCTAGGAAGAAGTATTTGCCCCTTGGGCTGTGGCTGGAAGCTGTTGTTGCCTAGGGCAGTCTAGCAGGTGTCCTCATTAGCAGGTGTCCTCATTAGGGGTGGTTTTACCAGGTGATGGTGTCACCTGCAACCACCACCCTGAAGGTGCTGGGCTCTCACCGCCCCCCAGCCCTCCCCTCCCGCTTCTGCATCCC
>VWZI01007609.1:11965-22373 GCA_013396835.1 Psilopogon haemacephalus
TACACTGATTAACAATTCAGGGAGAATCACAATACAGGCCATCATATGTATGCATAAGAGCCAAAGAGAGGTTATCTGGGCAATAAAAGTATTGCATAATGTAGCTTTCCTTGTGATGTAAACTGGAAAAAAAACTAAATCCATCCTAGTGCACGTATGGCTTGCTGATTGGCATCACATTATCTAGTTAATCTTATTGCTCCAATTAGTTAGATTCTTATATAACAAAACTTTTAAGGTACATTTTTGTAGCTGTACCCTACCTTCTTTTAAGTACAAGCACAAGGAAAAATAACAGAGTAACGACCATCAAAAAGTCAATTTCAAAGGAAAAAAATTCTTCTTTTGCTGTGTTCTTGGGTCTAAATCAAGGTTGATGTGTTTCTAGGTGAATTTTCTAGTTTCAGTTAATGTTTCATCTCTTGTCTAAATGATTTTAGTAACTCTGAAATATCCGGGTAATATTAGGGACAGATGGGAATCCACAGAGTAGCACTGGATTTCCAGAGGAAAAAAAGATTCTATCTGTGTCAGGCAAAGAATCACACTACAAGATGACTTTTGAGGATCCTTTCCAATCTGATGTATTTTGTGGCTCTGAGATGCTAAAGACCCATCCTGAAGGGGCTTTGACCTTGACATTACAATACTGAAACAAAATTACAGCTGTAATATCTTACAAAGAAAGATTGAAGCTCTTGGTGATAATATCATCAACACATGTTTGAGTGTCCCTATGACCACCTTTATTGTCCTGTGTCTTCTCCATCATCCACAGCCTCAACAACATTCAGAACAGTAACAATATTTTGCTTTTGTACTGCAGTTAAGGAGGGGAAAAAAAAACCCAACAAAAAAACCCTACAAAACTAAAAAATAAACACTCACTTCCTAAAAAAAACCAAAAAACCAAAAACAAAACAAAAAAAAAAAAACCCAAACCAAACCAAATCTGAAAAATCCAAACAGAAAGACCACAAATGGCAGAAAAATGTGCTATTTTCATAGGTATTGTGACAGTGCTGCTAGTAAGGAAAGGTGAATTTAGGGACTCAAAGCTCAATCTGGCAAAGAATGGAAGTCTGTAGAAGCAGTGCACTGAGCATCTGACAAAAAGTGCACTCTCTGAGCATGATTTCATCAACAATTGGAGTACATTGGCAGAATAAGCCAAGCACAATCCTGCAGATATGCTGGATGCACAAATTATGTGTGTATTAGAATGACAGCCTCCAATACACCCTAAATAATCAATAGCCATGAATCTTTAATTATCTCATCCTGATGATATAATAAGGAGAGATATATCAAGAAACTGCCTTCCACATGTGTTCATTAGGAATTCAAAGATTTAGTAGCTGGTGGTGATGTTAGGATAATTAGCAGCAAAAAAAATGGAAGAAATGTAGGTTGCTATAGCAACATGTTCATCATGATCTACAGCATAAACACCCAGATTAATTTACAAGATGCCAGGTAGATATCTGCTTGGCTGACTAGGGTACACACAGACACCACCTTATTTGCTTTTATTAAGGCTTAATCATCAACATTAGAGCTTTCAGAGTACGTGTGCTATCACTGTCAATCACAGAGGAGCTAGATGCTCTTAGGGGCAAATCCACCAGCACAGGCTCTTTGCTCCTCTGTTTGCTCTGCAGATAAAGGGAAGAAAGAATAATCTTCCTCCAGAGACACTCTCAAGCCACTGCTGTGGCCCTGTAACTGCAATCTTTCCTATGCACCATCTATGTCATATAGGTCATATTCTGTGAATATTCTCTGTTCATATGACCTTATGAATCCTAGTGATATTTTTCCCTAGCAATCTGTTGCAAGAAAAACACTCTTCATGAGGCAGCCTTTGGTGGTGGTCAGTGGTACATGTCTAACATGAAGAGATCCTTGTCTCATTACATTAGTGGGGATGTACTCTTTGCTAACCCAAGATTCCATAAGGCTTATATGTCCCTGAAAAAGTGCATTGTCTTTGGAAAAGTGATAAAATAAACCTTTGAAGTACAAGAGCTTGTGGACCAAGCATGCAAAATCATGCCATTATAAAGTTTACAACAAATGGAATGGAAAAGTGAAGGAGAAGAACCTGGATAACAAAAGCAGTTGTCCCTCCAGAGAAGCAGAATCATAGAACAGAATCGGGTTGGAAGGTATCCTTTAGAGTCATCTTATCCAACTCTACAGCAGTGAGCAGAGACATATCCAACTAGATCAGGCTGCTGTGAATAACATAGACAAAAATTACTGGCTATGGTCTCTCTGTCACTCCTTGTCTTCTACTGGTGAGGCCAATCCTCATGTCCCAGCTTCATGTTAGTTATCATTTGACTGAAAGGACCTTGTTTCCATGCTGCATTTCCAGTATTTTTCTATCCTTTTTGGCAAGAAAGTGCACAGTGAAGAAAATACTTTGATTAATGCTCAAGGAGCAACACCAAAGGTTCCTACATTTGTTAGAAGAAAACCATTAAGACCCACAATCTCATTTAGGATCACATATAGAGCCCTAATAAGTTATGGCTAAATTTCACAAGAACTGGCATTTGCTGGCAAACTGTGTGTGCAACAGATCATGCTCATCCCTCATTTCATGATATTTTGCCTCACCTGCTTCACCACTGGCTACATATTGTATCAACCACCCTTTCTCCCAAGCAAGAATGTGTGTTTCCAGGATGTGTGGTCCAGGCCACCATCCCACGCTAACCTGCTCCAGTGCCTCCCCTGTGGCTGTACAGCTGTTTGTGCAGCTGTGTGGGGAGTTGTATTGAGGAACTGGCTCAGGTGCATGACTGCCTGGCTGCACCAAGGCTGGAGGCTGTGGAAGAATAGCTTAAACTGGGTTGCATAGCATTGTTAGAAAATGTTTTACTGGAAACTGCAGGAGATGGAGTTAAAACTCTCCTTGACGCTGTAGTCTTCACTCCCACCTGTTTGTCCATAGGAGATATGTACTACAGTCTGGATTAGAGTTTGTTTTCTGATATGCTTTCCAAAATCTCCAAGCTCCAGTCCACTAAAGACATCAAAGAATACTTTCAACCATCCAGGAAAGACATAGAAAGCTAAAAACCAAGGACATGCACTGTGCAAATGAAGAATAGGTAGCAGGTGGAAGAATATTAGGTAGGCAACCTTATTTAGCTGCTAAAACAATAGAAAGAACAGATAACCTATATTTCTGAGTCTTCTTTGTGTTGTAAAGTACACGGTGCACTGACCCCCAAACACCACGTTGACATGAAGAAAAATTTTGTATTTAACTTCAATAGCCTTATGACTTAAAGAGAAAAGACACCAAGGGACAAGCGGAAAAAAAAAAAAAAAGAAAAAAAGCCAATAAAACAACAAACAGCCTGTAGAGAAGCAGAGGACTTGATTTGTTGTGACTATCATTCCTCACTGGAAATCATTGTTGTGATGTAGGAGCTGCAAGTAATCCATCTGAGTTGCCAAAGTCATGCTATAGAGACACGTGCTTGTTTTGTAGGAGTGGGTAAACATCTCTATCTCTCTAGCATAGGTAGTTCATTGTATTATGCTGGCCACAGTTTACTTTAATTGTCAATACATTGTGTAGTACCTACTGGATCCCTTTCTTTCTGTCTCTTCTGAATTAAATAAACCAAGACTCAACACATGTCATAAAATCACTGTAGTTTATTTATAAGGAGAAAGACAGGCCATCAAACTTTCCACAGAAATTAAAATAATTCATCAGGGAGGCAAAGTCTTTATTTTCTTTCCATTCATATAATTTTGGTTTTGGCTTGACACTTAGCACAGTATTCAGTTCAAAAGAATATCCTTTGCACTTAAAGTAAACAATGGCTGTTATACAAAGACATTCCATTTTTCTTCTCCTGCCCCTTGCCTTTTCACTTCCTTATTCTAAAGCTCTGCACAAATAACATTATGCCCACTCCATGCCAGAAACCAAATCTGCTTTTTAAATTCAGTTAATATTTTTTTAATTTGTTTTTTCCCCTTGAACAGCCAATTCAAGTCATTCCATTTCAATTCTTTGCCTCTAAAGTTTCCCAAACATTTTGCTATTTTAAGTGAAATTTTAAATTAAATTTGAAAAATAGGGAATTAGAAGAAAAAAAATAGAATTTAAAAAAAATATGTGTATTGGTTTGGAAAATGAAAATAAAGTGGATGCACATCACAGAAAATCAAGGATGCTTCTCAAGACATACTTCTAATCTGAGTCAGGTTTATAATGTAAAAGTAAGTTTTATATTTTCTGTCTAATTAATAGTAGAACTTAGCCCACAAGGCTAAGTTCTTATTTAGCATGTCATAAACATTGAGCCAGTTTCATCTTTGGGGTAACTTTATTGAAGTCAATGAATAAAGCCAAACATCTAATTAACTGTAAAACTTTGGCAAGTATGCAAGTATTTGGCAAGAAAATATATATTCATCAAACAGTGCCCTGCCTGTGATGAATTACAGAATTACATGATAAACTTCCTTTATTATGCCAATAAAACTTTAAGAAATAACTTTTCTCTAAAATAAATCACCGTTTTGGAGGATAGATGACACAGCCACCTGGTATGAAGGTATTTCTGACATCTGATTTGCCTTGCTATGGCTTTGACATCTCTCTGTGAAGCAGTAATTGCAAAGTCCACTGGTAAAATATTTCTGTCCTGTGACAGAAATTTACTTGCAACTACACCATCAATTTGAACACAGATCCTAAAAAATGTGAGTGAAAGGATATGTGATTTCTCTCATACTATAGATGGATAAAAAACCCAAGAGAGTTCTGCTATGAGGATTATTAGAAGCATCAGTACATATAAGTGAACTGAGTAATATGGTATCTGTAATCATTGATTGCAAGCATGCAACTTACAAGTATATGATGAACATAGTTTAGCCAGACTATCTTATATCACCATGTGGTGAACTGCATTGCTTCTTATAAGAAAAATTTCCATATAAACATGAGAAAAAATTTTCACTGTGAGGGTGAAAGAACACTGCTCAGGGGGGTTGTGGAGTCTCTCTCTAGAGATATTCAAGACCCGCTTGGATGTGTTCTTGTGTGATCTGGTATAGGTGGTCGTGCTCTGGCAGAAGGGTTGGTCTAGATAATCTTTTGAGGTCCCTTCCAGCCCCTCACATTCTGTGATTCTCTGACCGTGATTCTCTTTACTTTGTCTTCCACTATTCCTCAAGACTAGCATCTTGAAACAAACTTCACAGGCAGACCAAAACTGCTGGTCTGAACTATGAGACAAAGCATGAGAAACCACCTACAGAATTATGGAGAAGGTTTTGCAAAGTTACTACTCCCCCACCCTACAAAACCTGCAGTGACTACTGAAAAAAGAGAAACTGTGGGCAAAGATATTTGTCTTTCCTGAAACCTGATCTGCAGAACAGCCAGCTTAAATTCAGTAGCGAATACAATTATAGAAACCTCTTCACATTCACAAGTACTAATAAATCTTATGTGTCCAGACAGACTACAAAATCTGTGGTTACTATTTTTAAAGGAATAGTGAAAAGAAAATATATACATTAAAAAGGATTAGAAGAGGTTTTCCTTCTTTAAACATTTGACATAAATATTTGACAATTTTTTTTTCACATTTCACAATTCAGAACACAGTGATGTTTTTATTCGGTGGGTGTCTAGGGACACACTACTATTTTATTCCCTCAGCTTAATTTTATGTAAAAATTTAGGTTTTATTGTGGACTATACTTATTTTGAAATACTGTTTCTGTGCAGGAGTATTATCTTGTACTTCTGAAAGGACCAATTCACATATTGAGATACTGGACATTCATGTGCTGCAATCTAAAGGTCTTTACATCAACTCCTCTAGTCTACTGATGAAAACCTTCTTGTAAAACAGGTAAATATTTTATTTCCAGCCACCAATGAGAAACATTCTACGGTATAGGAAAACTTCATACCTAATGAATACATAAGATTTGCATCTGTTCTGCCATAGAGTAATGAGACATTCCAAAGGATCACCACTGCCAAACACCTGTCATTATTTCCCACTGTTTCTCATGTAACTCTTCTGTAGGAAAGAAGAGAAAATGTCTGCCTGTACTGGCCTGTAGAGTTTCTGGGCAAGGTGTGGTTTGTGCACCTTTGTTCTGGATGCTCTTCTCTCCATAGCTAAGTTCATGCAGGTACTACAAAGCAGGGAGATGAGAACTGCCTCTATCAGGGATCACAGAGCATGTACCTCCTCACCTTGAAGGACTGGACTTGTACTGTTGCAATTTGAAGCATGTCTCAAGTAAAACAAGGTTAGGGGAGCTTAGCAGATGCAAGGATGACACAGGCATCTGCTCAGTACACAGCCATGGGGCACATCATCATGGAAACTGTGGAATGAGGTGAACGCATCACACCAGACTTACTTACTAAGTTCCAACGTTTTTCCAACGTTTTTCCAACGTTTTTGTCATTTCCTGTAAAGGATATAGCTAGGCTGTAGCTGAAAACTTTCATAAGAGTATCACTTTGGTACAGCTTTTATCTTCTCAGTCATGATACACCATAAAGCAGAATTATTTTTTTTTTTAAATGTTTCCTAAGATGATGCTGGTTCAAGCTGGTGTAAGCTGGTGTAGTGGGTTTGCAGTGACCTGCCCCCCCACCTTTAAGAACCCCGGCTAAAACTCAGAAAAACACACTGGAAGTTAATAAATGAAGCTTTATATTTACAGCAATGCAAATATACAAGCAAATATTTACAAGATATAACAGATATTTACAGAAATATACAGTAAAAAGGAATACAGACACCACACCCCTCCTGGAGACCAAAATCCCCAAGAGAGGGAAACCAAAACCCCTACCACCTTTCCCCCTTTCCCCCAGCTTTATCTCACCACTTGATGATGCTGCAGATAAGCTGAAGATCGGTCAGAAAGATTAGTGGCAGGAAGGAATGAATGGTTTTAGTGATTTTACTCTGAATTAGTTCAAAGGCAGAGAGACAAAGGAAAGAAGCTGCCGAAGCCTGCACGGACCCAGAGCCGATTGACTGTGCAAGCACACTGGCTTATCTGGATGTTTTGGGAACATTTCCCAAAACAACCTTCTTTCTTCTCTCTCAGTGAAACTGGGTGAAGTGACACGGTATGTTTAATTTCTCACTCAAATTCTCCAATTAGCTCAAACCAACACAGCTGGCTATGTCTCTTTTCTAGTACAATTTAAATTCCAACTTAACATAATAGTTAATAGCAACATTTTTACAATAGTAAAACTCTTTGCGTATAGATTCCAATATTGAGTGTATATAGCTAAGAGGTATATGTAGATAAGAAGCAAAATGCTGGTAATTTAAACTGTCAGCCAGAAAAATGCATTTGAGATTCAAAAGATAGAGAGTTGACTTTTTTTGTGTGTGTGAGGAAGTCCCATTCTGGAGTCAGTAAAAGAAAGAAAGAAAGAGTAATAACAACATTTTGCTGTGACTATAGTATTTTTTAAATGTGTTGCACAAAAAAAACTGATTATGTCTTAGGTGTACAAAACTATGTTGGTAATGCACAGAAAAGCAAAACAAAATAGACCAATTCCCCCCCACCTCCAAATTCCTAATAGAGAAAATAATCTTTAGAATGGATATGTTAGGTTCTACAGATCATAATCAATAGGTCCTAAGAGCAAGTTTCTGGAGTAAGTACGCACCTATATTTTGGTACTTTCTCGCAGAGGCAAAAATGATTTGCTGAGTTGACTTTGTCTCTTGGGCTAAAATGTGCCTATTTTGTGGGTTTTAGTTAAGGATTTGTGCCTGAATCTGCTGCTGAAGGACACAGTAGGAGCTGGTTTGCAACTAGCAAGGTGTCACTTGGGACTGGTGAGAAGAGAGTCCACAAACAAAGTGTCATCCTAGGACAAATCAGGTTTCTTAGTGACACTTTGGACAGCAGAATCAAAGATTCACTCTCTTCTCATCTCCTTTTGCCATTTTTTTTTTTTAAACACTGGGACCAACGCCCATAGCTAAACTCGCATTTTATATAGTTGAGTTGAGCAAGTATCTGTTTCATCCTTCAACACCAGCACTTCTTAAAATTCAGTTTAAACAATTCGTTTTGTGTATAACAAGTGATTAAATATTAGACTCTAGTTTTGAGCTCTTTGTTCTTTCCTCTAAATGCTAATTATTAAGGTGTTTATCTGCAAAGAGACAAATAGTTTCTGACTCAACCATATTTTTCTTCTTCCTGACTGAAATCTTAGTTCCATGTTTACAATGATTTGAAATTTTAGCTAATGGCATACAGTAACTACACTCTGTGCCTTGTGGAATAATTTCAAAAAGAATAAGTGAGAAGGAAAATAGCATATTATCTAGGACAAATGTAAAGTACCTAGCAAGTACCCATACATAAAGTAACTAGCAAGCTTCAGAGTTATGCAAATAAACAAACAGTAAGACTGCTGGTAATATCAGTAATAAGAGTCT
Organism: Psilopogon haemacephalus; assembly: GCA_013396835.1. NCBI lineage: Eukaryota > Metazoa > Chordata > Aves > Piciformes > Megalaimidae > Psilopogon > Psilopogon haemacephalus. The sequence continues at coordinate 20,455 of VWZI01007609.1, forward strand.
AAACAGAGATATCTCTTAGTTTGAATTGAGAGAGGACACAAGATACATTATTCTTCAGTTTGCAATTGTGATATTTCACATGCACAGTCCCTCCTTTTAACAATCCTAGGCTTTGACAGTAGTGGCTCTGTAGCCCTTTTCTCAATAGGTGACTCACTGCATTAGGTTTTCTTAATGAAAGACAAATACAAACGTATCTTTTCAAAAAGGTACATGGGAGGCATACACAAATCTTATTCACAAAACAGGAATTTAGACAGTACCACCCATGCACCACTTTGAAAAGAAGCTAACTTCTTAAGCTTTAAGTACTTTATTTTGCTTTCTTTATTTTTCTTTCACTGCTGCTTGCTTTAAAGTTAATGTATGAAAAATGAAAGAACACAAAGGTTTTCTTGTGCATAAGATTCATATATATCAGATCAGCTACAACTGAGCATTCAAGTCCCATGCTACTTTTGTAACATGTATTTGATGAATCCACGTTAAAGCCTTGTAGGCAAACCTACCCAGAAAAGCAATGGAGAATTTAAAAAATCCATTCATCCACACCATCAGCAGCTATCACAATGCCATGGGCTAAACCAGACTAATGAGTAATCTGAACTTTGTCAAAAAGGCAGATAAAATAACTTAGATATTCCTTGCTGCTACCTCAAAGCAGTTTGGGTACAGGAAAATTTGTGTAGTTGGATGAGGATGACAACCTGCATTTGTTTAGCTTGCATTCTGTTACTTCTGTAATAATTCTAACTTCTTATGTATTCATAGATGTCATCTTTGTACAATGATTGTTTCGTACAATAACTAGAACTGCACTAACATACTTTCGAAGATTTTTCCTTCTCACATGGACTAAAAGTAACTCAAACAGAATGTTGCCCTGCCTGCATTTTGAACCTGTTTCTCTGTAACTGGGCTTTGTGCCCTTTGCACAAACTTTTTGTGTATGCAGGTCCCAGATATCAATCTGGGAAAATATGGACAGAACAAAAAAAACCCCAAATCAAACTGAAACAAATAACCAACAACCCAAACTCTTCATAGTTAGGAACTTGTATTAGTGAAGAGCACCAATACTCAGTGCTGTAATTAAGCATATTCAAGTATTGACATTCTTACATTTGACACTGGCATAAAATGAAAAAAAAACCCAAAACCACACCACATACACAATAATTTTACATAATAGAGATTCATACACAACAATCTGGCAAGATCAGAGTACTTCACTTGTCTTAATGGGTCACTTTACTGAAGACATCAATACTGTCTATAGAAATGCATCATATATCTGGAGGTGGACGCAGTGCCAGGTGTGATTCATTACGGTCAATTGTCTGGAAGGAAATATCTATATTTTCTCTCAAAATTGTCTCTATAAGAGTACCTGAAAATGTAAATAATCCAAATGGCTTGAGAATATTGTTTCAGTCAAATAATTAGTTTGTCAGTTGTCACCTAAAATCTACCTATAGGCAGCTGTAATCTTGTCAAGACCTAGACAGCAACCTACTTACTGATATTGCTGTGAGAAAAGCAGCAGAAGAAAATGCTAATATCTAGTTTTAGCATATCTGAAGTCAGGTTTCTCCATTTTCTTGTGAAGGCAAAGAAACAGTAGCAGATAGATATGCCAGAGCTCTTAAGCCAGCATTTTCCATGAGTGGTAAATGAACAATAAATAAACAAAAACCCAAGCAAGCAAGCAAGTAAGCAAACTAAACCAAACCAAACCAATTCAGCAGCAATGAAAAGAAGTTAATATAGAACCAAAAGCTTGTGGAATTTTTTACCTGAGCTTTGCAGTACTTTTCCCTCTAGCTTCCATATCAAGCAAGAATAAAAGGTGCTTACACTAGCCACTGGAATATTATTTTTATTAACCACATAGACAAATCAACAACATGTGTCTGATA
>VWZI01007609.1:22421-33119 GCA_013396835.1 Psilopogon haemacephalus
AGGTTGTGGTTGCTCCCTCCCCGGAGGTGTTCAAGGCCAGGTTGGATGAGGCCTTGAGCAACCTGTTCTAGTGGGATGTGTTCCTGCCTATGGTGGGGGTTGGAACTGGATGATCTTCGAGGTCTCTTCCAACCTAAACCATTCTGTGATTCTGTGATTCTGTGATACCTTAAAGCAATTAAAACTACAATTTATATTATTGCATATTGTTTTTAAAAGTAGATAAGCAACATACCAGTAATTTAAGGAAAAGTATAGAGAATGCAAAGCGTGGCGGGGNAAGCAAACTGAACATAATAACTGAAGGTACCGTTGACTGCAAAAGGAAACATTTCTTAACAGGAAACAGTGTAGGACTCAGTGAATCAGAAACTTTGTCATGGGATCTAGGTTTTGCATATATATAATAATTTTGTATGTAAAATAATCTTGTAAGACATCGTGAAATGCTTATAGTTTCACCTGACAAGTAACATGCTTATTTAGATCTTGGATTATTGTGTTGGCAATCTTTCAGTAGCTTAAAGCACAATCACTCAGTGATACTAGACAAGCAGGTAACAGAAGGTTTAAAGCCAAGTGCTTTTTTCTTTGCTGTACTTTTTCCAGGCTGGACTTCCTTTTGTACTATGCAATTGCTCAACTACTATACTACTACTACTATTGCTGAACCAATAGTAGTCCTGGAAAAAAGTAAGGACTAAAAATCTGAAGACTGAATTGCACATAATACATTTCCACCATAAAATAAAATCTTTGCATGGCCTCAGTATGTGTTTCAGTCTGACACAGAGCAAGTGGCTTATTAACTGAGACAGAAAATATCTGGCAATTGCTTCATTTTCCATCCGATATTGTCAACCTCGTTGGCTGCACACTAACAAAAATGTGAACTGCACTAAGGAGAGTAGCCTAAGATAAAGGAAACTACCAAAATTTGCCTCTTCCACGGTTCCTGTTATTTTCAGGAAAATTTCTCATGGATATTTCTGAGGCCACAATCAGCCTAAATGGCATTCATACAACAGATTCAATAAAAACAACTATGAGAAAAACCCAAACAAACAAACCACAAAACAAAACACTGAGGCATAATTTTACTGAAAGCCACTTTTCACAACAATAATAACACAAAAATGAAATGAAATAGAAATGAAAATTGGAAGAAATGGTGGGTTTATGTAATGTTTTAGTGTTAGCTTTCACAAGTTCCACAGTGATCAATGATAGCAGCAAAATGGAGACAGGAGGAGTGGAGATATGCCCATTTTGAAGCATGCATTTAGAGGAATAGAAATAGAGGAAATAAAGGCTCTGGTGTTCCTGGCAGATTGGCTGCACAGAATTTCATCATCTCAGACTTGATTGGAGGACTGTACCTCAACCTTCAAAATGCTGGATATAGAAACAGACAGGAGGTTGTAAGAAAAATATTCTGGATCTTTTCTGCTGTGCTTCTAAATATTCTTACATTCAGTTAGGAAAGTGTATGATTCTGATGAGGAGCTTCAGACAATGAACAGCACAGCAAGGCACCAGCGATCCAGGATGTTGCTGGAGTGCATGGATGACAACTTCCTCCTCCAAATGGTAGAGGAACCAACAACAAGAGATGCAATACTGGACCTTGCTTTCACCAGTAAGAAAGGGGTGGTGACCAGTGCAACCTTGGCTGCAGTGACCATGAAATTATATAATTGAAGATCCTCATGGCAATTAGGAGGATTTACTCCAAGCTTACAGCCCTGGACTTTAGGCATAGAGACTTTGGTCACTTCAGAGATCTGATGGCTAAAGTACCATGGGACAAAGCTCTAGAAGGTAAAGAAACTTAAGACAGCTGGTCAGTGTTCAAGGATTGCCTTCTCCATGCCTAGGAGCACAGAAAATCAACAAAGGAGAAGGCAGGAAAGCATTCCATGAGATCTGCCTGGATAAGTAAGTAGCTCCTGGACACCCTGGCACACAAAAAGAAAGTCTACAAGGACTGGGAGAAAGGACAGCTAGAATGGGGGGTATACAGGGAAGGGGCATTGATTTAGTTTGCTCAATTAACAAGGCAGGAATTGTAAAATATGTAGTTATTTTATTGCTGAAAAGCTTTGCACTACAACCATACACAAATTACTTAAATTTGGGTTCTAATTCGGTCAGGAAAAACTTCACGAGGATGCTTAAGGGCAATTATGGGCAAGGCTGAACAGCAGGGCTGAGCCACCAGGCCAGGCCAGGCCGCGGCTGGAGCTGGGATGGAGGGCCTGAGCAGGGGATGCACACTCCGTGCTGCCCCATGAGGACAGGCTGAGAGATTTGTGACTGTTTGGTCTGGATAAGGCTCCAAGGAGACCTTATTGTGGTCTTCAAGTACCTGAAGGGAGCTTACAGGAAACTTGGTGAGGGACCTTTTAGGGTGTCAGGTAGTGATAGGACTGGGGTGAATGGAGCAAAACTAGAAGTGGATAGATTTAGACTGGATGTTAGGAAGAAGTTCTTCACCATGAGGGTGGTGAAATACTTGAACAGGTTGCCTAGGGAGATGGTGGAGGCCGCATCCCTGGAGGTCTTTATGGCCAGGCTGGATGTGGCTCTGAGCAACCTGATCTAGTGTCAGGTGTCCCTACCCATGGCAGGGGGTGTTGGAACTAGATGATCCTTGAGGTCCCTTCCAGCCCTGACAATTCTATGATTCTTTGATTTTGTGTATGTGGTACAAGCTATTAAGGAGAATTTTGTGTTTCTGAAAACAGAGGTGGGATGTAGAATCATAGAATTATCTAATAGAAAATATCTGTTAAGATCATTGAGTCCATCTAACAACACCATGGCCATTAAACTATGTCCTCAAGTGCCATTTCTACATGTTCTTGAGCACCTGCAGGGATGGTGACTCCACCACTTCCCTAGGAAGCCTGTTTCAATGCCTGTTCACACAATTTCAGGAAATATTTTTTTTCTTAATATGCAATCTAAACCTTGCCTGGTGCAACTTGAGGCCATTTCCTCTCTTCCTATCACCTGACACTGGGGATAAGAGACTGATCCCCACCTTTATACAACTACTTTCAGGTAGTTGTAGAGACCAGTGAGGTTTCCCCTCAGCCTTCTCTTCTCCAGGCTGAACAAACCCAGTTTCCTCAGCTGCCCCTCACCAGACTTGCTTCCCAGACCCTTCAACAATGTTGTTGCCCTTCTCAGGAAACATTCCAACACCTCAATGTTTTTCTTATATTGAGAGGCCCGAAACTGTACACAGTATATCAAAGCAAACCCAAATGAATAGCAGTTCATAACAGAGATTCAGCCACAGTGCCATCATATTAATAAAATACTACAAAAATGTGGCTTGTCTTCTGCCCAAATTTGGATTTCAGACAGTAAAATCTTGTCAGCTACAGTAACAGTGGAAAGTTGGCATAATGACTGGGTCAACTATCACAATGTTAATTTACTTCTTTAATCAGCCTATGCATCAGTTACTTCACCTACAAGTCCAGTTAATATTTGTTCATTGAATAATTGATTTTTGTGAAATGCTCAAGTACTTTTCTAAAATTGTGTAGATAAAAGCATGTTCTATAACCAGACAGACAGAGAGAGGGAAAAAGCAGATGTGCTTGATGCTGGTACAGTATCTTGGTAACAGAAGTTTAAGCTAATCTATTTGAAGGAATCAGTTGGATAAATAACACTCAATCTTTTCTCCACATTTTCCTTACAAGTCATGTGGTTTCCCTTTTAAAGTTAATTATCTCTGTTAATTACTTTTGAATCCATAGATTGTGTCAAACTTGTTGAACTTACTACTTTTTAATTCATTCATGTGGGTATTGCCACTTAGGACTGAAGTGGCAGAAGCAGCCCCCTTGGTCCTCAGGAAGCTTCACATGGCTGGTTTACAGCCTTGCAGGTTCCAGGATGGGGGAAAAAGCTAGAAAACCTCTTTGTCTTTCAAATTCCATGCAAATATCTGCCTGCAAATGCAGATTTCAAGGTTCATGGGTGTACAGAGACTCCTGAAATGCTTCTGATGGAAGAGCTGCTTCCAGCTGGTGCAATTCAACCTGCTTTACTTAACACCTCTCTGCCACATGCCTCCAAAAACAAGCTGGGCAGAAAACAAACCAGGATCTCTCATCATGTTTGTGAACAGGAGCTATACGGCTCGGGTGTGCAACACTACAGTTGTCATGAGAATTTTACTGCCAGTTTTCCTACTTATCTACTTCAGACAGTCTTACAAATGTGGACAATGTAAGCATCCGCATGAAGCAGACTGAATGGTGCAGACCCACAGCTCAGTAATATTGTGCAGATAATGTGGCCATTCTGGAGCTAAATATAGAAGAGCTAGCTTCTGTCTCTTCACCTCTGTATTCAGGCAAATTAGGGGAACAGAGCCCACAATATTTCTTTTCACTCCCTTCACCAAGGATCCAATTCTGCCAGCCTGGTTTACACTCATTTACAACTTACTCAGCAAGCAGCCACTGCTGTGCAGAAACAACACAGCAGCTGCAATATGATTATGCAGAAAGGCAAGAAGAGAAATTCATGTTTTATGAAAGTCACTTGACACAAAAGGCAGGTGATTGAAAGTAGGTGGGAGGCTCACAGAACCCTCAGAGGGAGTTCCTTCTCTCACCAAGAGTACCTGGACTTTTTCTTACAGGCTGGTTCTCTTTAGCTGATTGAGTCATACCTTTCTGTGACTCTCACTCAAAATTACTAAATATGTGTTAACTTCATTTTGTTTCATCTTTTTCTTTTCTTTTTCCTTTACTAAATGTTTATACAACTTTACTAAATGTTTAAAAATCCTATCCCAACTGCAATACATTCAGGTATAATTCTCTGAGAATACTGCATAACACAGAGGTGGCAAATCGAGACTGAAAAGGAATGGTATTGAAGCTGGTGGTCAGCCAAAAAACAAAGATTTTCCAAGGCTCATGGCCACCTGTTCACAGGTGAGGAAAAGAAGAAACAATGTGCTCTAGTACACTAGTTTGCCCAGAGCTGGACAGCATGATGGGAATGGCTTTACCTTGCCCCGGCAGCAGCCCAGCATGGCGCTGCGGTGGGAAGGGCCTGAGTGGGGGCTGCATACCTCCACCACCATAGAATCATAGAATGGTCTAGGTTGGAAGAGACCTCAAAGATCATCCAGTTCCAATCCCCTGCCACAGGCAGGGACACCTCCCACTAGATCAGGACGCTCAAGACCTCATCCAGCCTGGCCTTGAACACATCCAGGGAGGGAGCAGACACAACCTCCCGCGGCAACCTGTTCCAGTGCCTCACCACCCTCACTGTGAAGAATTTCTTCCTAACATCCCGTTTAAATCTCCCCTCCGCCAATTTGAACCCATTCCCCCTCGTCCTGTCATTACAAGACCTTGTGAACAGCCCCTCCCCAGCCCTCCTGTAGGCCCCCCTCAGATACTGGTAGGCTTCTATAAGGTCTCCCCGAAGCCTTCTCTTCTCCAGGCTGAAAAGTCCCAACTCCCTCAGCCTGTCCTCATAGCAGAGGTGCCCCAGCCCATGTTGCGGGCAATGTGGCCACTGGGCAATGTCTTCTTGATGGCACTCCTCTGTGGGTTAGGGCCAGTGGCCACCATCCTCTGCCTCACCTACAGACACTCCAAGGATCGCTTCTGGCTGCAGCTCACCACTTCATGTTCTGTCCCTCCATCCTGGTGCAGCTCACCATCTTCGTTCACTGCAACCACAGCTGTGACTGACCCCTTGTTCTGCTCATGCACCTACTGCAGCTCGGGCCCATCATCAGATGCACGGAGGTGTACTGGTGTACTTCTGCTTGGGGAAGGAGGAGGAGCCTTACTTCACCATCTCCTATAAGCGGTGGCTGTGGAATGGCTATGAGGAAGTGGAGATGGAGCAGGATTGTCACCTGGCCACACACTGCAACACCTTCAAGTGCATGGAAGTCATCCAGGCCTTCCTGGGCTCCATCTCACAACTTACCCTCCATCTCCACATCAGCATCCTGGAGAAGTATGCCCCTTCTGCCTGAGCCATCCTGATGGGCACTTGCCTGGTGTCAGTCACCTATGGAGCACTTGTCTGCAACATCCTGGCCAACCAGGTCAAGCACTATGACTACAAGGTCCAGCTGTGGTTACTGGCCTTCCTCTGCATTGCGTTCCTCTGCACAGCCTGAAGATCTCCATCCATGTGGCTGTGCTTATGCTCTTCAGCACTGTCTTCAAGCACTGGGTCATCTCCATTGCCCTGGTCAACCTGCTTGTAGTCTTTTTCTTGCCCTGGGTGCAGTTCTGGCAGAGTGGAGCCCACCTACCGGACAACATCGAGAACTTCAGCTGGGTGGACATGGTAGTGGTGCTCTGTGCCTTCACCCTCCTCTGTGGCAGCATCAATATGCTCTGCTGGTCACCTGTGCAGCTCAAGCTCGCTGACTGAGACCTCATTGACAAGTCACAGAACTGGGGCCACCTGGCAGAGAACACAACTCTTGTCATCTTCTGGTACTTCTTCAAGACTGACGTCTATGAGTACGTCTGCACCCCTCTGCTGGTGGTGCAGCTGCTCCTGGGCTACTGCCTAGGCATCTACTTCATGTTCCTGTTCTTCCAGTACCTGCACTCCCTGCCACCAGCTCTTCCGACACGATGTTGCTGACTTCCTGCACCATGTCTGCTGCCACTGGCACACTCGAGGAACCCCTGTGTGCCTCCAGCCACTCCACAAGCCTGGCATGAGGCACAACATTGTCTGAGGCATGGATGACACCTAGCTCCTCCAACTGATTGTTGGAGGTCTTGGTTGGACTCAATCTTCAAGGTTGTTTCCATCCTAAATGATTCTATTCTAAATCCTACCTGACCATCCCATCTCTTCATGGGCATGATATCTGGGATAAATAAGTAATGGCACTGAGAATTACTTTTCCTCCATTATTCAACATCCCTAATGAATAGACAGCTGTTTTCCAGCTAAAAGAGTATGTATTTGCTGAGTAGATACACTTTTCTTCATACACTTTTCTTCTCTCTGTTGGGTTCCTCTCTGAAGGACTGAGATAATGCTTTGCTTGGTACTATGTAAGGAACATCTCAAACTACTCCTTACACTCATTTTTAAAAATGACACACATATTTTTAAAAAGCTTGGTGAAGAATGTTGGTAAGTATGCTGGGAAACAATGTAACCTTTTAATTTCAAATAGAGGCCTAATCTGAAAAATCACCTAACTCACATTTGATTTCAACAGGATTTAGAGTAATAAAATCCTAAATATCTAGCTCTGGGACTAAGAAACTTCAATCACACTCACAAAGAGAACACAATGGGAAATCCTAGCAGAGTTGAAGTAAAAAATTGCTAGCTTTAAAGAGAAGAATGAGGAAGTATTATGATGCTCTGATCTATAGTTAGGCTTAAGTGAGTGGATAGGAAAAGAGAAGTGGATAAAAAGGGAAAATGGTCAACAATGAGCATTTGCCTTCTCCTCTTACCACCCAGAATAAGGATGCATCCCATCAGATCTTTAAATGAAAGAAAGAAACAAACAAAACCCGCACACATTTTACAATTGAGAGATTGATTTGAAAGCAATTCTACCACCCTCAGAAACAAGTTACTTTCCTCTCCAAGTATCTTCCTTAAAGAAGAATTGCAAAAGATTGTAGATACTATTCTATGGAACATGAGCATGATCTGAATTGCATGTCAAAGACAGAAGTGTTGCCATATTGATTTTGCTTCCATTAAAGTCAGTAAGAGTTTTTCCATTGATTTGAGTGGGAATAAGGTCTTCAAGTGCAGCAAGAAGCTTTTCTGCTTTTCATAGAAGCAGAAAATAAAGGCACAAAAGTTTCCCAATGTCAAGGCCAAATATTAAGCCGGAAGATCTTTCTTGCCAAGGGCTCTGAAAGTTTTCATTTTATAACACTTTTGAACTGCAGGCAGCAGTTCTGGTCAGCTGGGGCCAGTGTGCTTGCAGTCCTTGGGTTCATTCAAACTTAGCCCCAAGGCAGATCTTTCTTGCTTGAGACTTCTCAGTTGTAGAGTTTCATCCCAGAGGAGACCCACTGGAATGTCTCAGTGACTGCCATCAGAGCCTGCTGCTAGTCTCATTATTTCAGTTGGCCTATTTTATCTCTTGCTTGCTATTTGCTGTTAAACCTCTTGCCTAGTCCATTTCCAACAAAATTCAGACACTCTGCATCAAGTGACTCAGGGTAGCTTCAATGCATGAATATTCTTGATGAGCATGGGTCAGCAAAAGGCAAATTAAGACCTAATGTACACTTCCCCTTAAAATCAGTTTCATCTTTCAAGTTCAGAAAGTTTTGTTCACCTGTTTGATTTTTTTTTCTCACAGTGTTGATAATATTGAAATAAAAGGTTACTCACAATAATTTTTCAGTTTATTATTAGAAAAGCAACTAATTGAGATTGCTGAGGAAAATTGCTGCTTTCTTGGATTTAAACAGAATATGTGAACAGATATTGCAGTCTGGAATTTGTGCTCAAGAATTGCAAGATGGTAAATTTAAGCCAAACAAAAATGCATGCATTTCAGTCACATACTCTTCTTTTTTAACATGCTGATAAATTAAGAGATTGAAAATGTACAGGGAAGCTGTTTACCATGATAGTATTCTAGATTGCACTTCAATAGTTTTACTGATACCTGTTTGCCTCTTCGAACAGAAAAAGGCAGCCACATCACAGAGCAAAAAGAGACATATGCAGCCATATTATAGCTAAGCTTGAATTTCATTAAGTCACCAAGTACAAGTTTCTCTATAAAAATGTCAACTCTAATGTGCATTTTTTGTGTGAATACAATTGGAATAATATAATTTTGCATAATAATTTCTTTTAAGCAGATCTGAAGAAAGTACTGTCCCAGGTTGGGAACTATAAGGTTAAAAATCCTCTAGGGACTAGAAAAAAAAGTTATTCAATCTCATAATTATGCTACCTCTTTATAATCTCAGGGTGAGATCAGCTCACTTTTCTTTCCTCCCCCTCCAACCGTATCTGGAGGGAAGCTGCTTTTTGGGACAAACATGTAAGGAGTAGTCCTGTTTTGGGGCCTCCACAGGCTTTTGTTTAGGCCTACTATGGATGGCAGAGGTTTTGGGATGGGGGGAAGGATTGGAGTACTGGGGATTGTAGAATTAGTTTTGGGTTGGGAGTAAATTCAAGGGGTTCACTATGGATTTTGGATATCTGCTTTGTAATTTCTTTTTGAATCTCTCTTTCCAAACAGAATTCTGTTTTGTCTCTTTAATTCATTTGAGAGCTCCATTTTGTCAGCTCTTTAAAAACCATGACAGGTACTTTATGTATAGGTCAACAAAAATGCGGCTCTCAAACTTTGCCAAAGCCTAACTTTATCACTTAGGCTCCATTCATCCTAAGAATAGACTCCTAATCATTTTTGCCTGCAGAGACACTTGAGGATTTGATTATGAATGTTAAACCCAAAATACATAGCTAAGACATGTCCTGTACACCTACCTGAATACCCACCTTCTTCCTGGGATGGAAGAAGCGGGAAAACAGAAAAAAGCCTTATTTGGCCTTGTTTTGCACCCTGCTTTGTTTTGGTAAACACAGGTCACTGATGCTAGGCATGTTCATCTCTCTTTTTTTGTGAAATAGCCTAGGATTGCTTCCAGGGGTGTTTTTATATGTTGCTATTTGTCAAAGACACTTGTCAAAATACTTTAAAACCTGACCAACTTCTCTGTTTGATGCTGCTGCCTTTGTTTTTTCCACTGTTTTCCTTGCTTTTGCACTGCACGTTGCTGGGGATTTGCCTCCCCCACGAAAGGAAGATCTGACCCTATCTGTCCTCTGCACTGAGCCAAGGGACTGAAACGTCTTGCCTATGCTGCAACACAGCTACCTCCCAGGGCTCAGCCAAGCCTGAGTCTGTTTAACTCTGGCCGAATATAGGTGACAGCCTAGCAAGGGCCTAGCAATGACTTGCGACACCGGGACCTGCTAGCCTGCTGCCTCAGCCTGAGGGCAGACTTTGCTGTGCACCCAACTGGACTGTTCCAGCCCGTAAACTTGGATCCTGCTTTGCTCAGGTGGCTGACCACTCTGATGACCTCCTGAGAGCCATGGAGGATTTACAGTGCGTCTATGGATCTTTTCAGACAACGTGATCAATTTAAGCTACACAAGTAGCAACAACCCACCTGGAAGGCCACCACCTGCCTGGCACTGTATTTTTAATCTTTTGTGCTTCTACACATACTTTTGGATTAAAAATATGGAGACTCTGACTAGTGAGTAATCATACTCTCTTTTCTGAAGTTTACATTTAACCTTTAAGATGCAATTTATGCTGCAAGACTCTCTCCAGTTGTACAAATTCTCTAAAACCTCTCCTAAAATAATATTAATCCATCTGATTGTATATATACATTCTGCAAAACTGGTTTTACCAACTGCATAACAGAATCTGTGAGTGTTAATTGTAAATAAGTTTGGGTAAGTTTTCTTTATACATCTAATAAACTATTTAATAATTTTTATATTGGCCTCATTACTATTTACTTCTAACACAGATTCAAACCCCTCCTTAGCGTAATGAAAATGAACTCCCAAAAAATTAGAAAATCTGGCATTTTCCTCTGTTGATTTCACTCAGGATTGATTTTCCATGTTTAGGTCTTGTCTTGGTTCTCAACA
>VWZI01007609.1:33157-46862 GCA_013396835.1 Psilopogon haemacephalus
AACAAAATTAATAAAAAATGTAGCATCTTATGCCACATTACAAAATATATTTTAAAATGTATAAAAATAGAATTATTCTTAAAATTTAGCTTAAAAAATCTACAAGTCTGTTATAACGCGCATAAAATAATTTTGAAAAGTACAGGGATCAGGCTTGACAATCACACCTAATTTATTCCAGTTTCCCACTTTATTTGACAGTTTCTCATCTGTAACATTGAGTTAGCTCTGATCTTGTCGATCTGCAGCACAAAAAGGAAGGTTGAAAGAATCAGGGAGTTAAGAGTAGTCAGCTGCCCTTATCATTATGATTAATAACAAAATCATTTCATCAGGAGCTGTAGGATAACAGCATTAGTGCCCTGTTTAGAGGAGCTTTTGTCTTTCCCACTGGTTACCTGTCCTAAAAGGACAACAAAATGAAGAACACAAAAGATTGTTCAAATTATCTAAACAGTAGTTGCTGTAAGACTTAAAATTGTACAATAGAGTGCCCTTGAGTTCCTAGATCTTCTTTGTCCCTTTATGGAAATGATCACACCTGAGATGGAAGAAAATTGACTTCCACTTTTGAGTACAGAGACTACATTTAGAGGGACTCCCAACATATCAAAGGATAAGTTCTTTCCTAGTTCTCAGGTTTAAAGTAGGACTTGACATTGCTGACTTGACAGCTGGATTCTGATTTTAAAAGTCTTTTCCAAACCTAAGTGATTCTGTGATTCTATGAATGAATAAGAAACAAATTCATGAAGCAGAGCTGCATGAATTCCTGTGTCAGTAATCTGCAAGACCTGGAATATTTGTCTTACTCTATTACTGTTGTCAGGTTAGAGTAATTTAATATTTTTCTGACTAATTTTCCCTGATGACAAACACAGAGGATGAGCTTTCCTTTCTGTTTTTTTTTTTTACTGACTGCCACATCCAGGTTGGATTTTAGGAAAACGTTTTTCACAGAAAACATTATCAGACATTGCAACAGGCTGCCCAGGGAGGTGGTGGAGTGACCATCACTAGAGATATTTAAAAAATGCGTGGTTGTGGTCCTTAGAGACACAATTTAGTGTTATTGTCTTAGCAGTAGTGGTGGTATTGTGAGAATTTGAACTTGGTGACCTCAAAAATCCTATGATTCTGTGATTTTATGTCTCTCCAAGCTCCTAAGATTCTTCTAGAAACAATGGCTATGTCCTTCAACTGCCTAACAGAACACGGCCCAGGTTTCAGATGTTTTCGCTGTTATAATGTTATTGACAACATTCATTTCAGGGCAGATTTCATTTATTTATACATAATTACACTATTTATTTTGCTCAAACACTGCTATTTATATGTAATAATACTAAAGTGGCCTTTTCAGAATCCAGTTCACTATTCTTCTCTTCTCCTGATCTAAAGTTTAGAGAAAATGGTGCACATAATACCTTTGTGTCTTTGTCTAACAAATGAGCCAATCCAACCTTCTGAAATAATAATAAGTATTTCTAATAAGCCTGAACATATAAAATGCTTCCCTATTGAGGCGCGGTGGGTTACTGTACAATAAAAAAAGCCAACAAGAATATTTTAATAGAAATAACCCTCTTAAAACAAACAAACAAACAAACAAAGGAACAAAATCTATGTGTCAGCCACATTTATGTTCTAACCCTATCAAAGAGATAACTGTACAGAAGCTGGGAGTTGAGGACTGAACCTAAGCCTCCCTGAAGTAACGTGAAATATTTTCACAGAGCAAAACACTGGCTGGTGCCCTCCTGGGTGATGGTTCTGTGGAAATATCCTATCAGATGTGGCATATTCAACAATCACCATTTTTTGGGACTAAGAGAACCTCAGAGCAGTTATAGGGTCTCATAGCCATTCATGCAAGGCTCTGAGCATACCCACAGGGCACAGAAATTTTTACTTTTCCAGGCTTTTGATGAATGAACTGTCTCCTTTGTGAAATTAGGCTGGGATCATAATGAGAAGGAACTTTGCTGGATGTTAAGAAGAGTCACAAGACATTTATGCGGCCAAGTAATGTGATAAGGGAACAGCAACATAACTCACTCTTTCTGCCTAGTGCTAGGCAAAGTGAAATGGGAATTAAATGCAGTTGGGAACAAATGAGAAGTTCAGTCAGCCTTAGACTTTGAGGGTAAAAGTTCACCAAATGGTTTAGCATTCTCAGTTTGAAAACCCTGACACAGTTACCACATTGCCCTTGCAGCTGCTGCCTCTATCAAACGTGTCCTTCACATGGCTGATTTCACTATTCCTTTTTGCACCTAGAGCCATGAGCTAAAATTGCTGAACCACAGCCTCCATTGCAGAGGGTGGAAAAAAGGGGAAAAAATTGCTTTTTGAAAAAAAATATTCTAACACAAAACTCCTGATATTGTGAGATTATTTGACACATAGATTTTAGTGAAGGGAGGAGCGATTCAAGGAGGAGCCATTCTTAAAATTATAGTGCAATGAGGAAGTATGGCTTGAAAGTGATTAGCTGCTACAAGATGAATCACAACCATTATAGGGAGGTTTAATAATTGATGCTGGAGCTTAAATGTAATATTTGCGCAAAGGAAGGCACTGAAGCTATAGTATGATTAAGTTTCTTGGTACACTTCAAAAGCTTTCAGATGAGTTGAGTTGTCTCTACTAGATCCATAAGCCTTTGGAAATCTCCCAGAAAAAGGAATGGCTTCTTAGTTTGAAGCTTACATTTCCACTAAGTATTCACCTCATAATCATGACAATAACTCAGTAAGTATGACTGTCTTTCAGGATATCCAGGTAACTAGTCAGGGTTGGAGTTTTTCTTTTATTAGCCTGTTACCTATACAGGAACATAAACTATCAGTTGTTGATTTAAGTATCTTCCTTCTCTCTGTTTTTCCTTAATAAGACATTTTCTCTGAGCCCACTGAAAAGGTAAAAAATTATCTGGGGCTGGCTGTAAACACCTTTGGTGAATGCCATCCTGAGCTGATTGACAACTAGGTGCAGTCCTAGTGTGGCCAGAAAAGTTATCAGAAGCTGGTTTTGGGTCACAGCACCCTGCAAACCTGGACATGAATCATGAATCACAAAATAGTATGAGATTAAATGGTTCTCTGTAGAACATCAAGTCAAATCTTCCTGCCAAAGAAGATTCATCTAGAGCAGGCTAGGCAGAAACACGTACAGGTGGACTTTAAAAATCATAGAATCATAGAATTGTAGAATGGTTTAGGTTGGAAGAGACCTCAAAGATATCCAGTTCCAACCCCCACCATAGGCAGGAACATGTCTCACTAGAACAGGTTGCTCAAGACCTCATCCAACCTGGCCTTGAACACCTCCAAGGAGGGAGCAACCACAACCTCCCTGGGCAACCTGTGCCAGTGTCTTGCCACCCTCACTGTGAAGAACTTCCTCCTAACATCCCATTTAAATCTCCCCTCTGCCAGTTTAAACTCATCACACCTCATCCTGTCATTACAAGACCTTGTGAACAGTCCCTACCCAGCCTTCCTGTAGACCCTTTTCAGATACTGGAAGGCTACTATAAGGTCTCTTCAAAGCCTTCTCTTCTCCAGGCTGAAAACCCCAACTCTCTCAGCCTGTCCTCATAGCAGAGCTGCTCCAGCCTTCTGATCATCTTTGTGGCCCTCCTCTGGACTCTCTCCAGCAGTTCTATGTCCTTCTTGTGTTGAGGGCTCCAGAACTGCACACAGTACTCCAGGTGGATTCTGACGAGAGCAGAGTAAAAAGGGGAGAAGCCCCTCCCTTCCCCTGCTGGCCACACTGCTCTTGATGCAGCCCAGCACACAGTTGCTGTCTGAGCCGCGTGTGCACACTGCAGGCTCATGTTGAGCTTCTCATCCACTCAGACCCCCAGGTCCTTTTCCTCAGAGCTGCTCTCCAGCCACTCGCCACCCAGCATGTATCTGTGCTTGGGATTACGCTGGCCCAGGTGCAGGACCTTACACTTGGCCTTGTTGAATTTCATGAGGTTGGCCTGGGCCCACCTCTCCAGCCTGTCCAGGTCCCTCTGGATGGATCCCTGCCCTCTAGCAAGTCGACTGTGCCACACAGCTTGGTGTCATCTGCAAACTTGCTGAGGGTGCACTCGATTCCTCTCCCCATGTCACTGACAAAGATGTTCAACAGCACTGACCCCTGAGGAACACCACTTGTCACTGGCCTCTAAGTAAACATTGTGCCTTTGATCACCATTCTCTATGTGCAACCACTCAGCCAATTCCTTTTCCAGTGAATGATCCACCCATCAAGTCTGTGTTTTTCAGTTTGGTGACTAGGATGTCATGTGGGACTAGGGGAGACTCCAGAACCTCTCTGAGCATCCTGCTCCAGTGATCTGTCACCCTCACAGTAAAAAAGCTTTTCCTCAAGTTGAGGTGGAACTTTCCATGTTTGAGATACAATATACAGAGATGACAAAATATCATAACCAGACTGGCTTTTATGAATTCGTACCTGGTTTTCTGAAAGCAGTCTATTCATTTGTAGTCTGCTGAACAAAATAGCACTCAAACCAATAAATAGATGGCATCTAACCCTCATGTTAGCACACAGCAGAGCATGTTGGAAAAGTTTATCCAGGTAAAGGAGCTGGTGGCGACAAATCACATTGTAGGGGCAGGATGAAGAAGAGGTGAGGAAGACTGCAAGACCCTGCTTGCAGGGGGTGCAAAACCAGGTGCTTTCCTCTCATCGTTTCACTCATGGGTTGGAGCAGGCTCCTTCTCTTCATCCTCCCATGCCATGAGAGAATATTTAGCATTTCCCCTGGGAATTTGGCTTTTTTCCCTTTTCGGTCTTTCCTGGCTGTGTACACACCCTGGTGTGGCTCATTCTGCTTTTGAAGTCACAAATGTATATTCCTAAGTTTAAAGCAAATTGTTTACTAAAAGAAAGAGGTCAAAGCTGTGATTACTATAAGGCCTCTCAAAAGAGAGGCAGCTGACTGAAAACCAGAGACTAAGAAATCTAGTGGGAGGTGTCCCTGCCTATGGCGGGGGTTTGGAACTGGATGATCTTTGAGGTCTCTTCCAACCTAAACCATTCTATGATTCTATGAAATGCCATGTTCATTGAATTTCTGATTTTCTTCCCCTGTTCCTTCCCTTAGACTGTGCGGCCACTTTATNTTTTTGTCAAAAAAAAAAAGAAAAAAAAAAAAAGGAAAAAATTTCTTGAGAAGCAAAAAAAAAAAAAAAAAGTGAAACATGTCCTGAGCTGGCTGGGTTTTTGGGAAACAAAGGAAGAAAAGTGCCAGAATTTCTAGTGTTTCAGAGAGAAGCTTGAGTGGCTGCATCCTGAGTTTTCTTCCGAGGCTGGAATTACTCTTGTCGGGAAAAGGGAGGTGATCTTGAAAAACCTGACCCAAAGCAGAGAAGTGCAACTGAGGTAGGTGAGGGGAAGAAGCATTAAGAATAGGGTTTATTTTTCCATGCATCAAACCTGGCTTAAAACAGCTGTTCTTTGGTTTTATTTTGTTTCATTTTTGCATCTTTCTAAACCCTTGCAGGCTTAGTCTTTTTCTTAAGAGACAATGCTAATAGGGGAATTGTGGTTCAAGACAAGCAGAAAAAAGAAGAAGCAGGTGTCTTGCTGATAGTTTTTCTTTTTTCTTTTATTTCTTTTTCCCCCTTGGGAAAGGTTGGGTTACATGTGCTCAGATGCTGTTTCAAACCTGACAGAAGGAAACCAAAAGATTTTTTGTTTTGTTAAAATGCAGCCAGCCAATGGTTCCCCTTTCCAAAATATTACCAAAAATTATTAACGAATGTTCAGACTTCATATTCCTGACAAACAGGAAATATATGCTACACTAATAGGATGTCAATCAGAAAGATAACACCAATTTTGTGGTTTCTAAATCATCCCCACCACCTGCTGAGCCTTTGATCATCCCAAACAATTAATCTAAGAGATACATGATTAAGAAATAAATACTTCCCTGTGAACCTGTGAGCTATAGTACATATTATCAAGCTCTGATCTTTCTTTCAGTGATTACAATTCAATTGTGTAAAGGAGGAATAGAAGAAAGGTGCAAATAGTCTGCAGATCAACAGATTTCTCTCAATAACTGTGCATTAAAATATATCACTGCATTTTTACTAAAGTGATGGACCAATATGCTTTAGGACTATACTTTCTATGGGTTTGGTTTTGTTTTGTTCTGTCTTGATTTGGCTTGTTTTTCTCAGAAACTGGTAGTAGAATGTTATTTTGCAGCTGTATTTGCATTAAAGTGCTTTTCTGCTGTTTAGAACATTTCAAAAAAGTGATTTGAAAATTCTGAATTGAAATGAAAATCTGGAGTTTGTCATCCCCATAGAACAGGAAATAGCCACTCTTCTGTCAGAAAACTGAAAATATTACTTCATTTTTGTCCAAACTCCTTGATGGTATCACCTATACGTCTTTGTAAAGGTACTTTATGTAAGATAGGATGAAATGTCCTTCTGACCAGTCAGACTGAATTAATGACTGAGGGTGCTGACAACCATTCCTCAATTAACAGATAGGTGAAGAACCATGGTTTTACCCACAAAAAAAAAAAAAAAAAAAAAAAAAAAAAAAAAAATCTAAACAAACAAACAAAATATAAACAAACTTCACACCCCAAAATGTAAACAAACACCACAACTTCTATTAGGGTTCTGTAAAGCTTTCTGGCACTTAGAATATGTGGAGCTTGACTCATCCCTGCAACAAGGTGTCAAGATCCCCAAGAGGAGACAAAAGACTCAGGGAACAGTTATGTTGTGATGGCATAAGGGAAGGAAGAAGTAGAGTTGCCAAAACCTCACAGACTCATCCTTGCTGCAAGTACTGTGCAAATACTGGGTAGCATCAGCCGCCACCACCTGCTGGTAACAGCACAGGCTCATGGCACACTATCCCCACTCTCCTCTGCAGGTTGCAGCACTTGGTCAGAACATCATATCGCTTTCAGACATTTCCCACTCAGCGGGTACAGGGGCAGAACTGAAGTTTTCCTGAAATGGGTCCACACAGCATCAAACCTGAGTTCATACTGTCGCTTTGGGTAGTGTCTCAAAAGCCTGTCTGCAGTCCAGATCTTGGGAGTGGGATTGAAGTGAGACTTTTGGTCCCTTTGAAAGATCTCTGATTTGGAAATACTACGTTCAGAGAATGTAATGAGCTGCCCTGAATGCCCTGCGCTGTGCCAACAAGTACATGGAGAAGGAGGGACAACAGTATCTTAAAAGAAGAAGGGCTGAAAATTTTTTATTTTATAACTCTACATCAAACATTATCTCTTAGAGCATCCTACCACACCATATAATTTAAGGTTCCAGCAATTAATGCACTGAGGTCAGGAGACTGCCTCTTGTTCAAGTCAATTAAACAAGAGATATTTGCTTAAATGTACTCCAGGATCTCAAAACTTCCTTACACTTGAATAACATTTTAGCAGGGATCCTGTGTCAATGCTAAACTCCATCCATAAGCCTAACACTGGGAGCTAATGAGGAATCTTTTAGCTTTTATTAAAATAAGTGGATACTTTAATGTTCAGCAGCTTGCAGAATTCTGAGTTCTGAAAAGGAAAGAATATATAGCTCACCGGATGGTTGTTTCTGTAATGTCAGATCACAGGAAATATTTCATACAAGCTCTTTACAATTTGTACTTAATCATAACAGCATCCTTTTTCCCGGTTTTTATACTATGCTTAACCAATCTGCTTGTTAAAATACATGTAAGACTTGCAGAGAATCAGAAATTGGTGGTGTGAGACCATTTACAACATGTGCTGGAAGACAGCATTAGTGTGGCTATAAACACACAGTGTTTTGCATGCTCACTCCTTCAGTACCTGCTAGAAAAATGCATGTGATCATGCAGCTGGAATGCTGGAAATACATGAAGGCAAAAGAACATTTCAGTGTGATGCAGAGCTCTAAGCAGAGTCACTCAACGAGTCACTGAAGGCTTTGGGCTTGTTATGAGCTCGTCTCCAAGAACAACATGATTTCCAGCTCTTTCCCTTGTGTTCCATGCTTGGTCCTTCCTCACATCGGTGACTACTAAAAGTGCATTAAAATCAGAAGAGTTAGATGACTGTCTAACAAAATATGTGGAAGGATTTTCCCACCTTTGAATAATGCTGACAATATTTTTTCCTATATCGTTCAAAAAGCTTTACAACAATGTATGTCCTGGCTTTTAAAACACAGTTGCAGGAGTCAGGGTTTAGAAGTTAAAAAACAAAAAGTATTACTTTCTCTGCATTTTTTTTTTTATTTGGTAAAAAAAAAATAAACCAACGACAAAAAAACCCAAAATTTCAGCACCTATCTGGTGTCCATTTTACTTTACTATGTAAAGAGAAAAAAATATCTTTCATGTCTAAACATCCATATGCTAACTTACTTAGTCTGCTGCCTACTTACATATTACGTTTTGTGTAGTGGAAGTGCTACACATCTTTAGGAGATAAAAATTGGTTGGTACATAGGTTTTGGAAAACTGATAATAAGTTCAGGCATTCATTTATTAGAGCCTCTAGTCAAGGAAGGTACAGATTCCAGGGCATAAATGTGAAGTACTTGGTACACAATATTTACTGCTAAACATTTAATGCTACCATAGGCTTTCATCAAGGCTTAAACATATTGACTTCCTGTTAAAAGGCTTTTAATATAAATTATAAGTGATTAGTGAAGTGCATGGCAGGTAGACTACTAACAGAAATATAAAGGTGGCTTTTAAATATTTTTTTTTCCTGATGTAAATTTTAGCTAGACAGTTTCAACTACCACTTACTTTTCTGTGCTATTATTTGATAACTAGACCCCAGTAGAGCAAACATATGGACACACAGGAACTGAAATAGTTTGTCTTCATTATCTGGTAGACCTGTGCAAGCCTGGAGCCCTCAAGAAAAACCACAAGACTGCACAAACTGGCAACTGTGGGTTTGTCTGTTCTCTATTGATTCTATTTCTGGAAGAAAACACGAACCAATGTGCAAATCATGTGACTACTGAACTGAGCAAGTACCCATCAGCAGATAAAACTGCTCTGGGACCTTTTGTAGCCTGGTTTTGGTCACTACCTCAAAACCTTTTTCTATTTCTTTCTGAAACATTTGCTTTAATCTTTTTGCTTTGAAGTTAAGAGGGTGGAAAACAGCCAACTAATATTCTTAAAAGGTTTTGGAAATTGCAAATGTAATTTCTAGAACTGCTAATGAAATTTAACGTTTTGTAATTTTAATTAAATCTCTGTAAGAATGTAATTTATTGTCTCCGGATGGGAAAAAAAAAAGCATTTGTGTTTCTCTCTAAGCAGAGCTGGATTGAACAGGGTAAAAATATAAAGTACCTTACAGTTCCAGACACACTCACAAAGAGACAGAATTACAAGGTTAATTTTCAAAGAACCTTTGAATCATCTTAAGCTAATTTCTGAAAAAAAAAATTATCCCAATTATATATATAAAAATCCACTCAGATTTTGAAATGTTTGTTAGAAATTGGCTGCTTTCACTCAAAAAATGAATTTTTGTTCACGTCATCTGCTCTGCTACCCCAACACGTTGGATCTAGGAAGCCAAATTTTCAGTTCAACAAACTTTTTCTGATAAACAAATATCAAAGAATTATTGCCAACAAGAACTGAATAATAATATATCTCTTAATCCAATATATCCAGCTTTGGTTGAAGGCATTTATGTGTATACCACAACTCCCTGTCTGCTTATACAAATCTTTTTCTCGAATTCACCCTCTTCTATCTTGTGACCTCATTATTCTTAGTTTAGCTTTGTTACCCTTTTGGAAATTGCCTGTTTCCACTTTAAAACAAACACCTCAGTCTTCAGCATTTAATGAATTATTTTCCTCTTATTTCTTCCTTTTCTATAGCTGTAACACAAAGTGTTCTCTTTCCAATGAAAAAGCTTTTGAGTGCCACTATTTTTTTTGCCTGAAACACTAATTCAATGCTGAATACCCCTTTTCTCCTTTCATCTAACTGTGACAAGTACAAAAATATATAAAGAAATATGAACATTAAATTTCAGCTCAACTTCCTTCCAGGAAATCTATCATTTTTCTTCAGCAACAGCTCTCGCAAAGATTTCTGACAACCCCATCATCGTAAGCTTTGCTCTCCTTCAAACCACCAACAGGTTTCAACACCTGTAGATCTCCTTTAGGTTTCATGACTGCTTCTCATTAAGGCAAAATCACTTTTGGTAGACATTTTCCTCCATCTTGTTGCCCATCAGCGTCATAATTGTGGCAGTACTCCCCTCCTTCCACCCCTTACTGAGATCTATGGTGTGAGAGAGGAAAACATCTCCACTGTCTCCACTGAATTCATGTAATAAGCCTTAATCTTCCTTTCCATATAATTCACAAACCAGCAAATTGTTTTATGTCTTATTCAGTGAAATTGTTGATTAGCTTTGAAAAATTCATCACTGTGATGAAAGTCCAGATCAGCGAGCATGCCGTTCTACTCTCTGCTATGCTGCTGGTGGAAGTGATTGATGCTAAATGTGTGTTTTGAGGGCACCCATAGAGAGAACAATTAAGATATAAAATACCCTTAGATCTCTTGAAGAGTTTTTGACAAAGGTTTTAGTCCTTATTACAGTTCCTCAAAATCCTCTGTCTTACACCTCTAATTTTGCACTGAGGGTGGTTCAAGGCTCTGAACAGTCAATCAGACAAAGGGCAAAAATCCACTCGTGCACAGGAGATAAAAAGGAAGAAAATAATATAGGAAGACAAAGACTGCAACACCAATTTACATGTGCTTCAAACAACCCTGATTCTCTGCTACTCAGTTAAAAGAAAAAATATTTTTACCTCTAAAACTTCTCTCTCACATGTACTGTCCTTAAGGCTGTCACTCAGCAGAAGGAAACACATATGTCTCAAGAGTACTTTTGTGCTTTTCACAATTTTATCAAGGGAAAATATGTTGCACGTTCTCCTGAATTTCCCAGATTTTCAAATGCAGTTTATTCTAGTTTCTTACAGACTTTGAAAGTTCTCTGTTTTCCTAACTACAAGATACTCACTTTCATAAATGAAGGGACAGGAGAAAAAAAAAATTAAAAAAAGGTTGATTGATAGAATAAAAGGATTATGGATGGATGGAAGAAATGTGTGACTTTTCAGGGTATATATTGGTGTGTGTTTCTGGTATAAAGATAGTAGAGCCACCTACAATTCCACTGATTTGCATTTTTTTTGGCAATACCAAAAGAAGTAGAGTATTTCTGCTCATTTAAATAAATTCCTAAGTGTTTGTAGCTATCTGATAATGTCTATTATCACACAAGTTAGACCAAGTTCAAAATGAGATAGAAAAGCTGACAAGCTCTATTCTGTTACCCATATTATCTAGATATGGGTGCTTTTGTAAAAATGTACATTATCCCACAAAATCTAAGTTTGCACATGCAGATATGCAGTTAAATATTTAATTGCCATGGAATCTATATCAGCATTTCCTAGAAATTGCACAGTCCTCTTAATATCACAGCACATCCCCAGCATGTTTCTTTCTGACATTAGTCCTGATAATTACAGTTTTGTTTCTGAATACTCTTTCTGGGTCTAAAGAGGTTATAAGGGAAAATTCAAATTCAAGAAGCATGATCGTAAAGCTGACTGGCTACGACACTTATTTTTCTTCCAAAGCTGAATTCAGTAATTCAGATTCTTCCTATTAATGAGCACTTTGTATTCGACAGTGTTTCTCTAACTCTGGTTAACATCAGACTTGGTGCTGGGCAGTTATGGAGTTAAAGCTTATCACAAACTTACTTTGTTTTTAAATAATTTGGCTAAGTCTAGGAGACACTAATGAGAACTACTGAGAGAAAGAGCCACAGCCCATACAATAGCTGAATGATAAAAACCAATGCAGTGCAGCGGAAGCTAATACTAAAACTGCAAGCAGAAAAATGCTTTTGATATTGGGATAGACTGAAAGTGTTAAGATTGATAAGACAGGGAATGTGGGAAGGGCTGGGTCTCAGTCAAGGCAGTATATGTGCTCTCTGGAAAGAAGAAAACCAAGATACCGTTTCCACAAAGGAGGGTGACAAGGGGTCTCTTCCTTCCTTTTCTGCAGAAAACTAGATAATTCTGATTATCATTTCGGCTTGTCAGGAAATGAGCCAGAGGATGTTTGCTGGTCTTTCCCCTTTTTTCCCATAGTAAGAGTCATTGGGGAGTAAGTGCAACCTCTCTGCTTTGCAGGGTCACTGTTTACAACAATGCATATCCACAGCTTGTAACTTCAAAACACTTTAAATGAGTTTCTAAACTAGAAAGAATAATGTGAAAATGGAAAATAAAGAGTGAAAAAAGTTACATTTCTAGAAGATGGACAGAATCAAGAAAGAGTTTAATTTCTATGACTAAGCTATCAAAAATCACAATATGAAGAATGTTTAAAAAGCTGAAATAAGCTTTCTGAAATCCAGACTCATTTTCAGAAAGGATATTTTATACATAAAATGTGCTTTATGGTGCATTTATCTTGAAGATAGTGAGTCTTTTAACTTAAACTGCAGAAGCCAGTTCAGTCCTTTGAAGAGACATCAATTAAAAGATCTTTGTAACTGCCAGAACTGTTTGTGTGAATGAGGCACATTGTTATGTCTATAAAGCATGGCCGAAATTCAAACACCTTAACTTTCATACACTAGAACTATACAGAAGGATCTCTGTGCACTTGGAGGTGCTTTCTAGATCTTGGGAACTCATTTAGGAAGTTTTGCTAATCACAGGGAAGGACATAATCTTTTCACACTAACCAAGCATCTCATCTAAACATTTTCCTTGTAAACAGGTTGTGTCTGCCATGCAAATTAGAGAGAGCACCCAGCACCCAAGCATGGCACTTTCAGAGGTCATCGGGCTGTAATCATGTTTTGGAGTGAAAAAGAAAGCATAAAATGCTATAGAAATGGAACCAGTTTTGAAATNGTAGGATGATGACTGCTGAGTCTTATTTTAGATGGACAGTTTTCATGTTCAACATGTTTTTAAATGAAAGCAATTTTTAATCAGTCCTTTAAAAATAGTACTGCAGAGTATTGGCATCTGTTGTGTATTATGAGAATGTATTTGTCAATCATGCAGAAACCCAAATGCTTTCAACTATTTTACTGTACACAGGCTATTACAAAAAAACATCCTAGACTTTTGCTGCTGGGTTTAAGAGAGTCTGGTAGCAGAAGGTTTGCATTGCTAGGTTGTTGTAGGGTGAAATAATTTCCACCAGATCAATACCTTTTCAGGGAACTTCAAGGGGGAGGAAGAAGGGCTGTTTCAGCGTATTGTGTTAGAATCAGAACTGCTTTCAAGCTTTGAATTGCTTCACTATAGTATCTAAGCACCTGGAGTGAACAGATGCTGAAGCTGGTGGTCTGGCCACTGTTCTGTGAAGTGTTAAAAAAGCTTAGGTCATTTTAATAACGGTATCTAAGAGCCTGATCACCATAATGCTGCATCAAAGTACTTAGATTACCTCTGTGCAGTATCAAAGAGCTTATCGAAAGCTTGAGCTTGAGCACACCATCAGTGACAGCAGCTGCTATGTTTTAAACAGATTCTGACTACAAGTTCATTTCCAGCTTTGCTTTCCTTCAATATTTGTAAGGAATTTGTTGTGATATAGCAAAAAAAAAAAAAAAAAAAAA
>VWZI01007609.1:46871-62380 GCA_013396835.1 Psilopogon haemacephalus
AAAAAAAAAAAAGGCAAACCAAAACAAACATCTTCATAGTGAGTTGAGTATGGCAGCAATACAATGCTCTAGCAGTCACAGGAGTTAAAAAAAATGCTTTTCAGATGTGACATGTTTCAGAAACTATAAAGTGAGAGATAAGAAACAGAAAGTCTATGTGATCCTCTTTTTATTTTCCTTCACTCCCCCACCTCCACCTCTCTGTCTTTATATTACCAGCCTTTTATGTCTGCAAAGACTCAAAGTAACAGGAACAGGGGAGTGAAGGAGAAATATTTATGTCAAAGATGTAATACTTGGAGGAATTCAGTGCCTAATAAGAGCACTGGGTTTTTTGTGAGCATGTGAAGGGTGAGAAATAACGAGGGCAGTAGCACAACAGCGGCAGTCTGAGGTTAGCAAAGTCCAGACATGAGGACATTCCACCAGCAGCAGAGAGAGAAAACAACAGCTGGCATAAGCCATCATCACATGTCTTGATCTTTGCCAGAGACAGGTGGCCAAAGCAACTCCACACCCTTCTCTCCATATGATGCTTTGGAGCCGGACACACAAGTATTTGGGCCTGGAATGCTGCTTTAATATGCACTTTCTTAGATCTTTCTGGTTTATTTTTGGAAGTGCACAATTCTCACACTGCCAGAGCCTCTCTGGCTTGTGGCAAAATGCTAGGATGTTAGGGATGGGATGCTCTCCACCTCCAGTGGGAGGGTATCTCCTAGCAGCCAGCCGTAGAGCAACGTGGATAACTTCACGCAGCCTGCTCACTTTGTCAACTCAGAGGAGCACAGGCACTGCAGCTGCTGCCAGAGGGAAGGGAGCACAGGATTGTGCTGTGAGACAAATGTGATCCGGGTGGATAGGGTGGGTGGGAGCTTTAGGATTCCTTCCCAGGACAGCTCTATTTATGTCTGTCACTGTGCAGCCTTTCTGTGGGTTATATTGTCACCTATCTCCCCTGGTCAGCGAGCTGTTCATGTGGTAAGAAAAAACACCATCCTCTCCTAGTGAGTCCACTGAGGGACACATTTAACCTCTTCTTGCATGCATAGACTCTGCCCATCTGCCACATTGTGTCGACATCAGTCAGGAGAACTGGGGGCAATAGAGGAAACCTACTTACCTACTTTTATATTTACAAGAATCCAGCTCCAAAACTCACTAGAAAAACCGTGTGTCAAATGGGCAGTGATTTATTCTCCTGGCAAATTAGGATCAACGGTACTCCAAAGGCCACAAAGAGACAGGCTGCCCTGAGCATACTGCCCAGCGGTGGTTCTCTGTTGGTTTCTGCAGGCATGCGTGGCATCACTTAACAGGAATCACTGTGATTTACAAATGAGGAACAACAGATTTTGGAAACTATAACTGTGGTTATTGGGCAACATTGTCTAGCCCATAGCTCAAAACTTGACACTTACTGACTTTAATAGGGTTGTGTAATCCACTAAGACAAGAAAAAAACCCACTGCAGACCCATATGTGGTGCTTCACATGTGAGCTGCAAATGGCAGACAGGTCCCCACTGGACTGTCAGATTCCACACCAGTAGAGACACTTTTCCAAACTAATGCAGAGAAAACTACTAGCTGTGCTGCTATAAGCAGGCATTTTAACACCAAAGACAGTGGGACCAGGTCGTACCCACAGATTGTTTAATAAAGATCAAAGAAAAAGTATATGAACACATAAAATGTGCTTTCTCCACTTGGTTTTGGTAGATTTGTCTTGCTGGTGTTTGACAAATAAATAAGCATAATAATGTGAAAGAAATAATACATTCAAATCTATAAAGTTTAATTCATAGGTTTAGGAGGCATGTTTTGGATGAAAGCCTCAGCTGCTTTAACACACTTCTAGTAAATGGGAATTTTCAATACTTGCAACCAAATATCGTTCTTATTAAGACCTATGTGACAGCTTCTGGTTGTGCTAAAGCATTTAATTTCTTTAAGATGAAAATCCAGTGCCTGAAAAAAGCTTCTAATATATGCCCAAATATTAAGAGATACAAAGAAGGATAGATTCTATAGAAAATTCCATTTAGACAGACACAGTGACTCTTTCATAGAATCATAGAATACAATAGAATAGAATACAATAGAATCAGACAGGTCGGAAGAGACCTCCAAGGTCATCCAGTCCAACCTATCACCCAGCCCTATCCAATTGCACTAAGTGATCCATCCAGTCCTATGCAAGCAACAAGACCATGGCACTAAGTGCTCCATACAGTCCTTTCTTGAACACCTCCAACTCCACCACCTCCCTGGGCAGCCCATTACAATGGCAAATCACTCTCTCTGTGAAGAACTTCTTACTAATATCCAGCCTATACCTCCCCCGGCACAACTTGAGACTGTTTCCCCTGCTGGTCGCCTGGGAGAAGACACCAACCCCCCGCCTGGCTACAACCTTCCTTTAGGTAGTTGTAGACAGCAATAAGGTCATCCCTGAGCCTCCTCTTCTCCAGGCTGAACAACCCCAGCTCCCTCAGCCTCTCCTCATAGGGCTTGTGCTCCAGGCCCCTCACCAGCTTTGTTGCCCTTCTCTGGACACGTTCAAGCACCTTAACATCTCTATTGGACTGAGAGGCCCAGAACTGGATACAGTACTTAAGGTGTGGCCTGACCAGTGCTGAGTACAGGGGAAGAATAACCTCCCTTGTTCTGCTAGCCACACTGTTCCTGATACAGGCCAGGATGCCAGTGGCTCTCCTGGCCACCTGGGCACACTGCTAGCTCATGTTTGGTCTACTATCTACCAACACCCACAGGTCCCGCTCTGCCTGGCTGCTCTCCAGCCACTCTGTCCCCAGTCTCTAGTGCTGCCTGGGGTTGTTGCAGCCAAAGTGTAGAACCCTACACGTAGCCTTATTAAATCTCATCCCACTGGCTTCTGCCCACCCATTGAGCCTGTCAGGGTCCCTCTGAATGGCCTTTCTACCTTCCAAAAGATCTACACCTGCTCTTAACTTGGTGTCATCTGCAAACTTACTGATGCTGGACTCAATCTCCTTGTCCAGATCATTAATAAAGATATTGAACAGGATGGGGCCCAGCAGTGATCCACGAGACACACCACTAGTGACTGGTCACCAACTAGATGTGGCACCATTCATCACCACACTTTGGGTCTGGCCCTCCAACCAATTCTTGACCCATTTCAGAGTGGATCTGTCCAAGCCATGAGCTGCCAGCTTTGCTAGGAGCTTTTGTGGCAGACAGTGTCAAAGGCTTTGCTGAAGTCCAGGTATACTACATCTACAGCCTTCCCCGCATTTGCCGGGCAGGTAACCTGATCATAAAAGGAGATCAGGTTGGTGAGGCAGGACCCACCCTGCATAAATCCATGCTGGCTGGGCCTGATCCCATTTCAGAGATGTCAAGAGCTCATTACTGAGTTTCCATTCCCAGAGATGAAGAAAGAGAGGCACAACAATTAGATAGAGCTAAGATGAGCAGTAAAATTACAAACAGAATTTAGGTATGGTAAATCATAGCATTTCGATCATTTCCCAGACTGCATATCCTCTTAGCAGAAATTCACAATTATTTCTTTTCATGTAATGATGGATCACTAGTCATTATACTTTATTTTACACTAAAATATAGTTGAATGGCTATATAGAAATTAGTTTCTGGTATCAGAAGCAAACCATGTGTTCAGGCCTGTAAGATCCACACACAAAAACTCTACCATCCAGTATTGGCACTTATGAAAGGATCTCTTCTCCATGCCACACACAGTGGTATTTTTGTGGGTGAGATCATGAAGGTAATAGCAGTTATCCTTGGTCAGCAACAGAGTCATGGTAGATGAGATAATGTGGAAACTGAATTGCATATGGAGAACACCTCATTGTGTACTTTCTTGAGCTAGCTGGATATGACCCAGCTTCTCCAGGAGGCAGGCAGCTTATTTAGAGTTGTGTTCTACTGAAGTGATTGGTTTTGCTGGTGTCTAAACTTCCATACTAGATCTGGATTCTGCACAGATTATCCTGTCAATCTTTCTGTAACCACACATGACATACCAACCATCAAGTCACATGCAGAGGAAGTAATTTTTTTTCCTGAGCTTCCCAAATGGCATTCAGTAGTCAATTGTGTATGGAAGATGTGAATCTCTGGATGTGGAAAATAAAACTCAAGAAGAAGTCAAAATCTTGTAATGCTTAGACAAAATATTATTCACTTTGTGACACAGCTATCACACTGATACTAGTTCTATAAAGCAACACGTGCATGTAGGGATAAACTGCAGTATCAAACAGCAAATACTCTGGAGAGAACGTGTGAATTCCCATGGACATACTAAATTTTCAAAGTACATAATGTAAGTTACTCATCCTCACTTGTGACTTGCAGCAAGTAAAATGAGGAAAGTGACTGTGCCTGCCTTTCCCTCTTCCATTGTTTTGACGACCTCAGCCATCTCTATCTCCAAAACAACCACAAGCTTTTCTGCTCTGCTGAAACAGAAAGTTTCTGTTCCTTGCAGTAGACAAAATATTAAGCAAAGAGTAAGCCAAGACTCTCAAACTAATTGTGCTTGAAGCCAAACCTCAGGATGCACAATGTTAATTTTGGTTAATTCCATGAAGCATTTTCCAAACCCACAACACTGTTCCATTAGCCAAGATAATTTTACTTTATTGGGAATGCCCACTGAAAATGTCTGCAGAGATTAATTTTATTGGGAATGCCCACTGAAAATGTCTGCAGAGATTAATTTCCCAAGACTGTTGAAGCTAACCAGAGATAGTTTGTTTCAAAGTGTTTCTAGTTGAGGACAGAGATGACAGACTTGGGTTTCTTCGAAAAGCAATAGGAATGAGGGTTCTATTTGAGTGATTTTAGTCGTGGCCAGGGACGCAGTTTAGTTTGCATAAGAAATTTTCTCAGGATATATTCACATATGTGTATTAAGAGCTTTGAAACATATAAAGTGTT
This sequence comes from Psilopogon haemacephalus, assembly GCA_013396835.1. Lineage (NCBI taxonomy): Eukaryota > Metazoa > Chordata > Aves > Piciformes > Megalaimidae > Psilopogon > Psilopogon haemacephalus. The sequence goes on from VWZI01007609.1 coordinate 51,827, forward strand.
CTGTTTTCTAGAACATACATATAAAACAAATAGATAGCCTTTTCTTTCTCTAGATTCCATTGTGTTTTCCTTTACACTGGGCAAATCTGAAACAACTCCATCAAAGCAAAATTAATCACGCCTTATAGAATGAAGGTGACTTTAGAAATGGACCCAGTTTGTTTTAAAGAACCAAGCCAAGAAACAGTAGTTCTTGAAATAAAAGCAGCAAGGTAGTAACCCTTAATCCCAGGTACTATTAGACTAACTACAAGATGACTAGATGACTTGTAGGTCATTGACTTGCTGTTTGTTCTGCAGTAACTTTAGAAAAACTTTTTTCATCCAGATCAAGAAGTTAATGCTCACAAAAAGTCATTTCTTATTTAAGATCCACAACAAAATCACAGGTCTATATTATCAAACGGGCTGGCAAAGATGCATTATCAGTGCAAGTTGTAATTGTTTTGTTGTTGTTTTTAAGTGGATCATAATTAATGTCTTTATGATGGTAGGTGTGGTGATATTTCAAAATGCTTTATGCTGCTCTGCCCTGGTGAGACCACACCCGGAATACTGTGTCCAGGTTTGGGCTCTCTGGTTAGAGACAGAGATCTATGAGGGAGAGTCTATGGAGACATACGGGGGTGATTTGGAATCTTGAACATCTCTCCTGTGAGGAAAGGCTGAGAGAAGTGAGGCTATTTAGTCTGAAGAAGAAAGAATGTTTAGGTTAGATCTTACTAGCACCTATAAGTATCTGAGAGTGGGTGTCAAGATGACAGTGATGGTCTCTTTTCAGTGGTGCCCAGTGATAGGATGGGGAACAACAGGTTCAAGCTGGTGCATGGGAGGTTCCATCTTGACATAAGGAAAAATTTCTTTATGGTGAGGATGATGAACCACTGGAGGAGGCGGTGCAGAGCGATTGTGGAGTCTTCTCTGGAGACTCAAAACCCACATGGATGCTTTCCTGTGTGGCCTTTGCTAGGTGATACTGATCTGGCAGGAGAGTTGGACTAGATGATCTCTTGAGGTGCTTTCCAAGCCCTAACATTCTGTCACCATGCTTACTGTTTAGGGACCAAGTAGCTGAAATATCTCAAAGCCGGAACTTTAAGGAGAAAATGTGTAACTAGGGAAAAGCCAAGTTAAGTAAGAGCTGGGGAGCTAAATGTCACTGAGATGACCATGTTGCTTAAAATGAGTTAACAGTTCATGCTTTGCACTAAGCCTAAATGCATTAGTTTTTCACTAATGAAAAAACAAAAAACAAAAAACAAAAAAAAAAAACAAACAAAAAAAAAAAAACCAAACAAACAAAAACCAGAGAGAGTACTTCAGGACAAATTAACCCTTGCTGTGTTCTTTTGAAGTACCAAAAGGTTTTGGGGATAGCCCTGAGAACTCGTCTTGCTATTCCTGCAGAACAACAGTTCTATCTGCTGATTTTGGTGCTGCATGAGGGAGTTCAATGAACACTGTGCATCCAGGTCTTCCCCAATTCAAAGAAGTACACTACATTGCTTTAATATTTGGAAATATTATTTGTTAAAGAAAATGAAGCTAGAATTATGGATATTTTTCATGCTTAATTGTCTCTTATTGTTTTCAGTAGAATTCCAATAAATAAATGACCTTTGAAAACAGAGAAATTAAGTCAAACACTTCCATAATTTGTGACTTTAAGAAGAAAAGGAAGTAATTTTTCAAGACTCTAAAAAAATATGTAATACAGCCATCATACAGCAGTGGAAGATCTTCAGATATAAAAGGGAATGAGAGGCAGAATTAGCCAACAATAATATTATGATTAATGAAGCAGTAACTGGGAAAATTAATTCTCTTGCCCTCCCACTCTCCATATTGAGTTTTATAGCCTGTGACATTTTTCCATGTGTCTCTACATTCTTCTTACTACAGTGGTTACCTGACTCAGTACAGTAATGAGTTGGTGAAGGGCTGAACAACTTAGAAGTCTCAAATACAACATACTTCATCTTTCAAATATAATTTACATATTGTTTATCTTTTAGAAATCCTAATTTAATTTCTAATATTTTAAAATGCCTTTTTTTTTCTGTATAGCATGGCTGTTTTAGGAATCGAAGGCTGCACTTGAAGTGTTGCTCAATATTTACAATATTCCTTCTTTTTGACTATCAACTTATGTATTAATGTATAAATAACTTTTTTTTTCCCTCCATAGTTTTCTAGATCAGCTTATAATTCCTAGATTGGTTCTCCTTTAATTCAACCTACTCTGCTTCAGAGGGCAAAGTTCAGTGAACAAAGAGAAAAAAAGAGGGAAATTATTAGGATGTGCCTTATACACTCACTCACATGGATAACCAAGTGAATGAACAACATGGATGACCAAGTGAAGAAGACAGTGCTACAGAGTGAGAACCTTGAACTTAATTTCTACAAGTCTGAATAAACTTTCTCAAAGTGGAACACACTGTAGAAACAGATTCTCAAGTGGGACAGGGAACTGCTTAAAAGAGTATAGTGCAGAGCCATAAAAATGATGAAGGGAGTGAAATATCTTCCTTATGAGAAGAGACTGAGGGAGCTGGTCTCCTTAGTTTGGAGAGGAGGAGACTAAGAGGTGACCTCATTCAAGTTTATAAGTATGTAAAGGGTGAGTGCCAAGATGATGAAGTCAGGTTCTGCTGAGTGATTCCCAATGATAGGACAAGGGGTAATAGGTAGAAATTGAGGCATAGGAAGTTCCACGGAAACATGAGGAAAAGTTTTTCCACTGTGAGGGTGATGAAACACTGGAATAAGCTCCTGGGGGATTGCAGACTATCCCTCTCTGGACATAGCCAAAACCCACTTGGATGTGTTCCTGTGTTATCTGGTATAGGTGATTCTGCTCTGGCAGAGAGGTTGGACTGGGTGATCCCTTGAGGTCCCTTCCAGCCCCTAACATTCTGTGATTTGGTGATTCTATGAATCCATTGTTAAAAATGTTGTGATATTCTGACTTACCCAGTTTAATCTCCTACTCAGTTCACATTCTTGTGTATAGATCAACAATATCTGTACAATGCCTTCATACGCCTCTTGATTATCTGCATGCCAATATATATGCACCAAAGTCTTTGAACTTAATGACAAAAGCGAGATAAATATAGAATCTAAATAATTTATCTCAACGATCACATTTCTTCCAGTGTCACTACTTCTGAATTAATTCCTGACAGTTAAAGACCAGCTTTTAGATAGACTGCTGTAAAGCTTTGCCATAGCTGCCTGCAGTGTCCATAAAGCTGAGCCAGATTGTGGCCTGCTTAAGTCCTCCCTGAAACACCAGATACCATAAGCACAAGAAAACAAGTTTTGGCTGAATACATGATGATTATTAACCCACAGAAACTGGATCAGTTGACAGCCACTTCACCACTGTTCATTGGGCAGATGTGCAATAGGAAACCAAGCACTCACTCAAAGAGTCATGTAAATAATCTCAGAACAGAATAAGCCTTGCTTGTCTTCTGGGACAGAAACCCCAGCTGCTATGGTGGATACTCCTGATACTTTTTGTTGCTCTTCCTTGTCCCACTGAGTCACTGTTCAGTGGTCAATGGAATAGCTCCAGCACAGCCTGATGAGTACATTGTCCCCTCCTACTCCAAACTGCCTATAACTTTACAGTTCCAGCTAACCTTGTGAGAAATATGAGTTGGAAACCTCAGAGTCTAAGAAATTAATTGATTCTGAGCCTCCCATATGCTGAGCGAGGGCTCTAATCACTGAGCTATTGTGTAATGGAGAGCCTGCCATCTCCCCTTCCATTTGAATTTCTCAAGCAATTAGTGAAACACTGTGTTGTAGATTTTGCTTATTTTGTTTGTTCCTTGTTTTGCTTGTATGTTTGGTTGGGTTTTTTTTAAAGACAAGCCATCATTATATCCCTTCAGGAAAAGTTTTTGAGCTGTGTAAGAGTGAACATCTAATTTGCTGAAAGGAAGCTGCAGTGATGTGGGGGTCAGCCTCTTCTCACTAGTAACAGATGATAGAACAAGAGGAAATGGCATGAAACTGCACCAGAGGAAGCCTAGGTTGAATATTAGGAAAAGTTTATTTCCTGAAAGGGTGTTCACGCATTGGAACAGGCTGCCCAGGGAAGTGATGGAGTCACCATCCTTGAAGGTGTTAAAAAAACGTGTGGACATGGCACTTCAGGACATGGTTTAACGTCTATGATGGTGTCAGGTTGACAGTAGGATTCAATGACCTTAGAGGTCTTTTCAAGCTGAAATGATTCTATGATTCTATAGTAGGCTTGCAGCAAGAGAGATGAACCATTAAAACTTTGCAGAAACCATGGGAAAGGGTATTTCTCATATAGATATGAATATCTACCCTGCTTTGGCTGCAACTGGCAAACCCTGCATAATGCAGCAAGGGTGAGCCAACCATTCATAGCTTCAAGGGTCCTAGTCTCTTCAAGTGCCAACAGACTTTTGTGTATTTGGAGAAACATCAAGAGACACCATTTTTGTGTGAAGCACTAAAAGACCCAGAGTTTGTATGTTGTGACCAATTGTACTATGCAAATAAATCCTGTTCTTGCAGGAGGGTGTGTGAGAGAGCTGAAATGCAGATGTGTAGGTATCACATTGGAGTCATAAACTGATATAAAATACACAGTAATACATAAAATTGATATAAAAATATAACAGTCACCAACAAAGCAGGAAAATATGCAAAAACCAAACAGCTTTCCTGGTTTTATTTGTATGAAATATCTGAATTGTATCTGACAATTTGAGTAATTTTACTGAAAAAAATGTTTTCAATCTGTATAACCTGCTTATTTTATTGCAAAACTTCATGATATGCTGTCTGGAAAAAAATGGAAACTATTGACTTCTGCTTGATTTGCTTTCAAATATGTAAATCATCTTGTTAAATACTGAGATACACCTTATAGGAAATTTTAGAGGAACTCTTCTGTCTATTTTCTTTAGACATTGGAAGTCAAGCTGAGCGTGACTGCAAAACTCCAAACTATGTTACATGGGTAAATTCAAGAGGTTGTTCTTGTCTAGACTGATTATAAATACACAGAGATAAACATGTCTTGTTTTTTCTTTGAATTTTGATTGGTTTTAATTGTTAAACACATCACTGGAAATGGAATTTTTATTATTTGTTTCTTATTATTATTTATTTTGACTCGCAGTTTATTTGCCAGGTTATAGCTTTTTAGAAAAATAGATGGGAAATTGCAATTATAATGAAAGTGTTTATACATTTGAACAGGAGATAACAGCTTTTATAATATTATTTGAGAAAATATCTATGGTTGAAAATCTGGCATCTAGTGCTCATCACAACTTCCTAATGATATGATATGTTTATATAAAACTTATTCTGTGCATTAAAAGATCTTGTTTGCATAAAAAATACAACTCTGAAGATTTAAAAGCAGATTTACAACAAAGTCTTTGAGTAGTTGTTAAACTTTCAGATTTCTTTACAGATTCAGAGGTAGGGAATTAATTTGTCCCAATACAAAATGTGATTTATGAATAGGGTAATATTTCTTGCATTAAGTAACAGTACTTAAAACCTCTGAAGCTGATCTAATTCAAAAGACAATTTATGATACACTAACAGAGACCAGAATGAAGCACCACATGAAAAGATGTGGAAAGTATGAGATACAGCAGCAGCAGAAAAAAAAACTAGTAAACATAAAAGGGCTGTTTGCAATAAAACACAATTTTTTTTTTTGTCAAAGAGATAAACAGATAAACTAAGATGAACTAAACATCTCAGAGTATTTTCCTGGTTAAGTTTCTTCCACTCCTGATACTGTTCCTCTACAGTCTAGCAAATGACAGTGTCACAACTGCATATCAACAGCTCTGTGTACCAGGTAACTTTCTAAGGAAACATTTGTTGATATCTTGAAATCATTAATCCTAGCTTGCTTAAATACACAACAGAGGAAAGAAAGTGGCATTTGGAGTATTTTTCTGTTTCAAGGTCTTGAAATGACACAAGGGATAATGGATTTAAACTGGAAGAGGAGAGATTTAGGCTGCATGTTAGGAGAAAGTTCTTCACAGTGAGGGTGGTGAAACAATGGAAGGGGTTGCCCAGGGAGGTTGTGGCTGCTCCCTCCCTAGAGGTGTTCAAGGCCAGGCTGGATGAGGCCTTGAGTGACCTGTTCTAATGGGAAGTGTCCCTGCCTATGGCAGGGGCTTGCAACTGGATGATCTTTGACGTCACTTCCAACCTAGACCATTCTATGATTCTAAAATAGTTGATTTTGCACTTTTACGAATAAATCAGTTCTTAAACATGGAGACATTAACATGTTGTAGAGGCTGAGGGAGCTGGGGTTGTTCAGCCTGGAGAAGAGGAGACTCAGGGATGACCTCATTGCTGTCTATAACTGCCTAAAGGAAGGTTGTAGCCAGGCAGGGGTTGGTCTCTTCTCCCAGGCCACCAGCAACAGCACAAGGGGACACAATCTCAAGTTGTGCCAGGGGAGGTATAGGCTGGAAGAAGTTCTTCACAGAGAGAGTGATTTGCCATTGTAATGGGCTGCCCAGGGAGGTGGTGGGATTGCTATCCCTGGACGTGTTTAAGAAAAGACTGGATGGAGAACTTAGTGCCATTGGATAGGGCTGAGTGACAGGTTGGACTGGAGGTCTCTTCCAACCTGGTTTATTCTATTCTATTCTATTCTAGAAAGAGAAAGAACAGAATTTGAGAGATATTGCTATAAAACTCTAACACTACAAGCAGTAATTATATGTTGTGATACAATTTCATGCTAATTGTTATGATAAAGAAACCAATTCTCAGAGTTATTAAAACATTCTAAAGTCACAGCCAGAACTGTTTTTATGAAGACCACTTAGTGGTCAACTTGTAGTCAACGTAGGCTGTTAAATACAGGTTCGAATGATGACCAACACAATATTTAAGTTATTCCTCTGTCTGCACAGCTGGCACACACTTCCTTTGTGAAGTATACAGAGTACATGGAACTCATCCGGAGCACAATGCTCCATCTATGGGTGCACACTGTACACCCATACTGTTGATACAGTTCTGCTCCCAGCCTTTCCAAAAATACCACCAGTCCACAGGGAGATGGGGCAAAGAAAATTTCCTCTCCTTGTCATCCTTCCCTGTTGTCTCTGTGCCCCAGTAATTTATTGTAGATTTTATTATATGCTAAAATATGACTTCAATGTAAACTTTAAAGGAAGCCTTTTACACTTAACAAAGCTTAGCCGTTAACAACAGGCGTGGGAAGCTCAATTCTCAGCAGCTCTCTGAATCACCCTTTACACAAGACAAACTGTAAAATGATATGATCCAATAACAAATGAAGAACTGATCCCAGTGGCAGGAGTGCAGACGTGGCTTTCTGTTCTGTAATGCGTGCATGAAAGGAGAAACATGGGTAAAAACCTTGGTGGCTGTGAGTTACAGGAATAGCTGGTGCTTCCACGAATAAGTGTATTCTAATAAATTTGTGGACATGGACTTTACCACAACAGCAGCAGGTTTTTTCACATGAATGTTCCAGCCCATCATAACACGCGTTTTTGGTTTGGTTTTTTTTTTTTTAATACTGAACTTCCATAAACCCCTCCAGTGGAATAGGACCACGAGACAGTGAGAGAGCAATCTAAATCATCACCTTGAAAAAACAGCTGAATGGGTATTTGTGTGTTTAGGGGACACTCTGCATCTACTTGCCAAACGTAATTTTGTTAAAGGATTTGAGGAGCTCAAGAATATGGTCTCTGGTGACACGGCCATGTGATTGCTAGCTTCCAAAACTAATAGTACCTGCAGAAAATCCTAATTTCCTCTTAGCTCTGCTTTACTTTCCTGATTGCAGTAGAAACACACAATGTAAATGGAAGGTGTTTTCTTTTCTTCTTCTTCTTCTTCTTTTTTTTTTTTTTCCCTTTCTGCTCATTTACCACTTTTTTATAATCTTCTTGAGGATTAACGCTAAGTCTAGCATGCGAAAGTATCTTTCCACAGGATGTAATCTGCTTAAAGACTGAATGGTTTTGGCCTGTGGCAAGGGTTGAAAAATATAGTACAGCCTTTCTCAGACTCTCATATCTGGCTTGTACTCATCGAAAAAAAAAAAATTAAAAACCAACCTACCAAACAAATGCCAAAAAACCTAGAATAGTAGCTGCCGTATTTTGTTACTAAGTATTGCACACTTAGAAGACATCTCATCTTCGAACTTTACAAATATGTAAAACTACTTCTGAAAGCTACACATTTAAGCCAGAATCAAAACACAAATCTTACAGTAGCTATTTAAAATGCCACTTCATTCTATAAATCATGGTTATATCCTGATTTTGGACATTAAGGGCTAAATGGTCATGATACAGCTGTATTCAACTTAATTTGGAGACATACCAAGTGAGCATCTTACCCTGTGTTTCTGTCACAGATATGCCATCACTACATTATAAGAAAATTCAGGAAAGTTAACCCTGAAGCAATTTGTCTGTAAGAACTATAAATACCTGATTCCTCCAGCCCCAGCATATCCAGAGCAGGTGCCACCATGGCCTCCTTGCCTTCCCATCCTTCTTGTGCTGAGGGCAAAAAGGCACGGGGATGGGCCTACATGTCCATCCCCAAGAAGCCAGACTGAGCATGTCCTTCCATAACCAAATTATACAACAGTGATGAATACACATTTATCACCACACTGTCCCAATGGTGCTACTGACTCAGCTCAAGACCACAAACAGTAAAGCCCTGTTTTAATGGCAAACCAGACACAAAATTTATGCTACTCTGGCTGTCTGTGGTTGCTGTTCTAGCTGCTGAATAAATGGCTCTATCTTCAAAAGATCTGGTTGACCTGCTGATTTGAACCCCCTTCCCAGCAGCAGTTAACAGTGGACCCCCAGCTGAGGTCAAAGATGGCCCTATCTGAGTGCAAAAGAGACCTTTTGAGGAGGTAGAAGCATAAGCATGGCTGCTGGGGAAGTGCAGCCTGGAAGCATCTCATCTGTGGTGGTAAATCTCTGATCAAACACCACATGAAATCCCAGGGAGAGCAATTGCAGAGCATGCTGCACTGGCACCTCAGATTTGCCTGACACTTTTGCTCATAAAAAGAGAACTCACCCATCATTCAGCTATATTAATTTCCTGTGATCTCTTCAACATTGGATACTATACTTTATCATTACAATGCTCTCTTCATCATTATTAGATGACCTTTTTTGATTTTTTTTTTATTTCCTTGAAGACAACAAACACCACATCTTTTCCAAGACTCTTCTATTTCCTGTAGACCCAAACTTCTTTCTAAGCTTGTATTTTGGGAAAGTGGTATGACTGTGACAGAAAAAAGCCTGAAGTTGCCATAGTGTGAATGTGATTAAACACAGTGCTTTTCATGGCAGTCTTATTTTAAACCACATGTAATTTTCCCTAGCATAGTCTGCATTGATACAACTCTCTTCTGTTGGGCTGAATCTGTAGTTAGTTGGGTTAATTCAGATTTTTATGAATCTGGACATGTTTCTGTGGAGTACTCTTGGTGCAGAAATGAAATGTCTTGACTTTTTGTTGAATGTTTCAGTGAAATATATTGAGATAAATTTTGCACTTTTAAGAACTATCTGGCAAATATAGAAAATAATCTCAGAATAGTAATGAAAAAAAAAAAATATATATATATATATTCCCTCACCTAGGCAAAATAACCTCAGGAAAAAAAACCCAAACACAATTTCTCTGCCTCTGCTTCAATCAGAGGTTGCACATGATAAGAAGAATGTCTTTGATGAGAAGCTGAGTTTTACATTTGGCTGGATGTGGGTGTTTGAGCTAGATTTCTAGCTCAGACATAAGAAAAAAAATGGGAACAGAGAAACTTAGAAGTGGAACCTCTGAGTGGAAGGTGAACATTATAGGGATAGGCCATATAATAGCAATAGTGGATAAATTAATGTAATTTTATTGGAGCATCAAGAGCTTTATGTCTGGAAGCACAGCTTGTACCTTCCCCTTGCTGCTTCTGCTGTTACTGTTGTGCCCGATGCTATCTTTCCTCCCACCACTGTTTTGGTTGCTGCTGTTTTTGCCAGTTCACCACCACTTGACCCCTTCCCCATCTTTCTTAAGGTTATTATTTACCTTTTGTAGTTTATTCTCTTTATACTGTTATATTTAGTTTAAACTGTAAGAAATACAATTGCATTTTTCACAACTTCCCAAAAATCTGTGTTGTAGTGAGTTTACTCTTCTCAGGGAGGGATCCACTCTAACCCGGTACACTGGAAATACCCAGTAGAAAACCTGTCTGTCTCTGTGTAGCGTGAAAATGCCTATGTCCACTTCATGACATCTTTGAGTACTGGAATGAATTTGTAACAAAAAAATTGAAATGATGTAGCTTCTCATCCAAATGTTTACCAATACAGACTTTTGGACAGTTACCTCAGTAAACCTCATGTCTGGGTGTTTAATGAAACTGACCTCTGAAGAAATACATTTTATAGCCTACCTCTGGACCAAGGGTGTAAAAAATAAATAAATATC
>VWZI01007609.1:62660-76610 GCA_013396835.1 Psilopogon haemacephalus
TTTTTTTTTTTTTTTTTTTTTTTTTTTTTTTTAAGGTTCTGGATTATTTAATAAAACTAGAGAAACAGAGGTACCCCTAGCATCTGTTAAATTTATCCCTAGAATGCACCATGAATGAAAGTATTCTGTGAATGTTCATGCATTTCAGGAGGACATTAATGAGTTGTCATGACTTCCTCCCTCTGACTATAGGAAGTATTGGACTCATGCTAGCAGAAGAATTGTGAAAGAGGGACACTGTCATTTCTTGTAAGATGTAGGTGGACTGCACCTCATAAAGAACACAGGCATTTGTTTCTAGGACTGGGGAAGTTTCTCACTTAAAGAAAAAAGACAGGTGTGAGCAGTAAGGATCTGCCACAGACATAACCTGGAAATAAAGATCTGCCTACTTAAAGCTGTCCCATGGGCTAGGGCTCTAGACAGTAATGGGATGAAAGAGGGCTGGTTAATATTCAAACATCACCTCATCCAAACTCAAGAAAAATGCATACCCTGAAAAAAACAAGTAGTAGATGAGACAGGAGATCAACAAGGATAGGCAAGGAGCAGCTAGAAAAATTCAAGTGGAAGGGGGAAATCTACAACAAGTGGAAAAAGGGTCTGGGCAGTTGGGAGGACCATAGAAATACTGTCAAAATGTGTTCAGATGTAACAAGGAAGGACAAGGGTCTATTGGAACTAACCCTGGCTAGAGAAGTGAAAGATTAAAAAGAAGGGATTCATAAAATAATACATCAGTAGTAAAATGAAAAATAGGAAAAAAAGTGGGTCTGTTGTTAAATGAGATGGGACACATGATGACAGATGGTGTAATTACTGAATGTCTTCTTTGCCTCAGTCTTTACTGCTAAGATCTGGAGTCCTAGTGCACAGCAAGTTATCCATGGGACAACAATGTACCCCTTGCAGCCAAGAAAGCCAGCCCTTCCCTAGACATCCAACCTTGTGAACTTGTAGTCAGGGAGGAGAATCAGAATGAGGTCATCTCAGTAAATGCGGAAGTGGTTAGTTATCTGCTGCACCACTTAGACCCACACAAGTCTAGGGAGTCAGATGGGCTACACCAAAGATGTGCTTGTGAAGCTGCTCTCCATTATTTACCTGAAGTCCTGGTTAAATGGGGAGGTGCCAATGGACTGAAAGGCAGCAAATGTGACACCTATCTACAAGAACAGAAGAAAGGAGAATCTGGGAAACTATAAGCCTTGGTACCAGGGAAAGTCATGGAGCAGGTCATATCTAGGCCTATTACATGACATATAGAGAACAACCAGAGGCTCAGGCCCGGTTAGGTTTTTGGAGGACAGATCTTGCCTGTCATGAAACTGATCTCCTTCTATAAGATGACCCAGCTACTGTATGAGGGAAAGGCTGTAGATATTGTCTAGCTAGAGTTCAAAAAAGCTTTTGACACTGTTCCCCACAGAATTCCCATGGCCAAACTGTCTGCCCAGTTGAGCAGACTGTGAATGAGCACAGCTCTGCTGGATAAAGCACTGACTGGATGAAAGGGCCCAAAGAGCAGTGGTCAGTGGAGTTAAATTGAGCTGGCAGCCAGTCACAAGTGGTGTCCCCCAGGGCTCAGTGTTGGGACCACTTCGCTTTAATACCTTTATTGATAACCTTGATGAAGATGTAGATTGTATCACCAGTAAGTTCACAGATGACACCGAGTTAGGTGGCAGTGCTGATCTGCAGGAGGGTAGAGAGGCTCTATCTATCTGATAGATCAGATCAATGGGCCAGTGTTAATGGCATGAGCTTCAACAAGGCCAAATGCCAGGTCCTGCACTTGGGTGACAAACCTAAGCACTGCTACATGCTTGGGAAAATGTGGCTGGAAAGCTGTCTGGTAGAAGAGACCTGGGCTGGGTGTTCTAATACACTACTCAATATAAGCAAGCAGTGTGCCCAGGTGGCAAGGAAGGCAAATGGCACCATGGCTTCTATTACAAATGTCATGTCCAACAGGAGTAGGGAGGTGATTGTCCCCTTGTACTCAGCTCTGTTGAGGACACACATCAAGTATTATGTTCAGTTTTAGACACCTCAATACAGGAAGGATGTGGAGGTGCTGGAGCAAACACAGAGAGCAACGAAGCTGGGAAAGGGCCTGGAGAATAAATCTTATGAAGAGAGACTGAAGGAGGTGGGCCTGTTTAGTTTGAACAAAAGGAGGCTCAGGGGAGACTTGATTGCTGTCTGCTGTTACCTGAAAAGATGCTGTGTAGAGGTTGCTGCTGGTCTCTTCTCACAGTGATTGAACAGGAGTGAATGGCCTCAAGCTAGAACTGGACATTAGGAAACATTTTTTTCACAGAAAGTATGGTCAGGCATTGGAGTGGGCTGCCCAGGGAGGTGGTTGAGTCACCAATCCTGGATGCATTTGAAAGTTGTTTGGTTGTGGTGCTGAGGATATGGTTTAAGGGTGAACTTTGTAGAGTAGGGTTATTGGTTGGACTTGATGATCCTGAAGGTCTTTTCCAATCAGAATGTTTCTGTGATCCTGTATCCTGTTGTGTATTAAGAAAAGTGTCTGGGGAGGTTCCCCTCCCCCTCTGCTCTTGTGAGAGTACATCTGGAATACTGTGTCTGTTTTGTGGTCCTGAAGTCAAGAGAGACAGGGATCTGCTGGAAAGAGTCCAATGCATAGCTACAAGGATGATGGATGGACTTAAACATCTCTCCTATGGAGAGAAACTGAGAGATCTAGGGTTGTTTAGTCTTAAGGAAAGGGCTGAGAGAGTATACTATCGGCATCTATAAACGTCTGAGGGGTGGGTGTCAGATGAAGGTGCCAGTGTCTTTTCAGCAGTGCCCATCGATATGATAAAGAGCAACAGGTACAAGCTGGAACACAGGAGGTTCCATGTCAACATACGGATACACTTCTATATGGTGAGGGTGACAGAACACTGGAACAGGCTGCCCTAAGAGGTTTTGGAGTCTCCTTCACTGAAAAATTTCAAACTCTCTCTGGACACATTTCTGTGTGACCTGTCCTAGATGCTGCTCCTCTAGCAAGCATGAGTTGTACTCAATGATCTCTACAGGTCCCCTTCAAGCCTATTTTATGATTCTGTGAAGATGGGTGTGCCATACAGTTTCTTTTCCAGACAAGAGATTTCCTGGCACTCATGTAGTGTAAGTACCCACAGTCACACTTTTAAATCAGAGTCATAGAATGAGTCAGAGTCAGAAGGGACGCCTAGGATCATCTAGTTCCAATCTCCATGCCATGGGAAGGGACACCTCACACTAGATCAGGATGTCTAGAGCTTCAACTGCTATACATCTTGTATCATGAGGATCATACTCATGAGTTATGAACTGACTGGCTCAGTTACTTCTCTTAGCACCTTGATTACAAAACTGGCTGGTGCACCATATCTGCCTGCTGTTCCTAATGCACATCATTTTATCAACAAAGGCCATAAAAAGCAGACAGTTATTACTAATACTAACTGAAAAGTACAGCAACAGGATTCTCAACCTATTGAAATTGATGACGTCAGTTCTCATCAATATCTTTATCAGTAACCTGGAGGCGGGAATTTAGTACAATCTCAGTAAGTTTGTAGGTGACAGTAAACTAGGTGGGAATGCTGATCTACTCAAGAGAAAGAAGGCTCTGCAAAGAAATCTGGGCAAGATAGATCAATGGAACTAGGTCACTCACATGAAGTCTAATAAAGACAAATGCCAGGTCCTGCACTTGGTCACAACAACACTCCAGGCCTGAGGTAGAGTGGCTAGAATGTTGCCTGCCAGAAAAAGACCTGGAGCTGTTGGTTAACAGCAATATGAACATAAGCCAGCAGTGTGGGTGAGAAGGCCAACAACATCCTGGCTTGGATCAGCAATGGTGTGGCCAGCCAAGAGTAGGGCAGTGCTTGTACCCCTGTGCTGGGCACTGGTGAGGCCTCGTGTTGAATACTGTGTTCGACTTTGGACATCTAATTTTGAGAAGGACATTGAGGGGCTGGAATGGGTCCAGAGTAAGACAACAAAGGTGGTGGAGAGTCTGGAGAAAAAGTCTTATGAGAAGTGACTGAGGGAACTGAATGAGGTGGTTGTCTTCTTGACAGAGGATACAAAGAGGGTGGAGTTACTGAGTGCTTTTTTGTGTCTGTGTATACTGCTGGAGACTGCCCTCAAGAGCCCCAGAGCCATGATGCCCCAGAGGAAGATAGGAAAAAATAAGAATTGGGTTGATGAGGTCTGGGTTAGGTAACAGTTAGGTTATCTGGACATCCATAAATCCATGGGTCCTGGTGTAATGCACCTGTGGATGCTGAGGGAGCTTGTGGAAGTCATTGCCAGACCACTTTTCACTATTTTTCTTAAGTCATGGTGGTCAGGAGAGGTGCCTGGGGATTGGAGGAGGGCAAACATTACTCCAGTCTTCAAAAATGGTAAGAAGGAGGACCCAGGTAACTATAGACAGTCAGCCTCACCTCCATCCCTGGGAAGGTGAAGGAACAACTTATTCTTGGTGCTGGATTTAGGCATGTCAAGGACAAGAGAATCATTAGAAGCAGCCAGCACAGTTTTACCACGGGGAATTCATTTAACCAACCTGATAGCCTTTTCTTAGGACATAACCAGGTGGTTATGTCTACCTATGTCTACCAGATGATGGTAGAGCATTGGGTGTGGTTTATCTTGATTTCAGCGAAGCATTTGACACTATCTCCCACACCATCCTTCTGGCTAAACTGAGACAGTGTGATCTCGGTGATCAGGTGGATGTAAACTGATTGAAGGAAAGAGGTCAGAGAGTTGTAGTCAACGGGATGGAGTGAAGGTGGAGGACAGTTATCTACTGGAGTCCCACAGGGATCAGTACTGGGCCCAATACTATTCAATATATTTATCAATGTGTGAGGGAACAGAGTGCACTGTCAGCAGGTTTGCTGATAACACTATGTATTGATTGTGGGTGATTGAAGAGGCAGAAATTATAAATTATGTAGCTTTTATAATTTCCAAAAGCCCCACCCACAATCTGTGTGTAAATTAGTTTAAGTCTGGGTCCTAATTTGGTCAGGAAAATTCTTCACAAGGATGCCTTTTCTTGTAATTCAGGAAAAATCAGAAAAATTGAAAGGTTTGGGCATGAAACAGCTTTGCCCTACTTACAAATGGGGGACTGTCTCAAAGTCCGTGCGAGGTTCGTTGTCTCCAGGTCCGTGTTCAGGTCCCAGTGCAGGTCCCGGTGAAGGTCCCAGTGAAGGTCCGAGCAAGTCCTGCTGCAATCTGTCCAGCTGCCATACATATACTGAGGTGATTTGTTGCTTCCCTGTTCAAGCCCAGGGAGGGTGGGAGAAGGCGCTTCACACCTATTGTACTAAGCCTCTGGTGACAGAGGTGGGGAGGGAGGAAGAGCGTTTGCTGCCCCATTCACACCTCTGGTGGGGCAGTGGACTTGGGCATGCCCTGCCAAAGTTCGCACCCCATTCAAACCTCCGGTGGGACAGTGCCTTGTCCTGCCACGGTTCGCACCTCATTCAAACCTCCGGTGGGACAGTGCCCTGCACTGCCACACACTAAACTGGGGGGACTGGCTGACAAACCAGAGGGTTGTGCTGCCATTCGGTGGAATATAGACAGGCTGGAATGTTGGGCAGAGGGAAATTTAATGAAATTCAGCAAGGGCAAGTGTAGTGTCTTGCATCTGGGAAAGAACAACCCCGTAGACCAGTACAGGTTGCTGGAGAGCAGCAAAGAGGAAATGGATCTGGGGGTCTAACTGGATGAAAGGTTGATCTCGAGCAAGTAGTGTGCTCTTGTGGCCAAAAATGCCAACGGCATTCTGGGGTGTACTAGAAGTTGTGTGGCTAGTAGGTCAAGAGAGGTTCTCCTCCCCCTCTACTCTGCCAAGCTGAGGCTGCATCTTGAATATTGGGTCCAGCTCTGGGCCCCTCAGTTCAAAGACAGGGAACTGCTTGAGAGAGTCCAGCACAGAACTAATGAAATTATGAACAGAGTGGAAAATCTTCTTTTTAAGGAGAGTTTGAGGGAGCTGGGGGTCTTTGGCTTGGAGGAGACTGAGGAGTGACCTCATTCATGTTTATAACTGTGTAAATGATGAGTGCCAAGAGGATGGAGCCAGGCTCTGATCAGTGATGCCCAATGACAGGACGAGGCACAATGGGTGGAACTTGACACATAGGAAGTTCCATGGAAACATGAGGAAAAATTTTTTCACTGTGAGGGTGATGGAACAGACTGCCTAGGGCAGTTGTGGAGCCTGCTTCTATGGAGATATTCAAAACACATTTGGATGCAGTCCTGTGTGACCTACTCTAAGTGATTCTGCTCTGGCAGTGGGGATGGACTAGATGATCTTTCGAGGTCCATTCCAGCCCCTAACATTCTGTGATTCTATGATTCTCTTATTCTCTCATTCTCTGATTCTGTGAACTGGGATTGTTTAGTCTGGAGAACAGGACACTGAGGGGATACCTCATTGCTCTTTGCAGCTTCCTGAAAAGAGCTTATAGTGAGGTTGTAGACTTGGTCACTTTGCCCTAGTTTAGATGATAGAATGACAGGAGATGGCCCCAAGTTGCACCAGGAAAGGTTTAGATAGCATATTAAGAAACATTTCTTTACTATAAGAGTGGTGAGGCATTGGAGTAGTCTACCTAGGTGGAATCACCATCCTTGGAGGTGTTAAAAAAAATGTGTCTACATAGGACTTTGGAACATAGTTTAATGGCCATGGCTATCTTAGAATGATAGTTGGATCTAATCTCAGAGGTCTTTTCCAGTGGTTCTATGACTGCATTCTGTCTTTGAAAGAGAGTAAGAGAGAAAAGAAATATATATGGCTATCATCAAAAGTATAATAATAGCATGGCAAGTGGTAAACTGAAGGCTTCTCAGAATAGGTGCTCATGATGGAAAGTATTAATCAACCTTTTTTTATGTGAGCCACTGCCAGTTCCTCTTAGAATAAGAGCTCAACCTATCATACTGACTTAGGAAAGTGTTTGCTGGCAATGTGTCCTAAAATTTAGGACACTTGACCTCCTTTGGACCAACAAATAAATTCCATAGCTCCACCAAAAATGTTCTCACTTTGATCCCATCAGACAGCAGTCACTAGGGCTTTCCTTACCAAAACCACAATTGTGTGGGATCAGTGGAGAGAAGAAGATGCAGGCTGGTTAAGAAGACAGTCAAAATCTCATCTAGTCATGTAGAGTGTAGACAAATAAGTAAGGAGCATCTCAGTGCTCCTCTGAGAAATTTTGCTGGTCATCTTGCCACCAGTCCTATTTTCATGACTGCATTGGCTTAGGTGCTGTACTTCCAGTGTCAACAAGGCATGAACTGCTTAGTGTTCACCTCACTGCATAATGTTGATCTCATTCCACAGAAAGAAACCAACAAAAACAACTCCGGAGTATTGCATTTCAGCTTGTCATTGTTCCTTAAGGAAAGCAAGGACCTGAAGCAAAGAGGTAAAGAGAGGGTCAGTGGAATTTTGTTGAGTGTTCACAGAGCAAGTGAAAGCTGGAAACATGCAGAGCTATCAGATGTTTTTGAGCTTGGGTTGCCACAGCTTAGGACAGCTTTGAGCTTGGGCAGTCAAAATTCAACCTGCCTAGTGTGAAATCGGTTTTTGATAAAGGGTTTTTTAAAAATTTCATTCTGTTTCACCTAAAAACTCATAATGTGCATGTCCGGGTGCCTAAAAGTACTGAAACTTGGGCAGTCCTAGAAGAGAACATCAGTATGCCACTGTGGAGTCATTTTGTCTAATCTGCTGTCTCAGAGTTGAATGGAATTACTTAACTATTTTCTTCATCTTAGCTTACATTTCTGTGGGTTGAAGTCTATGGAAGAGACTCACACCCTGGTATATGTAAAGCAAAACCTTGTCCCTTTAATACAACACACTAGGAGATATTTATTAGTTCTGCAAATCATCATATTATGAAGCTTTTTAGATTGCTTGCTTTCTCAACCATTTTTTCCTCTTTATTTTTTGTTTTTATGATGACAGCTTTTGTTAAAATGATGTGACTATATGAAGAGACAGGAACTTGAAAATGTCTTTCCCAAGGCTCAAATTTGTATGACAGCAGTTAACCTATAAAATTTATTGAAATATGTTATGTCCAACACAAGAAGGACATGGAACTGTTGGAGCGAGAGAAAGTTTTGAGGAGACTTTGTAGTGGCCTTCCAGTATCTGAAGGGAGCCTACGGGAAGGCTGGGAAGAGACTATTCACAAGGTCTTGTTATGACAGGATGAGGGGTGATGGGTTTAAACTGGAAGAGGGGAGATTAAAAGAGAATGTTAGGAGGAAGTTCTTTAGAGTGAAGGTGGTGAGACACTGGAATGGGTTGCCCAGGGAGGTTGTGGATGCTCCTTCTCTGGAGGACAGGTTGGATGAATCCTTGAGAGACGTGTTGTAGTGGGAGGTGTCCCTGCCTACAGTGAGGGGTTGGAACTAGATGATCTTTGAGGACACTTCCAACCTAAACCATTCTATGATTTTATGATACTATGATTGTGCACATTTGTTTATTTATTAACAAATAAGGCATCCACTTGAGAATTCTCTGCGGATGGATGCTGCAAGATCTTGTATGCCTAGCTTATTGGAACTGCTTACAGTAGGAGGATTAATAATGGACAAATGCTTATAGGTTTATGTTCTAATCTTGAACAGTATAAAATAAACAAGAAACAAAACAAATGTAACTGAACAGTCAGGCAATGCGGTCATTTTTCCCTAGTTCCATTGTGGTTCCTGGAGACTCAACAGAAGGATCTGAGGCAAGATCAGTTCAGTGATGATTATCAGGATCCACCACCCTATATACATTTTACATTTTTTTAGTATTTAATGTATCTATTTTCACAGGTTGTTGAGATGGAGGAATGGTATTCTCCTTGTTTTACAGAGGGCAGTCTATACACAGGGCAGTCTATACAAAGGGCTTATCAGCTAGATTCAATAAATATGCCTATTCCAATGCTCAATAAATTTGGAGGCACCTAAAATCCAATTGATTTATCTTTCTTCATGGCTCACTCTTTAGTTTGTCAGTAAGAACTAACTTTGAGCAAAGCTGGACTCAGGAGCTGCCAGTGCTGAAATGTGTGCCCTTTCATGTGTAGTGCTATCATAAGAAAGCACGTCTCACTATCATTGCATACTGTTATTGATTACATCATCTCAAGTGTACACTAAACTGCAGATCAAATACATTATTTGACAAATTTAATCACAACCTGACTGCAATCAAACACAAGAAAAATAAACAGGTTTTGGATAAGCTGCTATGTGTTTTTATGTATTATAATAACAATTATGTGACACCCATAATAAAGGCAATGGTCCTACTAAACTTGTCAATTACTCTAGATAATTAAACAATGCTAACTTGGTCTTCACACATTCTAATATGTGCAAATATTCATTTAATATTCTTCTGGGGAATAATACAAATACTGAGGCAACGTGAACTTCGGCCAACTTGAACATGTTACTGTCACAGTAGTGTGTGGAGACCACCTGGAATTAGGCAGACCTGCCTAGAAGTTTGAGTTTCCAATTTGGAGGAAAAACTGTTTCTTTTTGAAATATCATTCAGCCCAAATTACACTAAAGATGTTTTTATTAATTTGAGCAGTAAAAGAAAGCAACTGAAATAAAATAGGTCCCCAGAGCCTTAGTAAATTTCAATATTCCTGTCTTTTTCACTGGGCTGAAAGTAGATACCCATCTCACAGGATCTGGGGCTACCAGTCAGGTTGACTAAGAAGACCAAAGGCAAGTTGATGGTTGAATGTGTTTTGGGCTACCTGTTGGGGCTTTCTGAGATCCCTCAGTTTACAGTTTAGGAAAAGTTCACCAAATGCATCTCAGGAGTGAGGACTCATAAAGCTGTTAGTGGAATAATTTTGCAGGTGTACAAGCAATAGAAAATCTAACATAGGCTAAGCTAACTTCTATTTCAGTGTTTTCAATCCTGTAGCATGGGGCTGATGAACTGTCTGTTCTTATAAAATGTTTTATCGGAAAATAGATAACACTATTAATCCTGCTTTGTAAATGAATGCTGCATGGTAAGATCTTAAGATCAAAAATAATATGTGATTTAAAACCAAGAACGGCATGATGGTTCTATTACTATCATTCTGAAATGCAAGGGCTCCTGTTTGATCTATATCTTTAGGCATCCAAAGACAGACAAAGGATTGGAGATGATTACCCACAACTTCATAGAATCATAGACTTTCAGGTTGGAAAGGACCTTTAGAGCTCTCACCCCTGCAGTGAGCAGGGACATTTTCAGCTAGAGCAGGTTGTTTATAGCCCTGTATAAGCTGGTCTGGAATCTTTGCAAGGATGGGGCATTTACCACCTCTCTGGGTAACCTGGGTCAGTGTTTCACCACCCACAGTGTAAAATATTTTTTCCTTCTGTCTAGTCTTAATATCCCTCTTTTAGTTTAAAACTATCACCCCTTTTCCTGTCACAACAGGCCCTGCTAAAAATGTCTGTCTCCAGCTTTCTTTAGGCCTCTTTAAGTATTCAAATGCCACCAGAAAGTGTTTCTGGAGCTTTCCTTTCTCCAGGCTGAATATGCTCAACTCTCACTGCCTATCCTCACAGCAGAGGGCTTCCAGCCCTCCCATCATTGCTGTGGCCTGGTGTGGCACTGCTCCAACAGGTCATGCCATTCCTGTGCTGAGGACACCACAGGTGGACCCGGCATTGCAAGTGTAGTCTCAGCAGAGGGGCAGAGTCAATTCCTGGACCTACTGGCCACACTGATTCAGTTGTTTTATCAGACTATTGCCATATGCATGGAAGTAGACATTGCCACTTGTGCTCTTTTCTTCAGGCAAGCTTGAGGTTCATGTCCTCCTTTTGGAGGATCATGGATACTTAGGATTTTTTTTTCTTTTTTACAAATCTTTAACATCTACCAACAAAATTCCGGATTACTTCTTTTCTAAAAAAGCTATTTTCTCATATACCATACTGTCCATGAAATGCAATCAACTACACAGCAACTGGTTTATTACTGGTTTAAACCTATCTTTGCCTATTTAATGCTCTGGCAAAGGAAGATGAAAAAAACCCACCAAAACCAATAAATACTTCAAATCCTGATTTACCCCTCACAGTCTGCTCTCTGTATATTTTAATTCCAAATCACAAAAAAAGTCATTCTCATCAGCTCAAACAAGTACTCAGGACACCAATCCCATAAAGAGAAAAAAAAATGCTGCAATATTATGAGAACTGTGCAGATAGAATTAAAAATACATCAAGCATATATGGCCAGAACTGTTGTAATCTGTGAAGAGGAAGCCATGCCAGTCAACTTTGGTCTTCTCATGGCTGCTAGTAACAAAGAGAGCTTCTCATGGGAGGAATCTTCCACCCACTGTTGAGGAGCCTCATTCTCTTGCCCTACTGATGTCTGCTGCTACTGGAGAAAAGATGTAATTTTGCCTTCTTCAGGGCTCGGGTGTTAGGTTCTCCTCTCATAAATCCATTTGCAAACATGACAACAATGAACATTTTACCAAGAGCATGCAAATACAACATCTCAGGTGCTTGCAGATTGTATGTTATGATTTATTGTGACCAAGGCCCCTCACTCAAACAATTGCTGAGAATGATAAACTGCTTTATAAAAAAGGATCTTCAGTTAAATAACAGAATGAGATGAAGTTTATGAAAGCATTTGGAGGAGGATTAGAATGACATGAAATGATTTGTGGTAGATCAGTACTGACATTTTCCAGCCAGCACTCGTGTAATGAAGCACTCCTGAAGCCTGCACAACTCAATGAGCATTTCTAATCAATAAGTAAAATAAATATGAGGATTACAAATATATATTGGAGAAGTGCATTTCCTCCTAAATCCTTCTTATCTTTGACATGATATCTTCAAGTGTAACTCAAGTATATTTAAGGCAATGAGCAGGATGAAATCCTTTTATAGTTACACATTGCATAGTGTGTCAGAAACAATGCTTCTTCTAAATTTGCTTCTTTTTACCCCTGACTTTCATTATCTTATGCTTCACATATTCTGCATATATATGGGCAGTACCCTGACACTACTCAATCTTGCGGTATTTTGCCAGATACCACAGAGAAGCTCAGAACAACCACAATTAAGCAAAAAGTTCATAATGGCCAGAAGCCAGAAGAAGAAACTTTTAGATTTGTCAAAGCAAAGTGTACCCAATTTCTTATACGGCTCTGAAAGTGTGATGAACTCTCAAGCATGTTAACTGTGCTAATCATGGGAGCTTCACTGGTTGATCACATTCTCCAAGGAAGCTATGTTAAAAATGCCTCCTAAACCTCTATTGCTCTGCAGTGTATTTTCTAAGGAAAAGGCAGAAATTAACCCATGCAATAGAAAAAATTGTTGAAAGAGAAGTCTAGATTAGACAAGAACTTGTACAGCACCTCAGATATGCTCAAATTTTCTTACACCAAGAGAAAATGAAAACAAACAAAACCCCTCAAAAAACAAAACCAAACCCAAGAACAATAAGAAAACAAGCAAAACAAAATGAAACAAAAACCCCACAAACACTAAACCACAAAAAAACCCCTCCAAACCACCAAAACAATCCCCCTTCCCCCAAAAAACCCACCCCGATGATTACAAAAAGAGGAATGATACTGCAAGACTGCCACAGTAAATTAAATGAAAAAATGAAAGAACATGTTTGTTTTGTCTCTTTCACAAGACAAATAATTACACTGAAATGCTAAATCCAGTGTCAGAGCAGAGGTGGAGTTAAGCAACCAAAATTATTGTTTTCCGCTGCATTATGCTGGAGTGTTCTCCTGCTCCTGAAAACGTCTGTCACTAGTGAGTATGGTCCCAGACAGCACACCCGGTGTTAGACAGTCATTTCCTCATCTCAAATGATTTTCTGATTTCATTACTCAAGAAAGATTAAAATGCTTCCCCTTTCTTTTCCCCCTCTCTATTCAATGAATATTCATTGCGGGAAATTATTTATTTAGAAATTTATTCAGAAATCAGAGACTTAATGGCCTATCTCTTTTAGGGTTGCTTTAATGAACCTGACCAAGATTCTCTAGAAATCACCACAGGCCTGCAAAAGGGTGAGTTAATATAACATAAAGACAATGAACACTCAGGAGAGGTCACTTTCACTGGCCATCTTTTACAGACACATTCAACACTGTGCAGATCTGTTTAAAATAATATATTGAAAATGCTGGAGCAAAACAAAACCCAACAGCATTTTTAAGCTCATGAGTGTTAATCGGTCATATTGCACACGTGGGAATGACTGTCCAGTCACAAAATCATCTGTCTTTCTACCCACAAATGCTAGCCTTTATGCACAGCTCCACATTTGTTTCAATGGCATGTTTATGGCACTTCACAGACACAGATTTGCAGGAGTCTTCTCACTCCTGGAACACTCAGTAATATCATGACTTTTGTACTTCATATAGACATTGACAGAGACTATTGTCATTTTAAAAATGACAGTAGTTGGATGCTCAGATGAGGAATCCTGAGGGGCCACACAACCCAATGTAACATTACAGCTTGGGGAAGAGTGGCTGGAGAGTCATTCTGTGGACAAGAACCTAGGGGTGGTGATTGATGGTCAGGTGAATGTGTGTGGTCAGTTGACCAAGAAGGCCAGCACTGGCTTGCATCAGAAATAGTGTGGCTAGGGGGTTTAGGGATGTGATTGTGCCCTTCTGTTCAGCACTAGTGAGCAACTAATATGGCAACTCCTAAGTTTTATGATGTGGCTTAGGGAACTGGGATTGTCTAATCTCCAGAAGAGGAGGCTGAGGAGAGTCCTAATCACCTTCTACAACTCCCTGAAAGGATGTTGTAGTGAGGTGGTGTGATGGTTTAAGCCCCCTGGGACCCCCTGTCTTTTCCCAA
>VWZI01007615.1:0-13007 GCA_013396835.1 Psilopogon haemacephalus
TACATAGTTGGGGTGCCCCCTGCACTCAAGCCACTCTCCAACATACATTTATGTATTTAGTTTAGCCATTTAAAAATTATTAGTCATTGTAGATTAATGTATTTTACAAAAAGCATAGTTTAACTTCCAATCCTACATCTCCTGCTAAGGTTATGAAATCATGTACATTCTTTGCATTAGTGTTGGAGAATAAAATGCTCTCAGGTATTTTATTTGTAAAGTAGTTACTTTTTGAAAGATCCAGAAAGGAATATTTTAAATATGATGCTTAAATATGCAAAGAGCATAAAAATTTTACAGCTGGAAGAACCGGGGCAACCTGGTATTTTGTGCATAGAGAGATGCTCTCATCATACAAAATGTCTATGATGATAAAACTGTAAGAGCTTAATACATTGCTTTCCAATGATCATCTTTGTGGAAAATTAAGGTTTTTAACAACCTTTTATAATGTAACATCTGCTGCATTGCTGTATTATTCTGGAGTGTATGTTTATTTGTACTGAAGATGATGTCTTTGCTGATAATGCCAGTTAAATTTGATTATCAGCAGATAAGAACACATTGACTACCCTATCTAAATTTTCTTTTGTATTTGCTTTCCTTTTCACTTGTTGGCATAACTGTTGAAGTCTATTTCCTGTTTTGAAGCACCAGTTTCTATTTCGCTCTTTTCCTGGGATATGAAACTATGGGTTAACCTTCATGGACAGAATATAACCTCACTAGCAAACTCCATCGTTTGACAGTTTTCATCCTCAGGCAACATCATTATCACTGCAGCCCTAAAATAAAAATTCTGGCAGAAGTTTGAATCACAGTGGTAAAAGCTCTTACTGTTTAGTTTGTGACTTTTTTATATCCCAGTAGAAGACTATCCATACAATAAAGGGTGTATTTTTACAATTAGGAAATGCTAAAAATATGCTGCTATTAATGAATAATTAATGTAATAATTACATTAATAATCAACTAATTATAAAATCGTGGGAAAATATGTTATTTACAACACATCAGAGAAGTTTCAGTCTCTAAGTCCTCCTCTCTTAGAGGCAGAAATTGACTTCTTATTCTTTGGACAGATTTTAAACAATTTGGCCTCAGATCTATGTCTAATGCTCTTCAGAATACCTTGAAGTAAGTAGAAATGAGTTCCTGAGTTCATAAATGTACTTTCATCTCAGTTAGCAGTATATATTTCTTAGCTATCAAATATGATGTTCATATATATACATATAAGATGTTTATAATAATAAAATTATTTCAAGAAAGGTTTAATGTTTAAAGGTAAAAAATATAAATATATNATTTCAGGATAAGAGATTTGTTAAACTACCACGTAAGTGTTTGCATACACTTAGTAGAACCAAGACTATAGTACTATCATCTATTAATTTGTGTTTTTAATTTTTAAATTACATAAATACAGAAGTAAACCAAGCACAAATATTGTCTAGTCATATATATTAAATCTGTTATTTTTTGTCCTAAAAAAGTTTTTATTTTAGTAATAAGCCTTTTATTTCCCTTTTACTTGCGTGTTACAAAAGATTGAAAATAATTTACAAATCCAGTGAGTTTATTCCTATTAACGCAATTATTTAATGGATAGTTTTATATATATATAAAAATCATATTAGTTTCTAGTTAATCAGATTCATCCTAAAACAGTGACGTTTTACAAAATTAATTCTTACAGCAAGAAAATACTCTTAAAGTATTACGAAGTTGCACTGGAACTGGTGTCATTTTGACTGTTTCCTAAAAAAAAATTCTCAGCAATATTTTAACATAACATTTCTAAAGAAAAAATAAATTCGGAGTCATAGCAACCCTCAGTTCAATTGCAATGCTCAATTCATCAAGACTTTTAACAAGAATATTACTGTTCTGAAATTATGAAACCTTTCCTACAAAACAACTACAATTATTTATTTATTTTTACATTTTATAGGCTAATTCAATAGTTCTGCTCTTTGTAATGGCTGTCATTAGAAGTAAGAAGCTCTGATGCTCTGAAAAGATGGGATATGAATATGCATAAATTCACAATTTTCTATGTGAGAAAAGCTTTTAGGTTAAATGTAGCTTTATAAATAATACAGCTTAGCTGTGCATTTGTTATACATCAGTTGTTGTAAAACCAATGCAGATACAAAGTCCCTGAATTTCTCATTTGTCTGTTGAGGTTGACTGACTTAGTTTCACAAACATTATAATGATATTTTTGAAAATTTCAAATGAGGACTAATGTTTTTATAATACTCTAAAAAATAAATAATAAAAATTCCATATTACTGAAGAACAGAGCTTTTTTTCCAAGGACAAAATTTGAGTGAATTGAATTGCATTTTTTCTTCATTATTAGGTACTGGAATTAGTACAATAATTCAGAGAATCATAGAGTGGTTTGGATTGGAAGGAACCTGTCAAGGTCATCTATCTAGTCAAACCACCCTGCAGCGAAGAGCTATGCTTTCAGCTAGAGTAGGTTGCTCAGAGCCCCATCATACCTGACCTGGAATGTGTTCCTTGAATCACGGAATGAGAGAATGGTGGGGGTTGATAGGGATCTCTGAAGATCATTAAGTCTAACTTCCCTGCCAAAGCAGAATCACCTGGGACAGGTCACACAGGAATGCATCCAGTCATTCCTCATGAGACACAGTCCTTAAATCATTCTCATAGACTTCACTGGCCACTTTCTAGTATGTTCCTGTCCCTCTTGAACTAAGGATCCTGGAACTGAATGCAGTACTCCAGATGTGGTCTCATCAGGGCAGAGCAGAGGTGGTACATTGTTGTCCTATGGAGAACTTACCGTCTGCTGGGACTCCAAGGTCCTCCTCCATGATCTGCTATCCAGGAAGTAAACAACGGACATCCACCAGCTGTCTGGGCAATGTCATCTGGGCAATAATCCCAGCTCTTTTAGGACACTATAAAAAACACCACCACTGGAGCTACATGAGTGTAAATGGGGACCAAATCAGGTCTATTAAAGTGTATCACTTTTAACAGTGTGATACTCAAGTCCATGTCACTTTCAGTTAACCCATCATTCTTCAGAAGCTGCTTGTGCTTTCAGAAGGCACAAAATTATAATACCTACCCACATCTCAAATACTATTTTCAGTTTTGGGCCCCACACTATAAAAAAAAGGACATTGATGTGATGGAGTGTGTCCAGAGAAGGCCAGTACAGCTGGTGAAGGGCCTAGAAAACAAGTCCCCTGAGGAGTACCTGATAGGATTCAAGCTGTTCAGCGCAAAGAAAAAGAGACTGAGCAGAGACCCAGTTGTTCTCCTACAACTGCCTGAAGGGATGTTGGAGTCAGGTCTCTGCTCCGTAGTGTCAGTGAGAGAAAACGGCCTCAAGTTGTCACAGGGGATGTTTTGAAAGAATATTAGGAAAAACTTTACTGAAAAGGCAGTCAGGCACAGGAACAGGTTGCCCAGGGAGGCAGTGAAGTCACTGTCCCTGGAGGTGTAAAAAAACCCATGTAGATATGGCACTTGCTGAAGTGGTTTAATGGCCATGGTGGTGTTAGTTTGCTCTTTGAACTTGATTGCTGTTGGCGTTTTCCAGCAGAAATGATTCTACAATTCTGTGACTCAACTCCACCTCTGTAAGCCTGGGAAACAATCAACATCACTTGTGCATCAGTAATGATTAAATGGGGTGAACTTACTAGTCAGTAAATACTGGGAACTTCAAAGCTGTCTCAAGGGAGTCTGAGAAATAGTAGAAGGCATTGGAGTGGTTGTATTGTGAAATCTAGTCCTAATTAGGTAAAGCAAGGACTGATGTGAGCAAACAAAGCAATTACTGGTCACTGCTGTCCATGTGAAAACCATCATGAAATAAAAGAGGCTAGAGGACTGTCAGAAAGCTTTATATGGGAAATGGGGAACAACAAGGTTCTGAAATAAAGATATTTTGTAATTAACTGCATGTTTTCAAGGGTTTCTCTAATGTTTCCAAGGAGTGGACAGCTCTGAAAGTAACACAGACAAAAAGATTTGTGTGTTTACATCAAAGACTCTCATGGTCAGAAACCTCTAACTGCTTCATCAAAAGGTTGCTCTGAGCACATCAAAAGAATTGGGGAAACAAACCACTCCTGCAGATCTGCATAAATCATATTAAACTATTCACCTGGTGTCATGGGTTGAGTTGAATCTGCTGCTAATGTTCATGCTATGATGTGTCATGCCAGCTTCAAATAAAAGTGCTGGTTGGAAAAATGTATGATAGGGCTTGAAATTCACATTGTAACGTGAGAGGCTTCCTGTTCCAGTTGCTGCTTTCAATTTTCCAGGCTTGAAGAGCTGTTTTGTTGTTTTGGGTGATGTGTAGGCTGTGGTTTGGCTGCTGCTGCTTCTGCATTTTGCTGCCTTTTTTTTTTTTTTTTCTTCTAACATAGTTGTTTTTCTGCTAACATAGTTGTGCATTATATTATCTAATTTTTTTCTCAGTAAAGCTCTTTATCTCAACACAGGTATTTTTGGTCTTACTTTCCCTCAATTCTGCACTGGGGGAAAGTGTGGGCTGTGTTAACTGATGACACCTGATGGTATTTATAGCTGTACTACCTATTATTTAAGTATTTAACCAACAGCATTTAACCAACAAAGATGTTATCTCCTGCTTCTGATAATGAAGTCAGATGTGATTTCATTTGTTGACTGTAAAATTCCATTAGTCTAGTTCAGTGGTGTTTTGCTTATGCCAACAAGACCGAGTCAGGAGTAAACTTTTTTGTCCTTTGCTAATCTAAAGTATTCAAATCTCCTCTTACTCATGAGGGCTAATTTCTACATTTCGTGCTGAAGTACTAACATCAGAATCTATGAATTCTGAAAATATATAGATGTTACAAATGGATTTAATGATAAATAGTGTAACTTATTTTTTATTATTTTTATAAGAATATGAATATTAAAACGTGGATGACAAATGAGATAATAAATTTCTTAAATTGTGGCTTTCTGAAAACTGCACACAAAATTGCTATATCAACATTTTAACATTCAGGTCAGTATAGAAAAAAAAAAAATTGAAAACTATAGTATAGTGAGAATTACACTAACTTTTCACCTGAGGATCTGACACAGTATGTCTGTAGATACAAATGAACAAACTGTTATTTAATCTTGTAATTAATGAAAAGTATCAATAGACTGACAAATAATGTTTGTGCACATGTTCTACATAAGTGTGTAACATACAGATGCACAAGTGAACAGAAAGCTGTGAGTTATAACTAGAACTAAAATACTGTTAATATAGGGATTATTGTACTTAACTTGATCTCATACTTTTATGTGACTGTTAGGTCAAGTAGCTTACAAATATACATATACACAAATGGGGCTGTACATGTACATGCATATTGCAATACTTAGAGTATATTGCACATTTCTCAACACATTGTGTAATAATGATATTCTTGTTCACATAAGAGCAGATAGACTTTAAGCATCAGAAGGATGACATTGCACTCATTGTTTTTCATACAAAATAATGTTCTCTTTATTGTATGTCAGATCTGCATGCAGACCATTAGCCATATGTTCCCCTGCTGGTAAGTCTAGAAATTTATCCCTGGAGTAATGGAAATAGACACATTTTGTTCGGTTGTTTGTTTTTTGTTTTGCTTTGTTTTGTTTTGTTTTAAATATATATTTTTTTGCCTAGAAACTACAGGTGCCAATTTTATCTGTTTTCTGTACTGTAGTAAAAGCTGAAACAGGTTCCAAAGTCAGTGAATCAGCATTCTCATAGTTGAAATAGAATTTCTTAACATACCAACATCAGAAAGTGAATCATTAAGTATTGATATTAAAGTACTGATAAACTGTCAGATAACAAAAATGTTCATCTTCTCAGAGATATTGCCTTGCTCCTTTGCTAGGAGGGTATACAAATATCACTCCTGCTAAATACAACTGGAGATGATCTATCTGGCTTTACACTAGAACTGCTTGACAAATATCAGGGGGATTTAAGAGGTAGTTGCCTATTATTTTTGAATTTGTTACCACTGTTTTTACAGACTAGTGACGCTGCTTTTTAACATAGCTCCAAAGTAGTGTAGAATTCCACAAGGAAAATACAAGAGTATCTGAAATATTCTTGTACTATTTTTTTAGTACAGTTTAAAATGTAGCTCATACATCTGTCAATCTGCCAATCAGTAGATGTTAGTATGTCCTTTTAAAATGTCAGTGGTGGATGTACATTTGAGGAAACAGGAACGCAAATTATAAATGAAAGTTTGGATCAGAGAAATAGAATCTGGATATATATAACTTCAGTCTAATTCTCACATAAAAGACTGAGGAGGCAGGGTCCAAAGTGAAAGTTGTCAGGCCATTCCATCTGTTGTGGTTTAACTCCTAATCTAGGTGAATTCAGGACAGTATCACTGGGGAATAAGCCAGGCCAATCAAAGGAGTGACATATGTTCTTTGGCTGCTATCCAGCATAAGAATCAAAAGGCTAAACACCTCAAGAATGTGTATCGTTATGGCAGATTCTCTTGCACCCCACCAGGGAAAACTATATGCTTGATTACATCTCTGAAATGTCTGTACACCAACACAGGTAGTATGGGGAATAAACACAAAGAATAGATGTGTTTGGTCACAGGGTCATAATCTTATATTGCAATTACAGAGACATGGTGGGATATCTAGTATGGGTAGAATGCTGTCATGGATGACTGTGTACTTTTAAGAATAGACAGGCCAGCAAGGCAAAGTTACAGTTACTCTTCAAGGGAGAGAGACTGGAATATATTGAGCTCTATCTTTGGAGATGGAGAAACAGCCAAGAAGTTAGGGATAAAAATTAAGGGACAGGCTAACATAGGTGTCACTGTTGTGGATGTTTATTACTGGCCACCTGATCAGGAAGGTGAAGTCAATGAGACCTTCTACAGAGAGCTGAAAGCAATCTCATGATGATAGGTTCTCATGGAGAACTTCAGCCACTGTGGTATTTTCTGGAAAGGCAACATAGTGAGGCGCACAAAGTCCAAGAGGACCCAGCAGCATACTTATGATAGCTTTATGCAAAAGTGATAGAGGACCTCATGAGGAGAAATGTAGTGGTGACCTTACACTAAAAAATAAGAACTAGGTTGAGGGCAACCTTGGCTGCAGTGACCATGAGATTGTGGAGTTCAGAGTCCTGTGTTGAAGAAGCATGGTAATAAGTAGGATTAGAACCATGGACATCTGGAGAACTACCTTTGGTCTCTTCAAAAACCTACTTAGAGGAATCTGATGTGTTAGGGCTCTAGAAGGTAGGGGAGCCCAAGAGAGATGGTTAGTATTAAATTGTCATGTTCTCAAAGCTCTATACCAGTGCATCTCTATGTATAAATTAAGCAAAAGAGGCAGAGGAGATCTGCATGGATGAGCAAGGAGATTCTTGAAAAAAAATAAATGTAATAGGCTTGAAGAATGTGGACAAAGGGTGTCATCCCTTGGCAGGAATATAAAACCCTTGTCACTGTATGTAGGAATGCAATGGTGAAGGCTAAGGCCCTCTTGAAATTAAATCTGACAAAGGGTGTGAAAGACATCAACGAGGCCTTCTTCAAGTACATTGGTGGCAAAAGGAAACCTAGGGAAGATGTGGGTCCACTGCTGAACAGAGTGAGTGCTAAAGGATACAGAGAAGGTGAAGTTCCTCAATGCTTTCTTTGCTTCAGTCTTTACTGCTAAGACCAGACCTCAGAAATCCCAGTAGGATTATGCAGGAGGTAAGAGAGGATGTCTGGAGGAAAGGAACCTTTAGCTTGGGCAAGAAGTTTCAGGTTAGAGATCATTTAGGCAAACTGGATACTCAGAAATCTATGGGCCTTGATGGAATGCTCAAATCCGTGGGCCTTGACGGAATGCTCTTATGTACTGAGGGAGCTGGCAGATGTTATTGGTAAGCTACTTTCCATCATCTTTGAAATTTCATGGAGAATAGAAGTGCAATGTGGCTGAGAAAGCCATTGGCACTCTGGGGTGCATTAAGAAGAGTGTGGCCAACTGGTCAAGGGAGGTTCTGCTCTGTACTCCACTTGATGAGGCCACACCTGCATTATTGTGACCAATTCTGGGTTCCCCAGATCAAGATCTTCAAAGTCATCTGAAGATGGAATGCAAAGTGCAGTTCACTCCATTCACTCACTCACTCACTTACCCACCTACCTAAATGCTCTTAACAAAGGAGTAGAGCAAAATAGTTTGCTGCATTCTGACTGGCTTTATGAAGCTAGAGCAAATTCTGACATTTTTAATACCATTTTCCATCTCTTTTCTGTTGTGCTAAAGCAGATTCAAAACACCTCTGAAACTTCTTTTGACACAACTGCTACTTGATACAAATTGTTATTAAAACCTAACAGTTTTATAGCTGCCATAGCTTTGAAATTTAAGATCCTTATATATTAAATATTCTGATAGCTGAGAAAATAAATACAATTGTTTTTTATCTTATAAGATCATACATGTTTTCTCCGTTGATACTCACATTCAGAATATTTTTTTTTAAAGTAGACCTTCTTACAAAATTAAACTTACTCTGCCTTTGAGGCCACTGAAATGCCTGCTTCAGCCATCTCCCTCAGAGTCCTACTGACTGAGGCATTCATATAGTTCTTTTCACTTCTCTACTTACCTGAAAAGCCCCTGAAACCTTTGAGTAGTTCTGCTATCCACTGAGAAAACTGTGCCTACAACCTATGAAATACTTACTGGAAAAATACAGTTCTTTATGTGGATAAGCTAACAAATATCTGTTACTTCCATAGTTACACTTTGACTTACATAAACTCATTCTTCAGCTTTAAAGAATCATGACTTTTTTTGGTAATTTCTTGACTGCAAGGGTAACTTATTACAGATTTCAGAATCAGATGCCATCTGTGTGGGACTTACTAATGTTTATTCAAACAGTGCATCTCATGAAAAATTCTTGTGAAAAGTTTTTTTGTTTGCTGGGGTTTTTTGTGTGTGATTTTTCTGCCTTTTTTTTTCGTTTTGTTGTTTTTGCTTTTTAGTGCATAGAGTTTTCTCAGACACCAGGCCTTCAGAAATGCACAATATTTTCTGAAACCTGGTCAAGAGCTCTTCTAGCAATACAGAAAATGTTGTCTCACTTGTTAGGAAAGGACAAGTGATACTAAAGACCTGCAGAGTTTATATAACCAAATTTTTTTTTGCTTTTGTTGTATTATAGGGAGATAGGTACTTTTTTTCCTAAAAGAGGATATCATCGAGAAGATATCCTTGAAGGAGAAATTTTGTTTTCATTGCTTGACACCTTTTTGAGATTTCATTTTGTGTTACTGAGACCTTTGTACTTACATTGACCTTAACCTGTTTATGTCAGTTTGCAATATATGACAAGATCATGAAGACAGCTAAAGAGCTATGAATAAAGTTGGGAGTATTTCTTTGTTTTATCAGTACTGCTTAGTAGTTAGGGCAGATTCAGCTAGTACTTCACAGAATCATTGAAACTGGAATAGACCTTTGAGATCACCAAGTCAAGCCTATGACCTAACACCACCACTTTGACTAGACGATGTCACTAAGTGCCACATCCAGCCTTTCCTTAGATAACTCTAGGGACAACAACTCCACCACCTCCCTGGGCAGTCCATTCCACTGTCTAAATACCATTTTAATGACAAAGTGCTTCCTAACATCTAGCCCAAACCTCTCCTGGCATAGCTTCAGGCCATGCCCTCATGTTGTGCCATAAGTTGCGTGGGAGAAGAGCCTGACCCCCACCTTACAACTTCCCTTCAGGTAGTTGTAGAGTGTGATAAGGTGTAACCCTCATAGTGTCCTCTTCTTCAGGCTAAACAACCCCAGCTCCCTCAGCCTCTCCTTATAAGATTTTCCCTTCAGTCCCTTCACCAGTCTTGTTGCTCCCCTCTGGACCCACTCCAGCACCTCAATATCTTTCTTGAAGTGAGTGGCCCAGAACTGCACAAAGTACTTGAGGTGATGCTTCACCAGTACCAAGCACAGAGACAGAATTACATCCTTAGTCCTGCTGGCCACACTGTTCCTGATACAAGCCAAGATACTGTTGGCCTTTCATGCCACCTGGGCATTCTGCTGGCTCATGCTAAGCTGGCTGTCACCCAGCACTCCCAGGTTCCTCTCTTTCAGGCTGCTCTCTAGCCTCTTATCCCCCAATGTATAGTGCTGCATGGAGTTATCATGGACCCTGCCCTTGGCCTTGTTAAACCTCATACTGTTGGCCTCAGCCCATTGACCCAGCCTGTCCAGGTCTCTCTGAAGTGTCTTCCTACCTTCCAGCAGATTGACACTCCTCCCCAACTTGGTGTCATCGCAAATTTACTAGCCATAGACTCAATCCTTTCATCAATAAAGATGTTGAATAGAACTGGGCCCAGTACTGATTTCTGGAGAACACCACTCTTCACCAGTAACCAGCTGGGTGTGACACCATTCTCAACCACTATCCTGTAGCCAGTTTTTAACCCAACAAAGAATGCACCTGTCCAAGCCATGGGATTCCAGCTTTTCGAGAAGGATGTTGTGAGAGACTGTGTCAAAGACTTTGCTGAAGTCTAGGTAGACTACATCCACAGCCCACCTCTCATCTGCCAGGAGGGTCACACAGTCACAGAATGAGATCAGATTTGTTAGGCAGGACCTTACTTTCCCAAACCCATGTTGACTGGGTCTGATCCTCTGGTTGTCCTGTACATGCCACATGACAGCACTCCGGATGAGCTGCTCAATTAGCATGCCAGGCACTGAGGTCAGGCTGACAGTCCTATAATTCCCTTGATCCTTCTTTTGTCCCTTTGTCTGGATGGGCATCACATTGGCCAACCTGCAGTCATCTGGGACCTCCCCAGTTAACCAGGACCTGTGATAAACGATAGAGAGTGGCTTAGCCAGCTCTCAATCCAGTTCCCTAAGCACCCTAGGGTGAACCTCATCTGGACCTGTTGACTTGTTAGAATTTAAGTGTCACATAGGGTCACTAACTACTTCCTCCTGGATTACAGGAGGGATTTTCTGCTCTCCATCCCTACCTACCAATTCAGAAGCCTACCAGTCCTGAGGATATCCAATCTTTTTGTTAAAGACTGAGGCAAAGATGATGTTAAGTACCTCACCCTTTTATCTTCCATTACTATGTTCCCCTCTTTATTCAATAAAGAATGAAGATTTTCCCTGGCCCTCCTTTTGTTATATATATATTTTTATTATCCTTAACAGAATTAGTCAGATTAAGTTCTAACTGAGCTTTTGCATCTCTAATTCTTTTTCTGCATTACCTTACAATATTCTTGAATGCTTCCTGGTTCACCTGCCTCTTTTTCTGAAGCTGATACACTATCTTTCTTTTCCTGAATTCTTGCAAAAGCTCCTTGCTCAACCAGGTGGTCTTCTTTCCTGCCACCTCATTTTCTGGCACATAGGGACAGCCTGTTCCTGTGCCTTCAAAATTTCATAATTTCATGCTTAAAGTAGGTTCAGCCTTCCAAAGCCCCTGCATTTTTGAGGGTTGCTTCCCAATTGACTCTCTGATCTACTCAGCATCCTGAATAGATCAAAGTCAGGCCTCTGGAAGTCCAAGATAGAGATTTTGCTGACAGCCCTCCTAACCTCACCGTATATTGAGGATTCTATCATACCATGGTTGCTGTGCCCTAGCCAGCCTCCCACCACCACATATTCAACCAGCCCTTCCCTGTTTCTAAACAGTAGGTCTAGTGGGACACTACCCTGATATACTTGGTTACTGGCTGCAACAGGAAATTGTCATTCACACATTCCAGAAACCTCCCAGACTGCTCCCTTTCTGCTGTGTCCTCTCTAGATTGTTGAAAGAATGTCTCAGCAGTGTCTTTATCTTGGTTGGCTCGTGTGTATCAGACTCCCACCAGGATATCAGCCTCATTGATCTTCCCCTTTATCCTTCTCCATAGGCATTCCACTTTGGTGTGTCTGACATTGAATTTGAGGCAGGCAAGCATCCCTTGACATACAATGCCACTCCAGCTGTCTTTCCTTGCCCAACTATTGTAAAGAGCCTGTAGCCCTCCATTGCAGTACCCAACCATGCGAGTCATCCACCATATTTCCATGATGGCAAATATGTTATGGTTTCCTTGGTGCACAGTAGTTTCTAGTTCCTGCTGTTTATTCCCCATACTCTGTGTGCATTGGTACATAAGCATTGCAGAGATGGAGTTAAGCCATTAGTTTTCACTCTTGCTCTCTGACCATTCCTGGCCGCTTGCATGGTTGCTATCCTGTTAGTGACCCCTGCATTTTTACTGTTGCATATACTATTGTTATCCACCTCAAATGGGACAGCAGATCGAAGGCCATCCTTAGGCTCTTCTATAGTGAGTCTGGTTTTATCCCCTTCTCCCTCTGAGTCTAGTTTAAATCCCTTTCAACAGGAGCCTTGCCAGCTCCTGTGCAAGTATCCTTTTCCTGCTTTGAGAAAGGTGTATTCCATCTGCTGTCAGCAAAACAGATGCCATGTAGACTTCTCCATGATCAAAGAACCCCAAATTCCAATGATGGCACCAGTCTCTAAGCTGTGTGCTAATCAGGTGTGTTTTCCACCCTGCTTCAGTGTTTTTCCTTACTACTTGAGGGATTGATGAAAACACCACCTGTGCACTGGAGTCTTCAGCTAGCTGACCCAATGTCTTGAAGTCCTTAATTTGCTTTCAGCTTCTCTTTGCAGCCTCATCATTACAAGCCTGTATAACTAACAAAGGGTGATAATCAGAGACCCGCACCATAATA
Source organism: Psilopogon haemacephalus (assembly GCA_013396835.1). NCBI lineage: Eukaryota > Metazoa > Chordata > Aves > Piciformes > Megalaimidae > Psilopogon > Psilopogon haemacephalus. The sequence continues at coordinate 12,823 of VWZI01007615.1, forward strand.
GAGAGCTTTTATCATCTCTAACTCAAGACCCAGACTTCCCTGTGGGATGGGTCTGGTCAACAAACAGGCACTTCTGTTCTGCTCAGAAGGGAGTCAACTACTACAATTTAAAGTGAATGTTATTAATGTTTAATATTTAATAAGGCAGATATGTTAATACATACTAATTATTAATACAAAAAATA
>VWZI01007615.1:13305-29622 GCA_013396835.1 Psilopogon haemacephalus
AGACTCTTACAGAAATACAGTCAGTGTCCCGGTGTGGGGTGGAAATACCCCAGAATTGGTCCAACCCCCGGGCTCTCTCCTCCTCCTACCGTCCAAGATCCAGTACGAGTTGAGGGGGCGGGGGTATCCCACGTGGACCCCCCAGAGCCAGGGATGCCCTGCGCAGCACGAAGGTGTGGAGCTTTTTAAACCAATTGGCCAGCTGAAGGATGCTGAGTGCCTGTTGGTCAGTCTCACACGCCCCCGAGGGTAATTAAGGGGGGGCACAGTGACTGTTAGTTGCTCTTCTTCCACTCTTCTTCCTCACTCTCCTCGTTCACCGTTGTCTCCCGCCGTGGCTGTGAAGAGCCCAGCCACGTGCGCAGCAACAGGCAGCCGGCAGCAGGCAGCACGGCAGCTCTCCCAAAGCGGCAAGGCTAATCTTTCTCTTTATCTATCTCCCTACCTCCCTATTTTCGGGCTAAGTCGGTTTTCCCTTCTTCCCCCCGTCGTGCCTCGCGGGCATTTTGTAGGCGCGTCGGGATCTATTTTTGCATGTAACCTCTCTGTTTTCCCCAGTTCTGGTCAGGTTCATACCTGACCTTTAAGCAATGTGTTCGTCTATTTCTGCCGACCGAAACCTAAAAGAACCAGTGAGGAGGGCACTAGGACCCTTTCACCACGAGGTATCGCATTTAATTAGTGCTATCTTGTGACAGTCAGGCTGTACAAAGTAAACAAAGATGGTGTTTGCCACATGGAGCACTGTACCATGTAGGAAGGAACTGCTCCAGAGGAAACCTTTCCCAGAGTTTGCAACTTTATTTTTGGAGTGGTCTTGCCACTTGTATCAGTTCTGGGTCTACAGCTGGCACCGTTTCTCTTGATATTCCCATGCTAGTCTAATGCGACAGTATTTTGCTGTGACTTGGCAGCAGTTCCTTCCATAGCTGGGCAGTAGCTGGCTGTTTTTCTGTTAGCATCTGGCACTTGGCTCAGCAGTGACTTTTTCCAGTTCATGGATGAACGATCCTTGACACTTGGGATGAGCAATCCACAGCAGCAGTCATGTAGGACCCTCAACTTGAACGACAGTTGCCAGATAAGTGAGTGACAGTAGCTTTCTGCTTGTGTTTGGTGGCTTCTCAGGGTAGTAACAGTTACTCAGTGCTCTGGGGGTGTTTTTGCTGCCTTCATGCTTCTCACACCTTTTGGTGACCTTTTCCCTGTTTTGACTGTGATGTGGCTTTCTTGCAGGCTGCAAGTGGTATGGTAACTGTCAGGCAAGTAGCATTTCTCTGCTCTTGGGCTCAAAAGCTGTGGCAGCTCTCCTGAGGCTTGGCTCTCCCAGGGCTCAGTGCACAGGATTAGCAGCTTGTCTTCTTTTTGGTGCATGGAGACTGCTTTCAGTTTTGGCTGACTTTGTCAAAGGCTTCTGCACGACAGGCTCTCAGTGTTTTCTGGGTAAAACAAAGCACGGCAAGTCATCTAGGTAAACAAGAGAAGTGGTTTACCAAAGTAGTCTATATTTTAATGTTTGCTGAGAAAATAGTTGGCTAATTGGTAAAAGAAGTAAAAAGAATAATTAATCAATAGTATGGATTTTGGCCAAACAAATTAGATACAAGACCCGAAGCATAGGCAGAGCGCATGCCCTGTTGTTAACAACAGGACAAGACATGTCCAAACTTGTTCCTGTTTATCAGACACAGAAGCACCTGGCCATTGTCTGGTTTTGCACTGAAAAATCCTGCTCCAAAGGGAAGAGAAAAGGGAGTTTGACTTTCAAAACATGTTAGGACTTGTTTTGCCCTTTACCACACAATTACTCCCCCTTTATTCCTTATTGAAGAAGTCCTAAGGTGTGGGCATGCGTGACAAACCCTGTCTGACTCACTGTATGGATCTTTGTCTCCATCTTCATTCCCCCCTACCTGCAGAGCATCATGCCTATTCTGCAAATGTATCTGAGGGAGAGAATGTGGGAAGGGAAGGGACATGCCTGTTATGTTCTTTTTTTGTTTTTGCTAGTCCAATGCCAGAAGGGCAGAAAACTTGGACTTCTAGATTCAGCTTACATTACTCAAACTGTACTAAAATCTATGAGAAATGATGAAGACATTGAGTGGCTTCCTATAGATTCCAGTTATGACACGATCCTGAAGAAGAATCATGCAGTCTTTCTATGCACTGTTAAATTTTTAGGTCACAACTAGTTTTAATCTCCCCCAGTATATCTCTTTAAAGCACAAAGCAATCACCTGCTGGAATTCTTAGATTCCCAAACTATTCAGAGACTACTGTTTTAGTTATCTGTAAATAAAGAGGTATTTATTTGTTCTTACAAATTAGCTGAACACATATATATGTGTAATGATTTACCAAAATGGCTAACCTGCCTGCTCCCTGTATTGATTGGGGGCAATTGAAGAGGCTGAAATTATAAGTTATGTAGCTTTTATAATTTCCAAAGCCCCACCCACAATCTGTGTGTAAATTAGTTTAAGTTTGGGTTCTAATTCGGTCGGGAAAAGTCTCCACAAGGATGCCTTTTCTTGTAATTCAGGAAAAATCAGAAAAATGGAAAAGTTTGGGCATGAAACAGCTTTGCCCTACTTACAGATGGGAGACTGTCTCTTTCATGGCAGTGTCTGGAGCCCAGTGCCTGCCAGAGTCCAAGATCGCTGTAGGTACAGCTTTCACGAAGCCACGATCGTGCAGGAAGGCAGGGGAAAGCCGGGGTGCTCTGCGGTATTCCCACCAATGGCTGCAGTTTACCATTAGAGGCAGGTCCTGCAGCAAGAAGCCAGGATGCTCCTCAAGGTCCGGCTCAAAGTCCATGCAAGGTTCGGGTCTCCAGGTCCATATTCAGGTCCCAGTACAGGTCCCAGTGCAGGTCCCAGTGCAGGTCCCGGTTCAGGTCCGAGTGAATGTCCGTGCAAGCACGACTGAAGGTCCCAGTGAAGGTCCTTGCAAGTCCTGCCCCAATCTGTCCAGCTGCCATATATATACTGAGGCGATTTGTTGCTTCCCTGTTCAAGCCCACGGAGGGTGGGAGAAGGCACTTCACACCTATTGTACTAAGCCTCCGGTGACAGAGGTGGGGAGGGAGAAAGACCATTTCCTGCCCCATTCACACCTCCAGTNCCTGCCCTATTCACACCTCCAGTAAGGCAGTGGAGTTGGGTGTGCCCTGCCAAAGTTCACACCCCATTCAAACCTCTGGTGGGGCAGTGCCCTGCCCTGCCACAGTTCACAATTCCCCCAACACGGAAGTGAGAGGAAGAGCAACATAGGAAACTCAGGATTGAGATAAAGGTCTAATATAACATGAGATATCATAATCACAATGCATAATTACCATAGCTTAAACTATTTGCGGAAGTACAGTGAAATACAGGAACAAAACCCAGCATAAAACTGAAAACCAAAACCCAGTGCTGCTCAACTCCCACTTGTTCCACTGCCATGCCTGCAGAAAAGAGCCAACACCCAAGAGCTCAGGAACCAGAAGCAGCAACCAGAACAGGATTTTTCCCATGTTGTAACCTGCGCTTCAAGTCCCATAATATTTTGCTGCGGTTAGCACTTGGATTTTTTTAAGCTGGCACAACTGCAGCATAGTATAAATAACAGCAGCAGATCAAACTCAATCCATGACAATATGTTACTCTTACCAGCTCAAAATAGGAAGGAGAGTATAGAGTTGAAAACATTAAGGGCTTTCTGTGTAAAACCAATTAGATGTGATCATTTCTTAAGGCAATAATGACCCTTTTGGAAGAGATAAGCTTTACTGAATTGAATCTCCCTTGTGTCTGTTTAGATGTTAGGGTTAGTTGGTTTGTATGGCAGTATTAAACACAGGTAACACATAAGTATGAAAAAGACTGCTTTAGTCCTGAAAATAATATCCTAGAAAGCAGTAGATCAAAGGCTAAAACTGATGCAGGTGTTAAACATGTGACTGAAAAAATGCTATGGAAGAGTTTTCTATATGGAGACATGACTACAGAGATGGCTTCTGATCTAGCAGTCATATAATTGTAGAATCGTAGAAATGTTCAGGCCAGAAAGGACCTTTGAGAACATAAAGTCCAGACATTTCACCCACTCCACAAAGTCTGTTACTACACCATGTCCCCAAACACCAGATCTATGTGGCTTTTAAACACATCCAGGGATGGCAATGCAACCACCTTACTGGGCAACCCTTGACAACCCCTTCCATGCAACTTTTTTTCCCTAATATCCAGTCTAAACCTCCCATGGCACAGCTTGACGCCATTCTCTATTGTTCCATCCTTACTTGTGAGAAGAGACCAGTGCTTACCTCTCTACAACCTTCATGCAATTGTAGAGAGCAGTAAGGTCTCCCCTCAGCTCTTCTGTATACCTGATCCAGTACCTCAATGTCTTTCCTGTACTGTGGAGACCAGGCTTGAGCATAACACTCCAGATGCGGCCTCACTAATGCTGAGTACAGAGGGACAATCACCTCCCTGGTCCTGCTGACCACCCTATTTCTAATACAGGCCAGGATACCATTGGCATTCTCAGGCACCTGGGCACACTGCTGACTCATATTCATCTACATCCTTCAGTACCCCAGGTCCTTTTCTGCCACACAGCTCTCTAGCCATTCATCTCCAACCTGCCAGTTGCAGGTCCCAGAACTTCGCCTTGTTGAAACTCATACAGTTGACCTCAACCCGTTGGTCCAGCCTGTCCATGTCTCCTTACTCTCAAGCAGATCAACACTCCCACATAAATTAATGTTGCCTGCAAACTTACTGGGCTGCATTCAATCACCTCATCTAAGTCCTTGACAAAGAAATGGAACAAGACTAGTCCCAATACTGAGCTTTGGGGAACACCACTTTTGACAGGGTACAGGTGGATCTAAATCCATTGTCCACTACTCTCTGGCCCTGGACATTCAGCCAGTGCTTTACCCAGCAGAGTATGTGCCCACCTAAAACATGAGCAAACAGATTTTTTTAGTGAGAAACAGGGCTTTACAATTAATATTCACAGACTATCCACCATACACTAATGCAGTGTGTCTTCCCATTTCCATGCAAGGCTTCCCAGGTGTGTAAGCCTCTGGGTTTGTCCACTGTCATGGGCACAATGCCAGTGGATGGTAGCTTTACCTGTAGAGGTTGCCCCACTTGTGTCTGTATTTACCCTTTTGCCCATTTGGTACATGGTTAGTACCCATTACCAGTGCAGTAGGACAAAATGCTTTGACTTCTGAGGTTCCTGGAATGCTTTGATAATAACTTCCTTCTCCAAATGGTAGAGTAATCCACAAGAAAAGGTGCGATGCTGGACCTAGTCCTCACCAACAAGGAGGGGCTGGTTAGTGAAGTGAAGCTGAAGGGTAACCTTGGCTACAGTGACCATGAAATGGTAGAGTTTAAGATCCTCAAGGCATCAAGGAGGGTGCACAGCAAACTCACTGCTCTGGACTTCAGAAAAGAAGACTTCAGTCTCTTCAGGGACCTCCTTGGCAGGGTGCCATGGGAAAAAACTCTGGAAGGAAGGGGAGCCCAGGAAAGCTGGTCAATGCTCAAGGATCACCTCCTCCAGGCCCAGGAGCAATGCATCCCAAAAAAGAGGAAGGCAGGTAAGAATGCAGGGAAACCAGCATGGATGAATGGAGAACTCCTGAACACACTTAGATGAAAGAAGAAAGCCTACAAGAGTGGAAGCAAGGACAGGTAACCTGGGACGAATACTAAGAAATTGTTTGTGTAACCAGAGATCAGGTTAGGAAAGCTAAAGCACAAGTAGAACTGAATCAGGCTGGGGACATTAAGGGGAAAAAGAAGAATTTCTTCAGGCATATCAGTGAGAAAAGGAGGACTAGGGAGATTTTGGGACACTTTCAGAAGGGAAGTGGGGAGCTGGTGATAAGGGATGTGGATAAAGCTGAGATATTCAATGACTTCTTTGCCTCAGTCTTCATCAGCAAGTGCTCCAACCACAATGTCCAAATTCCAGAGGACAAAAGTAAGGACTGGAAGAAGGCAGATCTGTCCACTATAATTGAAGATCATGTTTGTGAGCACCTAAGGAATCTGAACATGCACAAGTCCCTGGGTTCAGATGAGATCCACCCATGGGTCCTGAAGGAACTGGCAGATGAAGTTGCTATGCCACCATCCATCATATTTGAAAGCTCATGGCAGATTGGTGAAGTTCCTGCACCAATCTGGGCAAATATAACATCTATCTTCAAGAAGCAAAAAAAGGACAACCCTTTAGCCATCCACTATCTGAAGGGGGCCTATATTAGGGCTGGGGAAGGACTATTGACAAGGTCTTGTTACGATAGGATGAGGGGTAATGCATTTAAACTGGCACAGGGGAGATTTAAACAGGATTTTAGGAGGAAGTTCTTCACAGTGAGGGTGGTGAGACATTGGAATGGATTGCCAAGGGAGATTGTGGCTGCTCCCTCCTGGAGGTGTTCAAGGCCAGGCTGGATGAGGCCTTGAGTGACCTGTTCTAGTGGCAGGTGTCCCTGCCTATGATGGGTGTTGGAACTTCGAGGTTCCTTGCAACCTAAACCGTTCTATGATTGTATGGTTTCTAAGCTTCTATGAATTCCCCATCTGTTACTGATGATAAAAACCGCCTGGATCAATCACATGCTCTAGCTGTTTCATGAGACATTCAGGTGTTCTTTATGAGGTCGATTGTCCTTTCAACAATGCCATTCACCTGTGGGTAGTATGAGGTATGGAACATCCATTTAATCCCTTTTCCTTGTGCATAGTCTAGTATTGTGTTGTCAGTCTGGATACACTCTGGCATAGGCAGAAGACAGAACCATTGTTTCAGAACTTCACCTGTTTTTGAGCACCTGTACCATTTAATCATTCTATTAACAATTCCTTTAGCCCTCATGGGAATTGAAATATAAGTTTCTGAATTAAGAAACCATTGGGATGAATTCATGAAGTGGTGAAGGGAGTCTGAAGCAGTCACCACAATATCTAGATTTTTTAACTCTATTTTCAATTAACCCCTCTCTGACACAAGAAGGTTAACGTTCTTACTCGGAGGAGCAACAGGCTTTGAAATACCTCCTTCCAAACTATTCCCACTGCAACTGCAGCTGCCACTTTTGACAATGTTTTCCCATCTTTTCCTGAAAGCATATGTTAAAGACATTATTTTCCAGCTGAGCACATGCTTTAAAATATTAGCAGAAATTCCTAATGAGCTTGCTTGCTGGAACAAACTCTCCCTCAGTGGGCAATGCTTTTTGAATTTGTGGTGCAGCTCCTGGCTGGACCAGTGTCTTCTGGAGTTATGTCTAAATTATTCTGGGTGGCTACATGTACTCGGGAGAGGGAATTCGTTGTCAAGATGTAGTTCCCACTCTGGAAACCATTCCTATTCCAACATGGAATAGCAGTCACATGGAACTTCTGGTACAAGTTCTCTTTTTTATACAAAAAAAAACATATTTCTCTTTGCTTTCACCTGGAAACCTCGTGGCAGTTGTGGACTCAGACCACCCTACACCTCTACCATAAGAAATTATGTTTCTTTACATTTCTGTCCACATCATCATGTGGTTTGGGGCATTTTTTATTATTTTCAATATATATATTTTTTTTTTTTCCTTAACTGATTGCACATGTATTGTGAAAACATCCGTCAGACCTTTTGTAGGTGGCTAAAGGTTATTTGGATTTACATGAGCACACATATGTATGCTGCTTTTTGTACTCCCACCACAAGCTCTGCTAAGTTCTTCACCAGGATCAGGACAGGTTCTGCTCTGTCTGCAGGGTGCAGCTTGCCTGCCCAAAAAGCTAATGAGCCATAATGCTTTAGGTCCTTGTGGGTCCCTCATTTAAAAACACCCTGTAGAAGCCTGCAGCTTCATCAGAATCAAGTAGAAGTCTGTCTTTTCCACGCAAGGAAATACGCAACAGACATTCTGTTTCAGTTTTGTTAATTTCCTGAGAAAGCTGTCCTGTAAGTCATTCAATTGAGCTCCAAGGTGGGGACGCATTTGTATTTTTTTGTCTGACCCTGTTTAGGACCTGCCCATATTTCTAACTTAATTTACAGGTCTTAAATGTGTTAATTTTATGTTTTTATCAGAAAAGCTTAATTCCAGACAGCTTGCATCCAAATAATTTCTTTTCAATTTTGAATGGGCTGGCTCTGTGCAAGGCTTTTCAGTTTCCCTCCTGAAATGCACAGCAGGCATCTGGCATCCCATGCACTATGTGGGGCCAGAGACTCAGCTGCTGCTTGAGTCCTTAAAGCTACAGCAGCCTCTTTAATTGCTAGCTTATCCTGCATTTTCCATGTTTGTGCCTTTTCATTTTGGAATCACTTTTCCAAATACTGAACCTCTTTCTCAAACATTTAAAAATCTTTCTGTGCCTGAATTAACCAGGCTTCCAGAATAACAGCTAATCTCTCATTTCACTTCCAATTTCTGTAAAATTGGTTCCGATTTGTTCTCTGGGGAAGAGCCCATATGAATTCACTGATGCACCATCCTGGGAGAGGGAGGTGTTTCCCCTGGTTCCCTTCATTTGGCTTCTCTCTTGCCTCCCATCCCTTCTTCATGAGATGCGGGAGGGGTTTTCAATATACTGCCACAAAGACAAGAAGGTTCTTGTCTGCTTATCAGATATTTCCCATTACCCCTCATTCCTGTCACTAGTCAATAATTTTTAGAGAAGAAAACTTTGACATCATTTACTTAAGTGTAATGCAATTTGCTTAAGTTTTGCAATTCTACGTGAAATAATGTCATATATCGGTATTTTAGGTTTCTTTTAATGTTGTAAACTACTTCGCTTGATATTTCTAAGTCTAGGAATCTTCAGTTGCCAGTTACTTTCATGTAGGAAATCTACTTTGTAATATGTGTAGCCCAATCTATCCCTGGTGCAACTTTAGTGATTTCAAATTAAAATCTGCTTGTGTTAAATGAGCCATATGGGAAATACACAGCTTGGTTAATCAGCAGAAAACATCCTTTACAATGCTATTCAGGTGAAAAAGCTCATATGAATGTGCATGATTGTGAATTGTGTTGTGATTCACATAATAATGTAGGCAATGACAGTCATGGAGCAGGACAGACATGTAGAGGGGTGTGGTACTTTAAGGCTTATTGGAATATTCTAATAAGAGTAATTCATACTTTCATGGAAGTTCAGTGCAGAATCTAACTAAATTAGATCTTTCATTGTAAAAGAAGAATAATTGTAAACTCTGTATCATTCATCATTTTGCTAAGACATTTAAAAAGCCAATGTGTAAACAATTCTTTCTTCTTGGCTTCTGGGGACTGGATCTGTTTGCTGTTCCTTCACTCCTCCCTAATTTGTACACTAAACCTGGCTGGCCAGATAACTCATGAGCTTTGCTTGTTGCTTTCTATCTGGGAAGAGAGGAGGTGGCATTAACCCCTTCTGAGCTTTCCTTGTCCAAGGGGGAAGATTGAGTTTCTGTATTATTCTGAATTGTATATAATTGTAAATACATATAAATATATTATGTCTATATGATTGTAAATTTAGTTTTCATGTAAAATAGAGCTATATCTTACTTCCAAGATGTCTGAGCTGGTCTGATATATTCAGGGATGTAGCTGGCCTTGCCACTGAGAACCCTGGGTGTAATAGCCCAACACTTGAGCATTGTGTTGACATCTTAGATAACCAGAAGGTCTATCCCCTTTCAAGGCTGAAAAACTATGCACTTTACTCCATCCCTGAAATGTTTATACATCAATGCATGCAGAATGGGGAAAAGTTAGAAATCCATGTGCAGTCATGGGGTTATGAACTGGTGGCAATTCCAGAGACATGGTGAGACAGCTCACATGACTGGAATGTGGTCATGGATGGCTATATCCTCTTTAGGAAAGACAACAAAATGAGGTGGTGGAATTGTTCTTTGTGTGAGGGAGTCACTAGAATGCCTTAAGTTCTGTCCAGAGGTGTATGAGGGGTAAGTTGAGAGCTTGTGGGTGAGAATTAAGGGAAAGGCTAGCATGGATGTTACAGTTGAGGGACGTTTGTTATAGGCTACCCGATCAGGATAAGGAAGTTGATGAGGGCATCTGCAGGCAGCTAACAGCTGCCTTACAATCAAAGGCCCTGGTTGTCATGAGAGATTTTAACTACTGAGATATTTGCTGGAAGGACTACTCAGCCAGCCATAGCCCAGGAAGTTCCTCCAGTGCATCAATGATAACTTCTTGATGCAAATGGCAGATAAGCCAAGTAGGAAGGGAGCACTGCTGGATCTCATCCTCACAACAAGGAGGGTCCGGTTGAAGCAATGAAGGCTGAGGGCAGCCTTGGCCTTAGCAATCATGAGACGGTGGAGTTCAAGATCTTCTCTGGTAGGAACAGGATATAAAGCAAGACTACAACCCTGAATTTAAGAGGGCAAACTTTGGCCTTTTCAAGCAATTGCTGGGGGACATCTCATGGGACAGGGTACTAGAAGGCAAAAGGGCTCATGAGAGTTGATTAACATTTAAGGGCCTCTTCTTCCAAGCTCAAGATCAGTGCATCCCAGCAAGTGGGAAATCGAGAAAGGGAGCCAGGAGACCCACATGGTTATGTAAGGAACTGATAAACAAATTTAAATGGAAGAAAATTATATACATATGACGGAAGATGGGGCTGGCCACTTGGGAGAAGTATAAGACTGTTGTCAGAGGATGTAGAAAGTGTTACAAATGATACAAAATCAATAATTGGCATTAATTAATAATGAAAATTGTTTATTAATGTTAAATCTCACAAAAAAACTTATTTACAATGTTCAAAACACACGGTTTGGATACTTATATGCACAGGGAACAGGCAAAGCTAGAACATTTCAGGAAATAGTTAGCAAATGCAAACATTAAGACTAGAAAGAGGTTCTTAGTTTCAATTATACCTCTTGCCCACCAGGGAAGTTGAGAGGCTCCTTTCTGCTACTAAGGCAGAAAGGCACAATAGAATCTAGTTATAGAATTTCTTAGAGAGAGGCTTTGAAATATTTACTCACAAAATGGTATCAGACAGTACCCAAAGCTTGAAGGGAATTCTGTCAGCATCTTGAAAGTTGTTGCAGGCAAAGCAGAGCATGTGACGAGGCAGAGCAGGCAAAGCAAAAGTAAAAGCAAAAGCAGTAAAAGCATGTGGCAGAAGCCTATTTATTGTTTTCCCCAAATGTAATCACCATCGTGGCCACGCAAATTCACCAACCAGTATGGCACTTTGCCATGCCTGACCATATTAGGTGAAGTCAGGAGCTTGCTTTCCCTTATTTGGGAGGAACGAATCTGGGTAAGTCTTGGACCCTCAAAATTGGTGTCTCCAAGCCTTTTGTCTTCTCTCTGAGCTCTGCTTCCTCTCCCCCAACAGAGGGAAGTGACCATGGGATCCTGCCTGGGCAAGGCTTGTATCTTCCATGACAGGGAGGCAACTGGGAAAGCTAAGGTCACATTGGAACTCAACCTTGCAAGGGAGGTCAAGGGTAATAGAAAGGGCTTCTTCAAATATGTAGCAGGAAAAACTAACCCTAGAGGCAATGTAGGTCCCCTGCTGACTGAGGTGGGTGACTTGGTGACAGAGGACAAAAAGAAGGCGTAGTTACTAAATACTTTCTTCATCTCTATCTATACTGCTGGAAACTGTCCTCAGGAGCCCCTGACACCTGAGGCACCAGAAGAAAGCATGACAAAGGAGGAGGGTTTTTTTGTTTATGAGGACTGGGTTAAGGAACAGTTAAGTGATTTAGACATCCATAAATCCACGGGTCCTGATGGCCTACACCTGTGGTGCTGAGGGAGCTGGCACAGGTTATTGCCAGACTACTCTCCACTATCTTCAGTAAGTCATGGCAGACAAGAGAGGTACCTGGGGACTCAAGGAAGGCAAACATCACACCAATCTTCAAAAAGGGTAAGAAAGAGGACTCAGGCAACTTATAGACCGGTCAGCCTCACCTCCTGGAAAGGTAATGGAGCAGCTTATCCATGGCACTATCCCTAGGCATATCAAGGACAAGGTTGTCATTAGGAGCAGTCAGCATGGTTTTACCAAGCAGAAGTCATGTTTGACCAACCTGATAACCTTCTATGAGGATGTAACTGAGAATAGATGATGGAAGAGCAGTGGATGTGTTTTACCTTGATTTCAGTAAATCATTTGACACTGTCTCCCACAGCATCCTCATAGCTAAACTGGTAGTTGTGGTCTGGGCGATGGAGTAGTGAGGTGGATTGGGAACTGGTTAAAGTAAGAAGTCAGAGAGTTGTGGTCAATGGGATGGAGTCTAGTTGGAGGCCCGTAATTAATATAGTGTAATTACTGACCCACAGGGGTCAGTACTGGGACCTGTATACTGGGACCTGTATTATTCAATGTTTTCATCAGTGACCTGGATGAGGACACAGAGTGCATTGTCAGCAAGTTTGCTGATGACTCCAGACTAGGTGGAGTAGTTGATGCACTGCTACAGTTTATGCAATATTTATATTAATATGCAGATGAATAATATTATTAATTACTATGAGCATCACTTATTAAATCTCACCAGAAAACTTATTTTCAAGGTTTGAATGCACATTTGGGATATTTATATACAGGAAAACAGGCAATTTAGGTCAATCCAGAAAATTAACAAAAGTATAAGCAATCTAAAACAGTTGGAAAGAGAATCTTGCAGCCAATATGCCGCTTGCCCTTTAGGGAGACTTTAGAGGCTCCTTTCTGCTAAGGCAGAAGGCACAATAGAGTTTAATTGCAAAATCAGAACTTTATTTACAAAGAGGCTTTTTAGAGTATTTGCTCACAAAATAATATTTCTGGATTTCTGTGGCTGCATTATAGGCTGGATACTAGGAGGAAGTTCTTCACAGAGAGAGCGGTTTCCCATTGGAATAGGCTACCCAGGAAGGTGGTGGAGTCACCGTCCCTGGAGGTGTTCAAGAAAAGACTGGATGGAACACTTAGTGCCATTGGATAGGGCTGGGTGATAGGTTAGACTGGATGATCTTGGTGGTCTCTTCCAACCTGGCTTATTCTTTCTATTCTATTCTATTCATTCTATTCTATTCTATTCTATTCTATTCTATTCTATTCTATTCTATTCTATTCTATTCTATTCTATTCTATTCTATTCTATTCTATTCTATTCTATTCTATTCTATTCTATTCTATTCTATTCTATTCTATTCTATTCTATTCTATTCTACCTGACAAAGCTCATGGAGGGGTTGCTCTCAGTGGTTTCAAAGCCGCTGGAGGCTTCTGGAGTTCCCTCAAGGCTCTTGTCTCAGTTTTAGCACAGTCTCTGGCCTGGTCTTGACGCCTTCCAGGACGGACAGCATGCAGGAAGACAAGATGTCATTCCTGCATCTAGAGTACTGTGTCCAGCTCTGCCCCACCCCAGAAAGACATAGAACTTCTTGAGAGAGTCCAGTGCAGAGTCACAAAGATGATTAAGGGAGTGGAACATCTCTTTTACGAGGAGAGACTGAGAGAGCTGAGGCTCTTTAGCTTGGAGGAGACTGGGGGGTGACCTCATTAATGGTAATTGTGCAGGGTGAGTGCTAGGCTCTTCTTGGTAATGCCCAATGACAGGACAAGGGGCAATGTGTGGAAGCTGAGACATAGGAAGTTTCATATAAACATGAGGATCATTTTTTTCACTGTGAGGGTGACAGAACACTGGAACAGGATGGTTGTGGGTTCTGCCTCTCTGGAGACATTCAAAATGCTCCTACACCTGTTCCTGTGTGATCTGATATAGCTGATGCTGCTCTGGCAGGGGAATTGGTCTAGATGATCTTTTGAGGTTCCTTCTAGCCCCTGACATTGTGTGATTCTGTGATTCTACTTGGTGAGGGGAAGTTCCTAACCCACAACATGTATTTTACAGGGATACTGTTCTTACAAAGTGGGGCATCTTTATACTATTCATAAAGTGCCCAAGAATGAAAACTTATAGACATGTAGGCACTCTGAACATTTTGCTTGTAAATTTAGTGTCTAACTTCAGAACAGATTACAGGTCCATAATCTTGCTTATAGTTTGGCAACCAAAGTGACTAAGAATTTGTATATTGATTGATTGTTTTAATGAATAACAACTCCTACAACTTCTTTCAGAAAAGCATCGTGCAGGGCAGCTGCATAGAAATTCCTATATATTGTATTTAACTGATTTGAAAATAAGTGCTATAACATTGTAGAAATAGAAGTCAGGAATACTGAATGTTCTCAAGGCAAAATTTGGTTCAACAATATATGAAAGATGCATGATTTTTTAGATTTTTAAGCCTAACACAAATCAATAAAATTTAATGAGTTAAAATTATCAAGAGCTAAGGAATTTTCCTCATCATTTAATTTTCAGTTTCATTATAAATGTTATATAAAAATGAAAGACTGATGGAAACCTTAAACTTTGATTTCATCATTGCTAGTATGGATGAAACTAGCCTTCCCATAACCAGAAACACTCCCATTAACTCCCAAGTGAATTGGAATGTTGCTAGTATAGTGATCTTGAAACCCAGAGATTAATAAATTAAGAGTTAACACTTCAGAAAAAAGTATATGGTTACAGATACGTTAAGTAAATAAATGTACTTTAAAGAGAATTATATAGTATGTGTACAAATATCGATCTCAGTTATATTATAAAAAAAAAATCACAGTAACTAATTCTAAATAGATTTTTAAAAAATATCTGTATGTATGACTTCAAAGCAGCATGTTCATCGTAAAAAGTACTGTGCAGTACTAGGTTATTTTAACAGAAATTAATCATGACATCTGCATGCTTTTGCCAACTCAGTGTATTTTTATGGTGTAGTACAGCTGCCCAAAATGAAACCACAAGTGGAGAAAGAGCCCAGTCCCTAGACCACATGCCTCCTTCAACTACAACATCTTGCAAGTATTACAGATTTAGCCATCACTGCTCAGAATAGTGAAGGGATACATATGGTGTGGCTTAAACTACTCTTTTCTCCACCACCTATCCCATACTATTCTATGTCATACTCAACAGCAAGTAATATCATAATATGTATAATTTCCTGTGTATTCTCACCAAAAGAGAGATTGTTTTGTGGCACACAGTAAAATTCTCCACCTTCCTGCTCTTGCTTTGGCAAAAGCAATCCCAGGGGTGGGTTTACCTGAAGCAGGGCTAAGCCAGATCTTCTTTCCTAGGATATTCTTCGTGTGTGTCATGGGAACTTTATAACCTTCTACAAACATGGCAGTTTGGATTGGTCAAGGCCGGCCCAGTTATTAGATCCTCTGATTCTGACTGGACAAGTGGCTTGTGATAAATGTGTATCCCAGTATTTTAAGGTCCCTCTTCCCACTGATTTTAGAATGGCTTTTAGTAGGTCATTGTAACATTCAACATTCCCAGCAGCTAGTCCATGATAGGGACTATCATGATAGACTAGCACTCAATGCCATGCTCCTTAGCCCAAGTGTCTATATAGCTGTTTCCGGAAATGAGTCCTGTTATCTGATTCGTCTCATTCTGGCGTGCCAGGTCTCCACAGCACTTGTTTTTCAATGCCTGGAATGACTTTCTGAGCAGTGGCATGGGGCACTGAATATGTTTCTAGCCATCCTGTGATCGCTTCTAACATTGTGAGCACATGGCATTTCCCTTGGGGAGTTTGTGGCAGTGTGATGTAGTCAGTTTGCCAGGCTTCCCCATATTTATATTTCAGCCATTACACCCATACCACAGAGTCTTTACCCACTTGGCCTGATAGATTGCAGTTCACATTTTACATTCATGGATAACTTGTGCAGCCCAAGCCGATGTTGCATCCCTCCCTTGATGTTCTGAGGTATTGCAGACCCAGTGAGCTAGAAATAATTTACTCTTATGTTGCCAGTTCCACCTGTTTGTTGGTCTGATGTTCTTCAGTGGCTCGACTCTTTGGTATATGGGCATCTACATATCTTGCCACAGTTCTGCTCTTCAAATGAGTTTACCTCCGCACTGCCAGTTATTTTGCTTCCACTGCTGCAGCCACACCCATAAGGCATTTACCACCATCCAAGAGTCTGTACACAGATAGAGCATTGGCCATTTTTCTCACTCAGCAATATCTAAAGCCAGTTGGCTGGCTGTCACCTCTGCAGATTGTCTTAATGCACCTTCTCCCTCAGCAGCTTTCTGCAACCTGCTAGGTGGAACTTCACACAGAATCCTTCCATCTTCAGTGATTTCCCACAATGATGCAGTCAAGGAGACAGAAGGAGCTGTGTTTGAGTACTGATTACCCCCTCATATGCTGCC
>VWZI01007615.1:29641-61478 GCA_013396835.1 Psilopogon haemacephalus
TTTTTGGTGGTTGGGGTGTAGTTGACCTCCGCTTCTTTGTAGCTTCAACTCCTAAAGCACCAGCATGGCCTCTGCACCTTTTTGCCTTCTCATCTCTTCACACACCGATATACATCCCTGGGAAGGCCAGGAGGTGCTCTGTTGAATAGTCTTTCCACTATACCCTCCTTCCAGGGAAGCTACTGCCTGATGAGCAAAGGTGATTTTATGTTCATTGATTTGTAGGTATAAGAAAGACAAAATTTAGACTCTCTCAGTGCTTCCTTTAGAAACCCATAACATTACAGAAAGCCTTGGTTTCCTTCCAATTGGTGGGTAGAAACGTAGCTGTGATCTTGCTGATGACATCCATTTGGATCTGGTTACACCTGTCCTGCCATTTTATCCCAAAGAAATGGATCTCTCTTGCAGATCCCTTGACCTTACTTTGCTTTATAGAAAACCTGGCATTCAGAAGAATCTGTATTATTTTCTTCCTCTGCTGTTTCACCCCACATGATGATGTCATCAATGTATTGCAAGTGTTCCAGAGTTCCACCCAAAACTCATCCACAGTCTGGATCCATCCATGACAAATACTGGGGCTGCGTTTCCTCTCCTTGGGGCAGTCAAATCCAGGTATATTGAACACCTCTCCAGGTGAAGGCAAACTGTGGCCTGCATTCTGGTGCTATGGGAATGGATACATTAGTAATGTCGGTTGTGGCATACCATTGGTTGCCTTAGACTCCAACTAGTACCAGAGCTCCAGACATCCGGTGTAGCAGCACTCACTGCTGATGTGACTTTGTTCAGAGCACAGTAGTTCACTGGCACTCTCCATTCACCACTGGACTTCATCATCAGCCATATGGGGCTGTTCAAAAGTGAACAAATTTTAGTGATCAACTTTTGTCTCTCCAGTTGTCAAATTAGTTTATAGATAGGAATCACAGAGTCCCAGTTGGTGCAACATCACCGCCAGTGCACCATTTCAGTGGCAATTGGTATTTGCTAGATCTTAACATCTAACAGCCCCACTGTGAAGGGGTCTATTGAAAGACCAGACAATGCAATCAATCATTTCTTTTCCTCTATTTCTAAGGTAGCTGTACCCAATGACCACATATATACTTTTGGATCTTTGAAGTATCCTCTCCTACAATAGTTTACACCAACAATGTATGGGGACTCTGGGCCAGTTACAGTGGAGTGTTTGTGCCATTCATGCCTGGTTAGGCTCACCTTGGCTTCTAAGATGCTCAGCTGTTGGGATTCCCCCTGTCACACCAGAGGTATAGATAGGTTCTTCCTCCTCATAGTTTGATGGCATTGTGCATTTGTATCCACTAAAGCTTTATACTCTTACAGTTTCCATGTACCAGGCCATCTCATCCACACAGTCCAACAGACCCACTTGTCCCTGTCCTCTGCATTGTTGGAGGCAGGACTCCTCTAATCAATTGGAATCACTTACATGTTCTAATAATGCCTAGTAAAATCTAGTAAAACTAGAGGATGCTTCATGGTCTCTGCTTCCCAAATTCTCTCTCTTGAACGGGAAGATGCCTGCTTCTAATAGTTGAAACTCTAGACTGTGCAGGAATCTATTGGGACAAGTTCCCTTGAAGGGAACTTTTGAGTTAGTTCCTCCACAGCTGAAATACAGGCCTGTACATTAGAAGAGAGACTTTCCTCGTATTTTCAAACTAGGCTAACCAGTTCATCCACTCTTTGTCCTTGGCTGTCTCTCATGGCCCAGATTTAATTGCCAATGAGATTGCACACAGTAATATTGCAGCTTGTAAGAACTTTTCCCAAATGCCTGGTGTGCATACTACCTCATCTGCAAATTGTCTTTCATGTCATTATAGAGCATTTCTGACACTGACAATTTGCTCAAATATTGGATGCCTTTCTCTGTGACAATCCATCTTCCAAGTTGTGCCTTTATATCATTCCTCAGTGGATACCTATCCTTCACACCTCCAGAGGCTGAGGCTTTGTACTGGTTTCTCAGTGACCTTGTCAATGTCTGCTTCTCTAGACAGGGATCCCAACTGATTGGCTTCCTTGCCTTCCAATTCCAAACTATTGGGTCCCATATCCCACCATTCTGGCAGCTGTGTGACAATGGACTTGTCTGGTCAGTGGCCATAGTTCTTCCATATATCCCATAATTCATCCAGGGATAAACATCAACTGATAAACTCTGGCATTTCCTGGTGTTCCCATGGTGGCCATGGGTCATCCTCATCTTTTCCAAAATGAGCTGTTTTCCTTGTGTACTTCCTTTTCTCTCTTGGGGGGACCAGTACTGGTACTTGCTGGCTCGCTGATGCTCTTGGACTGTTTGTAGGCCCAGGGACCCCTTCCTCCTCCTCCTCTTCCCCCTCCTCTGCATGATGAACAACACTGGAAAGATCTTGATAGGTATGGGCTAGACCCCAACACATTGCAGTGATCTGTGTCTCCTGGGAATATTCAGTCTGCCAGAATCCTTTTATCAAACATTTTGCCAGCTCATCAGGTTTATGCAGTTGCTCAGGAGTGAAGTTCCATAACACAGGAAAGACCAGAAAGCTGAACGCTTTCCTACATACACTGCCACTCATAATGGCACAATATTCCTGGAAGAAATTTGTGATACTGTGACCTAAACCAAACATGCATTTAAGAGGCACAACATTAGAAACAGTCCCATGTTGGTGTCCCAAGAATAACTGAAACCCTCTAAAGGTGAATAAATGCCCTCTTCCATTCCAGTAATTAGTTGAGTAAGACTACTGTTAAGTGATTACACTGTATAAAAAGAAAATATTAACACAACAACTGGTACAATAATCTATTTATGCTAAATCAAACAGACACAGAAGACGTAGTATCAGGGTAACTTTAAACCATTTCACCAGGGTGACAAACACAAGCATCATGAAGTTTACTGTAGTCACCAAAGGGCACAGAAGTACAAAACCAAAAAATACATGAGTGCCAGCAGAAAAGGTAATGCAGCCAGGAAAGTAAACATGAAGGGAAGCATATTAAAGCAAATATAATAGAAAAATTTAGTCTAACAGAATTGAATTAATTGTGTATCTCAGCTAGGCGCTCTCCTGACAAAATCCCAGTGTTGATTAAGACAGTGGCTTTTTGCTACACATTGGAAATGCGAAAAAAAGTCAGGGGTTAACACACAGTATTAACCTGATTGCTGCTCCCTCTGCCACACCCTTCCCTCCCCCTTCTCCTGCTGGCAGAAGATAAAAAGGGAAAGTTACACAAAATTATTTGCTATTCTGCTGCAGAGACATCATATTACAACAAAGAGACAGGGGAAAAGGAAAATAATAATTTTCTTAAATACCAAATCCATGTAGTACAACTATAACCATCCAAATTAATACCACAAGCAGAGAAAGAGCCCGGTCTCTTGTCCCCCTTGCCCCCTGACTACAACAACATCTGACAAGTATTATGGATTTAGCCAGCATTACTCAGAAGAGTGCAGGAATATATATGATGTGGCTCAAACTACAAGTGGCTATTAGAAAATACACAAGAGGTAACTGAAGAAAATGCATGTTTTACTTATAAGATGCAGGCAGAAAGACGAGTTGATGACTGCAAAGTAAATAATTGAGAAAGTTTAGGCAAGACAAAGATTACATTCTTCATGTAAGTCTTAGCTTAGCCCTGTATATTTGTCACAGTTTGTCACAGTTTTGTCACAGTTTTTATTAATGTATGCAGTATCTGTATCCCTATGAACACTCTTGAGGACTTGCCCAGATCTACTAAGAAACAGCCACTTCACATAGTAGGACTATCTGACAAGTCTTTCTGACTTTGTGCAAAATCCTTTCCATATTAATTATGACCCTGTGGAATGGGTTAAATTGAAACAAGTTAGCCTATCTGTTCCCTTAACACAGAAGTGAGGGAAAAACAACAGAGTCCAGGTTGGGACAAAAACGGTGAGACAATATAAGAGTTTACTAAATATAACATAATACAACGCACAAGCATGGCAGAAAGCAGCAGCTAGCAGAAGCAAATGACCTAAAAACCCATTCCTCTCTGTCCTGCTGCCATCTCAGTGGAAGATAGCCAGCCCCCAAAATATGGAACCCAAAAGCAGCAACCAGAACAAGGAGCCTCCCATGCTACAATTTGAATTTAAAGCCACATAATACCTTGCTCCAGTGAACTCTGTGCATTACCACACCCAGATATATACAGTAAAAAAAGATTCTGACAGACACTACAATTTGATATACACCTTAATCCATCTGCAAGGAGAGGATTCACTTCAAATAACCACCAAACCCAAATATCCAACAAACATATAAAAAAAAACCAAAACACAAAAATAAACAAAAATAACCACCAGAAAAACCCACAACAGCCACAAAGCAAAACCAAAAACCCCCAAAAAACAGTGAAACAAAAAAACTCCAAACAAACAAAAAAAGCCCAATCACCATAACAAAACTATAAACTGCTGTGTGAGGGACTAATTTTCTCTATTAGTATTTTCTGAGGACTGGGCAATTGTTTCACATTCCTGATGCTTCAGGTATCAGACTTGCTGGGAGGACAGGTGTCTGCTGGACAATCAGGCAGGAGAACTCCTGAAGAGTTTTTGATTAAAGAATGCATTGTGTGAATCAGAGTAGTGGAGTGCTGCAGGAATCATTTTACAGCTACTGAATGGTGATGCAGGGCATGGCTTTGTACAAGGCGTTGGAAACATTTTGGTGTTTCTACTCCATGGTTAATCTTTATGGGTCTTGTATGTCAGTGCCCAGCACAAGACTTCTAGGATGGTACCTTGCAGTTCCCTAAATTCCCAAAATCAACCATCTCTGAAATTAGGGATGGTTGTCTGTCTACCTGTGTCTGTCTACCTGTTCTGGGAAACATGGTACTAAAGATAGAAGTACCTCCCTCAGCATGCAGTTAAGTAGTGCCACAATAATTGAGACTTAGTTTTTCAGACCTTTCTTGTACACCTTTTCAGCTGGATCTATCACTTCATTCTGAACATAGCACTACAGTCACAAAGTGATTTTTTTTTTTACAGTGACCTTTTATTTCCTTTTCTTTTGCCTGTGTTCTCAACACAGCCTGCCTGACTACTCCTGTTGGCTAAAATACAAACATTCATTTCAATTAAATTTTTTTAAGTTGTCACCAAACTTCCCAAAAGGTATTCTGAGGGGGCTTTGGATACTACAACACTGCAGGGTGATGCTGTGCCTGGACGCATTAGTGCACGAACTGAGAAGCTTGTTATCTGAGCTTGTGTGGTATGTGCCACAGATACAATATATTTGATGAATGTGGACTGCCCAGCTTGTGAATGGAAAGACTCTTGTTTAAAAAGTTTTCTTATTTGCCTGATGGGGTCACAGTGCTTTGCACAGCCACTAAAAGGTAATAAAATCACAACAATTGTTTCAGTCTAAGATCTCTGAGTCCAATTGTCAACCTAAGACTACCATGGCTATAAGGCCATGTCCCAAAGTGTTACACATTCCTTGAACACCTTCAAAGGTGGTGACTCCATCACCTCCCTGGGCCACTTATTCCAATCTCTGACCATTGTTTTCCTACTATTCAGTCTAAATCTTCCCTTCTTCTCATTCTGTCACCTGATAGTAGGCAGAAGAGACCTCACTACACCTCACCACAACCTCCTTTCAGTAGTTGTAGAGAACAATGAGGTCTCCCCTTGGCCTTCTTCTCGGACTAAACAATCCCAGTCACCTCAACCACCTCTCATAAGACCTGTTCTCTAGACCATTCATCAGCTTTGTTGCCCTTCTCTGGATATACTCCAGCAACTCAGTGTACTTCTTGTAGTGAGGGAAACAATGATGAACACAGTATTCAAAGTGCAGCCTCACCAGTGCCAAGTACTGGGCGCACTATTCCTGATAAAAAACAGGACACTATTGGTCTTCTTGGACACCTGAGCACACTGATGGCTCATGTTCAGACGGCTGTCAACCAGTACACCCAGATCCTTCTCTGCCGAGCAACAATGAAGCCACTCTTCCCCCAGCCTGTAGCATTTTGTGGAATTGCTGTGGCCCAGTTGCAGGACTCAGTGCTTGACTTTGTTACTTCATACAGTTGACCTCATCCCATTGATTGACCTGTCTAGAACCTTTTGCAGAGCGTTTCTACCTTCAAGCAGATCAACACTCCCACCCAATTTAGTGTCATCTGCAAACTTACTGCTAGTGGATACAATTCATTCATCCAACTCATTGATAAAGATATTAAAGTGAACTGGCCTCAGTAGTGAGCCCTGGGGAGTACCACTTGTGACTGGCTTTCAAGCGAATTTAAATCCATTCACCACTATCCTTTGGAGTTGCCAACACGGCCAGTTATTGACCCAGAAAAGTGTCCACCTGTATGCAGTCACTTTAAGATCATCTAATTCCAACTCTGATGTCGGGGTAGGGACTGCCCCCCACCCAGATGCAGGAGTTTGTACTTCACAGACTCTAGGGTTGAAGTACACACTGAGAAAAGAGTGCCCAAAGGACAGGGTAAGGGAATATCCATAAACAAGTGAGTTCCAGTACAGGCACAACTGAAATGCCTCTACACTAATGCAAAGAGCATGGGAAAAAAAACAAGAACTGCAAATACGTGCAAGTCTACAGCGTTATATGTCATTGGCATCACTGAGGCATAGTGGGATGAATGTTATGATTGAAGTGTAGGGATAGATGATTATAAACTTTAAG
This sequence comes from Psilopogon haemacephalus, assembly GCA_013396835.1. NCBI lineage: Eukaryota > Metazoa > Chordata > Aves > Piciformes > Megalaimidae > Psilopogon > Psilopogon haemacephalus. The sequence continues at coordinate 36,385 of VWZI01007615.1, forward strand.
GAAGGACAGGCAGGGGAGAAGGGGAGGACATGCTGCTCTCTATATCAATGATAAACTAGAGTTCATGAAAATCCAGCTGGGTATGAGTAATGAAAAAAACAGTGAACTTATGGGTAAAGCTTAAAGGGAAGGCACAGGAAGGGGACATAGAATTATACAATCAGTCAGGGTTGGAAAGAACCACAAGGATCATCTAGTTCCAGCCCCCCCACCATGCCCAGGGACATCTTACCCTAGATTAGGCTGGACAAAGCCTCATCCAGCCTGGCCTTAAACATCTCCAGAGAAGTGGCCCCAACCACCCGTCTGGACAACCTGTTCTAGGGCCTCACCACTCTCATGCTGAAGAACTTTCTCCTCACATCTAATCTGAATCTGCCCACCTCCAGCTTTCTCCATTCCTCCTAGTCCTGTCACTACCTGATAGCCTAAAAATTCTCTCCCCAGCTTTTCTGTAGGCCCCCTTCAGATACTGGAAGGCCACAATAAGGTCACCTCAGAGCCTACTCTTCTCCAAACTGAACAGCCCGAACTCTTTCAGTCTGTCCTCATAGGATAGGTGCTGCAGCCCTCTGATCATCTTCATGGCCCTTCTCTGGACATGATCCAGCATATCCACATCCCTCTTGTAATAGGGGCTCCAGAACTGGATGCAGTACTCCAGGTGGGGTCTCACCATCATAGTGAGACAGACCTGATCAGGTGCTACAGACCTGATCAGGAAGGAGAAGCAAACGAGGCCCTTGACAAACAAATAGGAGAAGCTTCATGTTCACAGGCCTTGGCCCTTATGGGGCATATAAACCACCCTGACATCTGTTGGAAGGACCACACAGCATTCCTGGAGTGCACTCCACTCCTCTAGATAGTAGAGGAATTCACAAGAAAAGGTGCTATGCTGGACCTAGTACTCACCAACAAAGAGGACCTGGTTAGTGAAATTGAGCTGAAGGGTTGCCTTGGCTACAGTGACCATGAAATGGCAGAGTTTAAGATCCTCAAGGCACCAAGGAGGGTGCACAGCAAACTCACATTCTCCAGGCCCAGGAGCAATGCATCCCAAAAAAGAGGGAGGCAGGTAAGGATGCAAGGAGGACTTCATGGATGAATAGAGAGCTCTGGACACACAGATTCAAGAAGAAAGCCTACAGACTGTGGAAGCAAGGACAGGTAACCTGGGACAAATACTAAGAAATTGTTTGTGTAACCAGAGATCAGGTTAGGAAAGCTAAAGCACAAGTAGAACTGAATCAGGCTAGAGACATTAAGGGGAACAAAACCAATTTATTCAGGTATATTAGTGAGAAAATAAGGAGTAGACAGAATGTGAGACCCTTCCAGACGGGAAATGGAGAACTGGCAACAAGGGATGTGGATAAGGCTGAGGTGCTCAATGACTTCTTTGCCTCAGTCTTCAGCAGCAAGTGCTCCAACCACAATTTCCAAATTCCAGAGGGCAAAAGTAAGGACTGGAAGAAGGCAGATCTGTCCACTATAATTGAAGATCATGTTTGTGAGCACCTAAGGAATCTGAATATGCACAAGTCCCTGGGTTCAGATAAGATCCACCCACAGGTCCTGAGGGAACTGGCAGATAAGTTGCTAAACCACTGTCATAGAATCATAGAATGGTTTAGTTTGGAAGGGACCTCAAAGATCATCCAGTTTCAACCACCTGCCATATGCAGGGACACGTCCCATTAGAACAAGTCACTCAAGGCCTTATCCAACCTGTCCTTGAACACCTCCAGGGAGGGAGCAGCCGCAGCCTCCCTGGGCAACCTTTTCCACTGTCTCACCACCCTCACTGTAAAGAACTTCTTCCTAACATCTACTTTAAGTCTCCCCTCTTACAGTTTAAACCCATTACCCCTTGTCCTGTCATTACAAGACCTTGTGAATAGTCCCTCCCCAGCCTTCCTGTAGGCCTCTTTCAGATACTGGAAGGCTACTATAAGGTCTCCTCGAAGCCTTCTCTTCTCCAGGCTGAAGAGTCCCAACTCTTGTAGTCTGTCCTCATAGCAGAGGTGCTCCAGCCCTCTGATCATCTTTGTGGCCTTCCTCTGGACTTACTCCAACAATTTCATGTCCTTCTTGTGTTGGGGGCTCTAGAACTGTGCACAGTACTCCAGGTGGGGTCTAGTGGGAGCAAAGAAAAAGGAGAGAATCATCTCCTTTGCCCTGCTGACCATGCTTCTCTTAATGCAGCCCAGGACATGGTTGGCTGTCTGGGCTGCATGCACACACTACCAGCTATTGAGCTTTTCACCAACCCAGATCCCCAGGTCCTTTTCCTCAGGGCTGCTCTCCAGCCATTCGCCATCCAGCCTGGATTTGTGCTTGGGATTGTGCTGAGCCAGGTGCAGCACCTTACACTGGACCTTGTTGAATTTCATGAGGTTGGCCTGGGCCAACTCCCTCCTTATGTCTAACCTAAATCTGCCCTGTTCTATTTGGAAACCACTGTCCATTCTCATATTGCTACAAGTCCTTCTCATAGATATTTTTCAGATATAAAATCTCCTTGGAAGGTCTCTTCTCCAGTCTGAGCAGCCACAGTTCTTTCACCCTGTCTCCATAAGAGAGGTATTCCAGCCCTCTGATCATCTTCATCTCCCTTCTCTGCACCCATTCCAGAAGTTCTAAGTCTCTCTTGTGTTGAAGGTCCCATAGCTGGACATGGTGGGCAAGCTAAGTAGAGTGGAAGAATCACCTGTCTCAATCTGCTGGCCACACTTTATTTGATGCAGCCCAGGCCTTCTGGACTACAAGTGTGCATTGTTGATTCATATACTTCAGTTTTGAAACTTCATCTGCTAGTAATATCAGGATCCACAGATTTATCTTTTGAGGTCCTCTGGACTTGTGCACTCTGAGGTACATTATATGGCCTTGAACATGGCCTTCTCTTCATTCTCCCAGTTCCTGTCCTCACCTTCTGCAACATGGATGGTGTGTTTAGAGCCCTTATCATTAAAGACTAAAGCAGAAAAATGGTTTAGTACCTCAGTCTTCTCTATGCCCTCTGTGGTCACATCCCCCACTTCATTTCAGAGATGACCTAAAATTTTTGTCTTCATAGAAGCATAGAATCAGCCAGGTTGGAAGAGACCTCCAAGATCATCCAGTCCAAGCTATCACCCAGCCCTATCCAATCAACTAGATCATGGCAGCACTGATTGCCCCATCCAGTCTGTTCTTGAACACCTCTAGGGATGATGACTCCACCATCTCCCTGGGCAGCCCATTCCAATGGCAAATCAATCTCTGTGAAGAATTTCCTCCTGGTATCCAGCCTATACCTCTCTCAACACAACTTGAGACTGTGTCCTCGTGTTCTGTTGCTGGTTCCCTGAGAGAAGAGATTGACCCTCACCTGGCTACTATCCTCCCTTCAGGTAGTTGTGGACTGCAATGAGGTCATCCCTGAGCTGCCTCTTTTTGAGGCTAAACAACCCCCCAGCTCCCTCAAGGTCTCCTCATACTGCTTGTGCTCCAGGCCCCTCTTTAGCTTCATCACCCTTCTCTGGACACGTACCAGTACCTCAACATTTCTCTTGAATTGAGGGGACCAGAACTGGACACAGTACTCAAGGCGTAGCCTGACCAGTGCTGAATACAAGGGAAGACTAACCTCCCTTGTCCTGCTGGCCACACTATTCCTGATACAGGCCAGGATGCTATTTGTTCTCCTGGCCACCTGGTCACACTGCTGGCTCATGTTCAGCTACTATCTACCAACACCCTCAAGTCCCTCTCTGCCTGGCTGCTCTCCAGCCACTCTGTCCCCAGCCTGTAGCGCTGCCTGAGGTTGTTGTGGCCAAAGTGTAGAACCCTACACTTAGCCTTGTTAAATCTCATCCCATTGGCCTCTGCCCACCCATCTAGCCTGTCCCAGTCCCTCTGCAGCGCCCTCCTACCCTCCAACAGATCCACAGTTGCTCCTAACTTGGTGTCATCTGCAAATGTACTGATGATGGACTCAATCCCTTCATCGAGATCATCAACAAAGATACTGAACAGGATTGAGCACAACACTGATCCCTGGGGCACACCACTAGTGACTGGTTCCCAACAGGAAACGGCATCATTCACCACCACTCTCAGGGCCCATCCCTCCAGCAAGTTCTTGACCCATTTCAGAGTGAATCTGTCCAAGCCACAAGTTGCCAGCTTTGCCAGGAGATTGTTGTGGCAGACAGTGTCAAAACCTTTGCTGAAGTCCATGTAGACTCCACCCACAGCCTTCCTTGCATTCACCAGGCAGGTAACCTGACTGTAAAAGGTGACCAGGTTAGTCAGGCAGGACCTGCCCTTCTTAACAGGTCTGTAATTCCCTGGTTCCTTCTTCCAGACCTTCCTGTGGATGGGCATCACATTGGCCAACTTCCAGTCTTCAGGGACCTCTCCAGTCATTCTTTTGTCACTCACATACCTATAAAAAATTTCTTATTGCTCTTGATGTCCCTAGATATATGTAGTTCTATCAGGGACTTAGATTTCCTAACTGATCTGTGGCTGCTTAGGCAACTTTTGTGTGTTCCTCCCAGGTTACCTGTTCTTTTTTCAACTAATAAGAGTATTTATTCTTGCATTTGTCCTGGTACAACTGCCTACCTTCGTATTTTTGCATTTCTCCTGGACTTAAAGGAGTTGATTCTTGAAGACCTGAATACTAATCAAGGTTCTCGGGCATCCCTTCCTCAAGGGTTTTATCCCAAGGTACCCTGCTAAGCAGATATTTGAAGACTGGCTCAAATTACATTCTCTGCACTTCAACTAAGCTGCAACTGGTCTGGGATCATTTTCACATTCAGGCTCAGGGCATCTATTACTGGCAGTGACTTCAGTGGTAGTAGTGAGGTGGATTGAGATAACAATGCACATTTACTGTATCCTACTTGCAGAAAAAGCACAGCAGAATGCAGGGGCAAGCAGAAACAAGTGAGATAAACCACTGAATACCTCCTGCTCATGTCCTGTATAAAAGACACAACATCCAAAACCTGGAACCCCAAAGCAGCAACCAGAACAGGAAGACTCTAATGTTGGAATCTGAACTGAAGCTGCCATGAGGCAGGATGGTTTTGAATCATAACAGCAACTTTTCAGTTTAACCTGTGACACCCTCTTACAATAGTTCCAGTTTCACTTAGTCACTTATTTGAGACAAACATGCCAAATCTTTTTGGTCTTAGGCACCTGCGAATTTGAGAACTAAAATACTGCAAGTAGGAAATTCAATTTCAATTGTAACCACCCCTCTATACATACTTTCTCAATGGAAACAGACAGATGTGGCAAGGTTCGTGCAGTTGCATTTCACTCCTTTAAGTTCAGACTACAAATGCTACATTATAATAATTTTGTCTAAACAGCTATCTTACTGAAATCTCTTTTCTTTGCAAAGGCTTGTTTTTCTCCATCTTCAGTTTTGGAAAATCACTGTGGAGACTGTGTAGTTTTTCTGAAACTAGTTTGTTAAATAATTATATTTCTAATTTTGATTAAGCAAAAATTTAAGCCTTGTTCAACTACAATTCCTGTGACAAATAGGCTCATAAAGAAACAACAGAAAATTCATACATAAAAGGTTCTACAGATACATCCTTATGTTGGGGGTAGGAACCTACCCCCTCTCCCCTCCTTGCCCCCACTACTGGATTTTACTAAACTGGATCAAATGGCTTGGGAGTAACATAAAGCCATATTTACAGGAAACCAACATTTACACACACATTATGTACAATATATTTAAAATTATTTACAACTATTCACAGATTAGAATACAGAAATCCACATTCCCTCCTGGAGAAATAAACTGCCCAGAATGGGGCTCAAAGCCACACTCTTTATCTGTCTTCCTTCCCAGACAGCTAATCAGCAAAGCTTACTTGTCATCTGGTTAGCCAAGGTTAGTGGAAGGTGTAAGACCAGATTGAAGGCGATGTGAAAGGGAGAAGCGTTACAGAGCAAAGGGGGACAAATTATTTACATTTTGGCTTCATATCCCTTTCAGCAAACCAATTAATGATATAGACTTAATCATTATTTTTCTTTTTATAACCAATGATCTAATTTCTCTCATTACAATATTCCAATTAGCCTCAAACCAGCACAGTCCTGTATCTAATGTCTCCACTGATGAAGAAATTAATAAAATGGAATTAAAGAAAAATGCCTCAAAATATTTACATGATGGTTTAAGTCTTGATTTGGATATAGATATAAAAAAGTTTTTTAAAGAATTCTGTAGTCTTTAATTGCAGCCATAGATTTAAATCTTTTGCATTTTAATTAGTTCATAAATATCACAGAATCACAACATGTTAGTGGTTGTAAGGGACCTCCAGAGGTCATATAATCCAACCTCTCCTGCAGACTCTCCACACAGGGTTTGTGCTTCAGGCCCCATACCATCTTCATTGTCCTTCTCTGGACACCTTCCAGTACCTCAGCATCTCTGGGCATAACTGAAAAGAGGCTGTGGCCTTCATCTTGACACCCAGCCCTCAGATATTTATGGATGTTTATAAAATCCTCTCCCAGCCTTCTCATGATTAAACAGGCCCAGGTCTTTCAGTCTTTATTGATAGGAGAGACTTTCAGGTCCTGCAGTCATCCATATAGCTCTTTGTTGGACTATCTCCAGCATATGTGGACAAAGAAACTGATTCATACAGAGAGCTTATGTCTTATTTCTCTCATCTCTTTCCACGTACTTCCCTTCTTGTGGCTTATGGACAGCTATAGGATTTCTTAATATTTTATTTTAAATATCAGTTTTAAATCCCAGAGCAGTATTTTCTTTTCGTTAAAAAAAAATAATTCTAAGAGACACAATGGTAAGAACCTGAGTTACAGTATTGAACAGAATTAAGCCATATGTGATTTTTTTTTCTGAAATTATACAAGACTTGAAGCTTACTCAAAATTGGATTGCTGTTGTCTATTTCTACGTCATGCAGTGTTTATTGATGGTTGTGAGAACTAGATACATATGTCATGGTTCTATATCTGTATTCTTTAAGAGATTTTCAACATGCCCCTTATGTTTTTTGTCTGAATTAGATCCAGATCAGTGCTTACAAACAGGTCTTATATCATCTTTTTGTCCTCCTTTTCTCTAATAAAATGGATGCCAACCATATCTGAATATTTGCACATTTTGTGAATTATTTTTATAAACCAACAATTTACATATTAGATTTTTTTGAGACCTATTCATGGGTTTTTCCATCCAACTTTACAGACAAGGTAGTAACTTTATCTGAGTAAACAAAGGCAAACTAAGGAAGACAAGGGAAAAATTGATTCATGAGATGCCTTTTTTCATATCAATATGTCTTTCTAACTAGCTAAAATAATAGTTTTATATATGGCTACATAGTTTGAGTTAAACTTTGTGAACTAGTCTAACTCCTCATTTAAACGGTATGTGTATGCTTCATACTGTCATACTGTGTTTCCTGCATATTGGTTGATCGCTTTAAGAGTCACATAAATTTAGCATTTAAGTGCACTTTACTAGTTCATACACAAATCTCTATATCTGGGCCTCGAAGAACAGAATCAAGAAGAATCATTCAGGTTAAACAGGACATCAAGAGACCCTTTAGACAATGTAGAAGGAAATCAAGATGTATTAACAAAAAAATCTGTATTTTTGATTTGAAGAGTCTTAACTGGTTAGGAATTACTCTTCAATTCTTTATATTTCATTACAGAAAGTTGAAAGGGAAAAATTCACAGTGATTTTTTGGTTGCATATATCAAGCAACCTTCAATTTTAAAATAATAATTGATAAATTATATCAAGACAGTTTTGATGTGACAATATGTGAATTATTATCATAGGATCATAGAATGGTCTGGGTTGAAAAAGACCTCCAAAGGTCATATCGTTCAACCCTCCTTTGCAGTAAGCAAGGGCATCCTCAACTAGATCAGTGTGGACGTTTGAGCTAGATTTCTAGCTCAGATGTAGAAAAAATTTGGAACAGAGAAAACTTAGAAATGGAAGCTCTCAGTGAAGAGGTGAACAGTTTAGGGACAGGACATATAATACCAACAGTGGATACATTAATATAATTTAATTAGAACATCAAAAGCTTTATGTCTGGAAGCACAGCTTGTACCTTCCCTTTGCGGCTTCCACTGCTTCTGCTGTGCCCACAGCTATCTTCCTTCCGCTGCTGTTTTGGCTGCTGCTGCTTTTGCCACTTTGCTGATGCTTGACCCCTTCCTCATCTTCCTTAAGGTTAATATTTTTATGTAGTAGTTTATTCTCCTTATGCTGTTATATTTAATTCAAACTATAAGAAATACAATTTCATTTTTCCTGACTTTCCAAAAAAACTCTACTGGAGGAGGGATCTGCTCTAAGGTACATTAACTTTGGCACCCAAGGTGGGGTACGATGTTGATTTGTTTTTTTCTTTGATTGGTAGTCAGGATAATGAAGTTGAGGGAAAATGAATAATGAATTTATTTGGTATATTGTGGCCCATTATAGCTTTATTTTTGACCTTATCAGTTCAGCAGTGCTTTACTTCCATGGTGCAATATCATATATGCTTTTTTTTTTTTTTTGCTAAGATGGTTTGGAACTGGGTAAAACATCTGTTAACAAAGGTTGGAAATTTTATTTTTGGATGTTTTAGGGTTTAGGAATGTAGCTGAGAGTATGCCATATGTTATGCTTGTGTCAGAGACTCAAAGTTATTTGGGAGAGCTGAGTTACTCAGTAGCTTGCCTAGTATGTTTGAATTTCAAGGTTCTGGCTGTTACTGTAGGTCTGATTGTGGTTTGGAGAAGAGACAAATGCAGGAATAAACAGGCTACGAGTGAGATCTTTACCTTCTCTGGACATAGGAACAGGGAATTAGGGGTTAAAGACGCAGTCTGCAACCAGACTGGGGGAGGGAAAGCCATGGCTTTGGGTAGGTGGATTGCATACCTAGCAGCAAAACGTCCTGCCTTAGAACCTTTGAAAAAGGAAAAAGTATTTGGGCATGCCCTGTGCCCTACTGACCCAAAATTGTGGAGTCAGGAAACTATCTGGTTCCTGTTAATAGTGAATAGAATGGAGGAAAATAAGGGTATAAGCAGTGGAACCCCTGCAGAGATGCAGTCACATACGGCTATGGTAGCAGTGCTGGACTTTGCTGCAAACAGCGTGGGCTATGCAAAGTCCCTCTGGTGGATAAAGTTGAGGAATTTGTTTGCAAAAAAATGTGGCTTGAACATTTTGATCACTAGAAGAGTGTCCGACAATGGAGCATCCACCATTAAAGGGGCTTCTGAGGCAAAGGTTCTCCCAGCCTGCAACCAGGGGACTGGAAGCAGTACTATGGAGGGGTCCTCAGAGGGTGAGCCTGCTAATACTGTTAAGCCTGCTAACATCTGTTGCTCCTGCTTTTTTCCTCTCTGTTTCTGCTGAACTGGCTGCTGCTGCTCTGGGAAAGGTTCCCTCTTGCCTCAGTCTCAATTCCTTCACCACGTAAGGAAAAGAGCCAGCAGATTTAGGTGATCCTATGAAAGGCACCTCCCAGATTAAGACACGTTTTACTCTAAGCAAAGTGGTTCAGGCAGATAGCAGTAGACAGGAAGATTGAAATGGAAGAGGTAAGACTTCCATTGTTCCTACTAAAACAAGGAAAGAGATGGTAGTTAGTTTTGGGGGTCGAGATAGCTCAGGTAAAACCAGAGCAGGGTAATCCCAAGGACAGAACTGTTAGGGACCCTTTTGCTGCTGTTGAGGGGTTTCAGAAGTTTGCTCAACTCATGAAGCAAAGGCAAGAGGATCCAGGAGAGGATACATATGCTGGTGTGAAGGCTAGTACCCCTGTGGATAAAAGGAATGGAAAGGCTATTGCTAAGGGAAAAAATACTTAGGAAATGGATGATAGTAATGATGAAGAGAAAGCCCCATTACCAAGGAAAGAGGCCAGGAATATTAGACAAGATTGTGCCTGGAAAGAGTGAGAACTTTTGATGAGTTGGTTAAACAGTTGTTGGGATGGAGGTATGGAATACTATAGAAATAAATCCCCAGATGACGAGGCCATTGAGAGTTTTTTCAAGAGACAATAATATAGATAAGCAGGTAGGACATCTCAGAGGCCTCTGGTATCACATATTGACAACTGTGGTACTATGGTACCCCAACAGGGATGATTTGCCCTGGAGACCTTCACGCTGGAATACAGTTGAACAGGGGTTTCAGTGCTTGTAAGAGATGGCCATAAGAGAGCTAATCTGTGAAGATGATGCAACAGAGGACCCTGATGAGGTACTAGTGAGCCATGCTCTCCTAAAGAAACTTATTCAGCTTGCTCCCTCTAATTGTTCCCATACATTGGCAAGTAAAATGGTGGGGAAAGATGATGAAGAAACTCCTCTGACTGTTGGGGAGTTTGCTGATCAGATGAGGCAGATGGAGGGCAGACTCGTGGTTAATGCCATGGTGTCAGCTATAATACTATGGCCGAAGAGAAAAAAGATGGCATTGAACAACTCAAGGAGGAATTTAAAACCTCCATATCTCAGCTGGCAAAGGACACTGACCTTTCCTCTTCACCATCAGAGTGGGTACATGTCCCAACCATCAGAGATAGGCATCCTTCCAGGAGACCAATTCAAACTAATTCAATTAGAAATAGAGAACAACAGTCATGTGAATGTCTTTGAATAATTTAACGTGACCAATTTGATGAAAACATGGATAAGCGGGATGGGAAGCCTGCCTCACTTCTCCTGAAAAGAGTGAAGGAGTTGCAAAGTGACAAGACTTCAGTTTCCCCAAATGACTCAAACAGTTCTGGCAATGATTTGGATAATACCATTAAACACTGTGGCAATTGTACTTGCAATGGCCAGCATTAGGGGGGCCCTGTCTCTTACCAGGCAGAGGCCAGGGATCTGGAAGGCAACAGAATATACTAGAATGTATATGTTAGATGGCCTGGTGCCTTGAAGATTCAGAAGTATAGAGATCTAGTTAACACAGATGCTCAATGTATGATGATACCCTCAAATCATAAAGGAATGGAGTCTATTACTATTTCTGGAATTACAGGAGGGTCTCAAGAATTGTTGAGGTTGGAAGCAGAAATGTGTTTAACTGGGAGTGACTGTCGAAGACATGCCATTGTAGCAGGTGCAAATGCACCTTGCAATTCTGGGAATTGACTTTCTGAGAGAAGAGCATTTCAAAGAACCCAAGGGTTATAAATGGACCTTTGGAAGAGCAACTGTAGAAGCTATTTGAGACAGCTTGAAGTTGCCCGCTAGGCCTGGGCTCTCAGACAAGTCTGCAGTTTTTAGATAGCATAATATAGAGGACGTGAAGTTTCCAGTTGCCACTCAAACTGTGCATCATAGGCAATATAGAAAAAAACCCATAACTCTTTGGTGCCGATACATGATCTGATTCCTTGTCTGGAGTTCCAAGGTGTCATTTAAAAAATAATAAAAATTCAGCTTTCAACAATCCAGTATGGCCTGTACAAAAGGTAAATGGAGAATGACAATTGACAGTTGACTTCCATGGCCTAAATGAAGTAACTCCACCCATAAATTCTGCTGTGCCAGACATATTAGAACTCCAGTATAATCTGAAATCCAAGAAGGCCAAATGGTATGCAACCATAGATGTTGCTAATGCTTTCTTCTCTATTCCAGTAGTGGTAATGCAAGCCTCAGTTTGCTTTCACCTGGAGGGGGACTCATTATATGTTTAATAGTCTACCCCAGGGGTGGAAACACAACTTAATGATCTGTCATGCAGTGATCCAGGATGTGTTGGAGAAAGGCGGCTCTCCAGAGTCTCCAGAGTCTACGGGAACACAGCAGAAGTTTTTGAGAAAGGCAAAAAAATAACTGACATTCTGCTGAAGTCAGGTTTTGACATAAAGTGAAACCAGGTGAAAAGACCTGCTAGATAGATCCACTTTCTGAGAATTCATTGGCAAGATGGTTACTGCCACATCCTGCTGATAAATAAAGTTTCCAATATGGCAAATCCTACAAGTAAGAAGGATGCATTATCTTTCTTAGGAACAGTTTGATTTTGGAGACTGCATATCCCTAGATACAGTCAAATTGTAAAACCTTTATATGATGTGACTCAAAAGAGGAACAACTTTAAGTGGGGACTTGAACAGCAAGCAGCTGTCCCTGAAATGGGTTTGGGACCCATTCAAACTGGTTCAGACATTCAGAACATTCTGTACATGGCTGCAAGTGATAATGATTCAACCTGGTGCTATGGTAAAGAGCACCAGGAGAAACACACTGTCAAACAGTTGGTTTCTGGAGTAGAGGATATAGGTGGTCAGAAGCAAACTATATGCCAACAGAAAAAAAGATTCTTGCCACTTATGAAGAAACAAAAGCTGCTTCTGTAGTAATCAGAACAGACTCTCAAATTCTTTTGGCTCCCAGATTGCCAGTTTTGAATTGGATGTTTAAAGAAAGGAGTCATCACCACATCATGCAACCGATGTTACCTGGTCTAAGTGGATGGCTGTCATAATGCAGCAAGCATGCATGGGGAGTTTGAAGCCTCCTGGCATAGTGGAAATGATCATCAACTGGCTGGAAGGCACAAACTGTATAAATCCTCCAGAAGAGAGAGTAACTCAGGCTAAGGAAGCTCCTCCTTCAATGATTTGTCAAATGAAGAAAGGAACAATTCTTTATTCACACATGGTTCCTGTCACCTTGTTGGAAACAAATGAAAATGCAGAGCTGCAGTTTGGAGCCCTATATGAGCAGTGGCTGAAGCAAAAGCTGAAGAAGGGAATCAAACCGGTCTGCAGAGTTGAAAGCTATCCAACTTGCTCTTGATGTGGCTGAGCATGAGAATTGGTCCATGTTTTACCTCTATACTGATTCATGGATGGTGGCCAATGCCTAATGGGGCTGACTAAAGGAATGGAAAATAAATAATTGGCAATGGAAAGGAAAGCCAGTTTCAGCTGCTGACTTATGTCAGGACATGGGAAACCATCTAGGGAAAATTCCTTTGAGACTATGGCACATAGACACTGACATGCCCAAGAGCAAAGCTGCTGAAGAGCATCAACACAACCACCATGCAGATGTGGCTGCCAAAGTGTTTCAAACAGATGTGAACTGTAACTTGTATTTACACTGGAAATGCTGAGGTGAACTGTTCTTAGCCCAGTGGACCCATGATTCCTCAGGACATCAAGGCAGAGATGCTACCTATCAGGGGGCATGGGGTAGAGCAATCAACATATCCATGGATGCCATAACACAAATTATACATGACTGTGACATTTGTGCTGCTATTAAACAAGCCAAGCATCTGAAGCTCTTGTGGTATGGTGAGCGATGGTCAAGGTACAAATATGGTGAAGCGTTGCAGATTGATTAGATCACTCTACCTTGTTCTCGGACTGGAAAGCAGTATGTGCTGACCATGGTAGAAGCAAGCACCAGATGGCTGACAACCTATCCGGTCTCCCATGCTACTGCACATAGCACTATTCTTGGCTTCGAAAGACAAATCGTATGGCAATATGGTGTTCAGAGCACTAATTTTAAGAATAATTTCATAAAAACTTGGGCCAAAGAGCACAGCATTGAGTGGATATATCACATCCCCTATTATGCACCTGCCTCAGAAAATGTTGAGCATTACAATGGTTTGCTGAAAACAACTGTGAAAGCACTGGGGGAAGGACCCTTAAAGAATTGGAAGAAATATCTACCTCAATCTACCTGGGTAGTGAACCGTAGAGGTTCTGCCAACTGAGCAAGGCTGGATCATTCAGAGTTGTTACAAAAGGTAGAAGATGACAGGGTTCCTGTTATTCATTAAAAAAATTTGTTGAGGAAGTCTGTTTGGGTATTCTCTCTGTCAGGGGAGGCTATGCCTGTCTGAGGGGTGGTTTCTGTTGATGGACTTGGCCGTACATACGGGGTTATGTAAAAGAATGGTGAAATATGATGTATTCCACAAAGGAACTTGATGTTAATAGTAAAAATGTAGATAGAAATTGTTATGAGTTCTTTAGCAGATAATTGGGGATGCCCACAAAACCCATGAAGAAGTCACCGTACACGAGCATGAACCCTGTAAGTGCTAAGAGTCATTCTCTGTTCCTTTTACTGAAGAAAATGTCTGACTGTTTCCTGAAAGCCTCTGAGCTTGCAAATGCCTAATGAAATGGATGGCTGGAAATTGGACAAAATGGCTGAAACCTCGATGACTACCATCCATGGAACTGATGTTGTCCCAAATTAGATGGAATGACTTGATGCTCCAATGGGAATTATATTAAAGAGGTGGATTGTGGCTGTTTGAGCTAGATTTCTAGCTCAGACATAGAAAAAAATGGAAACAGAGAAAAGTTTATGTGGAGTCTCTGAGTGTAGAGGTGAACATTCTAGGGATAGGCCATATAATACCAACAATGAGTACATTAATATAATTTAATTGGAGCATCAAGAGCTTTATGTCTGGAAGCACACCTTGTACCTTCCCTTGCGGCTTCTTCTTCTTCTACTGTGCCCGCTGTTATCTTCGCCCCCCACTCTCATGATAGTTTGGCAGTTATGTGCCCCCCCACACGCTTTGAAATAACACAGGCTAAGACTCAGCTGGCTGGAAGTTAATAAATGAAGCTTTATAGTAACAGCTTTGCACAATTTACAAGCAGATATTTACAATGTATAACAGATATTTACAGATATATACAGTGAAAAGATAATACAGAAACATCACACCTCTCCCAGAGATCAAAATCCTTAAGAAGGATTTGTAACCATCCCTACCACCTGCACCCCTTCCCCAATCTTATCTCACCATCTGTTTCATGCAGCAGATAGGTGAAGGTAGATTGGCCAGAGGGGGTTAGCAGCAGGAAAGAAGTTAGTAGAATTATTCAGATCCATCTACAAAAGGCAGAGAGAAAGGCAGGCTGCAAGAGCAGCCACAGCCCAAAGAGGTCTGAAGCAGTCTCACTTATCTATATTTGGGTTACAACTCTTAAACATTTTTTTTTCTTTCTCAGTAAAGCTGTGAGCGNTTAAGAAGGATTTGTAACCATCCCTACCACCTGCACCCCTTCCCCAATCTTATCTCACCATCTGTTTCATGCAGCAGATAGGTGAAGGTAGATTGGCCAGAGGGGGTTAGCAGCAGGAAAGAAGTTAGTAGAATTATTCAGATCCATCTACAAAAGGCAGAGAGAAAGGCAGGCTGCAAGAGCAGCCACAGCCCAAAGAGGTCTGAAGCAGTCTCACTTATCTATATTTGGGTTACAACTCTTAAACATTTTTTTTTCTTTCTCAGTAAAGCTGTGAGCGAAGTAGCATCATCAATGCTTTCCTCTCTCAGCCTATAGTCTAATTTCTCATTTAAATCCTCCAATTAGTTCAAACGAGCACACCCCCTACCACTGCTGTTTTGGCTGCTGCTGCTTTTGCTACTTCGCTGCCACTTCACCCTTCCTCATCTTAATGTTATTATTTTTGTGTAGTAGTTTATTCTCCTGTTACATTTAGTTCAAACTATAAGAAATACAATTTCAATTTTCCTGACTTTCAAAAAAAAATCTGTGTTGTAGTGAGTTTACCAGGGGAGGTAAACTGCTCTAACCTGATACAATCAGGCTGCAGAGTCCTGTACAGTCTCACTTTAAATATCTCCAGGGATAGGGCCCCAACCATCTCTCTGGGCAACCTGTTCCAGTGTTCCACCACCCTCATTATAAAGAACTTGATACTAACATTGAATCTACATCTGCTGTTCTCTAGTTTGAAGCCATTGCCTCTCATCCCATCATTATAAGCCTTTTAAACAGTCCTTGTATGCCCCCTTCAGGTACTGGAAAGCTACTACTTGGTCTCCCCAGAGCCTCCTCTTCTCCAGCCTGAACAGCCCCAGCTCCCCCAGCCCATCTTTGTAGCAGAGGTCCCCCAATTCCCTAATCATTTTCATGGCCTACTGGACACTTTATATCAGGTCTATGTCCTTCCTATATTGAGTGCTGCAGACCTGGATGCAGTACTCCAGGTCAGGCCTCACCAGAGCAGAGTAAAGTGGCAGAATCACCTCTCTGGGTCTGCTGATAACACTTCTTTTGATGCAGCTCAAGATGTGATTTGCCTTCTGGGCTGCAAGTGCATATTGCTCATGTCCAGCTTCTTGTCCATCAGCACCCCCAAGTCCTCCTCCACAGAGTTGCTTCCTATCATCTCATTCCCCAAACTGTCTTGATAGTGAAGATTGTTCCTGCCCAGTTGCGGAATACTGCACTTGCTCTTGTTGAACCTCATGAGGTTCTCCTTGGCCCACCTCTCCATCTTGTCCAGGTCCTTCTGGATGGCATCTGCAAGTTGCTGCTGGCATACTCAATCTTGCTGTCTGTATCACTGTTAAAAATATTAAATGCTATAGGTCTCAGTACGGATACCTGAGAGACACCACTTGTTACTGGTCTCCATATGGACTTTGAGTCATTCAGCACTACCTTCTGGATGTGACCACCCAGACACTTCTGTATCCACTGAACAGTCCACCTGTCACATCTGCATCTCTCCAACGTGGCAAGTAGGATGTTGAGGGGGACCATGTCAAAGTTCTTGCAAAAATCCAGATAGATCACATTCCTATGTCATCCCTTATCCACTGACAATGTCACTTTGTTGTAGAAAGCCACTAGGTTGGTCAGGCAGGAGTTGACCCTAGTAAAACTATGCTGTCTGTCTTGAATTACCTTCCTGTGTTCCATTTGCCTTAGCATGGCACCTAGAAAGATCTTTTCCATGATCTTCCCAGGCATGGCAATGAGGGTGACAGGACATTAACTCTCGGGTTCCTCCTTTCTACCCTTTCTAAAGATGGATATTGTGTTTCTTGTCTTCCAGGCACCAGGGACTTCACCTGACTTTTCACATATCACTGAAAGAGGCTTGACAACTACTTCAGCTAATTTTCTCGGGATTTTGGGATGTATTTCATCAGGTCTCATAGACTTGTATATCTGCAGGTTCATCAGACGATCACATACCTTGTCATCACTTACAGTAGGAGGGACTCTGTCTCCCTGGTCTGCAACTTGTGGGCTATCAACATTAGAGACATGAGGAGAGGGATTGCCGGTGAAGACTGGGGCAAAAGAGTTAAGAATCTCAGCCTTCTTGTCTATTTTTATGAGTTCACCACTGTTACTCATCACAAGGTTTTACACTTTCTTTAAACTTCTTTTTCTAGTTTACATACCTGTAGAAGCTATTCTTTTTTTTTTTTTTCTTTACATCCCTTGCCAAGTTCAGTTACAGCTGCCCATTGGTCTTCCTGACCTCATCCCTACACAACCAGGCAAATACCCTATACTTTTGCCAGAATGTTTTTCCCTTCTTCCATTTCCTGTGTAGTCCCAACTTGTCCTCTAGTTTGACCAGCAGGTTTTGACTCACTCGTGGTGGTCTCTTGCCTTCTTTTCCCGATTTCTTACATGTGGGGATTGAGATCTCTTGTGCTCTATAGAAAACATCGTTAAAGATCTGCCAATTCTTTTCCACTCCCTTGTCCCTGCAGGCTATTTCCCACAAGGCCTTGTTTACTAGCAACTTGAATCATAGAATCATAGAACAGTATAGGTTGGAAGAGGGACCTCAAAGGTCATGCAGCCCCAACCTCCCACCATAGGCAGGGATACCTCCCACTAGAAGAGGTTGCTCAAAGCCTCATTTAACCTAGCTTTAAACACCTCCAGGAAGGGAGCATTCTCAAGCTCCCTGGGCAACATGTTCCAGTGTTTCACCACCTTTACTATAAATAATTTCTTCCTAAAAGAAGAAATTCCTGATTAAATGGAATTTTGCTTTCCTGAAATGTAAGGTCCTAACTATGCTTCTCATGGACTTCACTCCCCTTAAGGCAGTGAACTTCACTAGCACATGATCACTGCAGTCCAGGCTGCCTTTGACTTTGACATCCCTGATGACTTCACTTGCATTTGTGACCAATAGATCCAATAACACATCTCCTCATGTAGGGGTGTTAGTTTCTTGTCTTAAGAAGTTTTCATCCAGGCACTCTAGGAACCTCTTGGATTGCCTACATCTAATTTATTGGACTGAAGCTAGCTATCCCTGGGCCCAAAAGCCCAATAAATACTCAAATCGATTTGGAAGTAAAAAGATATAAAACTTTAACCATAAATAGGAGGTAAAGTTTTGGTGGTTTTTTTTACAGAAGGTGGGAAAAAAGGGGAACCAGAATGCAGGATATGGGGAAATGAGGAAAATTACCAAGGCTGGGGAGAAGGGGAAGAAAGGGAACGAAATACACAAAATAGGAAATACAATCCGTGGAAGGCAATTGAGTCCAAATGCTAGAATGGATTATTTTGATGTTGGATGAAGCAGAGTTTAGGCTTTTTGTGATGAAATGCTGTTAGCTAAGAGTTCTAAATAAAATGGTGGTATCCTTCCATGTGTTGGCTGAGGGGCACATAGTGATGAACAGCAAAGCAGTCAGCAGTTGGCCCAGGCAAGCAGTGCAGAGAGAGAGAGAGAGAGAGGAGCCAAGATGTCTCCCCTTTTATAGCAAAGTCCTTAGCAGGAAGTGGGAGGGGCTAACCATGACACTTGGAGAAAGGTCAGACCACCCCCTTGGGAGGAGTCAGAGGGCTCCAGGTGAGGCTTAACCCTATACAGCTAGCTGTGCTATTTTTCCAACAGATGTCAAGGTGGTTAACATCCCCCAGAAGGGTAAGAGCCTGTGACCACAATGTCTCCTTGAGATGGAGTAAGAAGATTTTATCAGTAGGCCCTGCTTGATCAGGCAACCCGTAGCAGAATCCTACCACAAGGCTTCCTTTGTTGTTCTGATCCCTAATTCCTGCCTATAAACTTTTGTTCTGCCCGTGCCTATTCTTCAGCAACAACTCTTCACACTCTCTCCACTTCTTTACACAGAGGGCAATGTCTGCACCCCTTCTTCCTTTCCTGTCCCTTCCCAACAGCTTGTAGCCATCAATAGCCTCGCTCCAGTCACACTTAAGTTTCCGTAATTGCCACCATGCCATAGTTTTCCTGTAGCAGGGTAGCTCCCAGCTCCTCTGTTTTGTTGTCCTAATGGCTGCATGCTTTGGTGTTGAGACACTTCAGCTATTCTGCTGGCCTTGTCACCTCATTATAGGGGCACCCCATTGTTCCTCCTAGGTGTTTTGTGGGAGCTACCCTCCTGTCTCCTGTTACCTCAGAGGTCCCTGACTCACCTCTTGAAGACCTTGCCACTGCTGAAGTGTTCATGACATGCTTCAGGGCAACAGGTTGAAGGCCCTTACTATCACCCCATCCTTCCAACTCTGGTGTGTCTTCTTGTCACTTGTCACAGACAAGTTTGATATTATTGTCACCATCTCCCACCTCAAATGAAATGGCAGACTGAATATTGTCCTTCATGTGCCTGGTTTCAGCCCTCTCCCACTTCAGGCCCAGTTTAAAGCACTTTCAATGAGCCCTGCCAACTTATGTACCAGGATCTTTTTACCCCTCTGAGACAGATGTACTCCATCTGCTGCTAGGTGACTTGGTGCCATATAAAGTTCCCCAAGATTAAAGAACCCAAATTTCTGTTGGTGGCACTGGCCTCTGAGCCACTTAATAACCATGCAGTACTCTCTGTTCCTTTCAGTGTTCCTTCCTGTGACTAAGGGTATTGATGAAAAAATTATCTGTGCCCCTGATCATTCAACCAGTCTTCTCAATGCCTTGAAGTCACTTTTGATTGCTTTTGAAGTTCTGATTTCAACTTAATTTCTTCCCATCTGCATAACTAGTAAGAGAGCATAATCAGAGAGCCATGCTAGACTAGGCATCCTTCTGGTAACACCTATGACCCAAGCCCAGGCAGCAGACTTATGTGTGGGAAGACTGGGCCAACCTATGGGGCCCTCTGTTCCCTGCAGAAGGGAATTGCCAGTAATTACCCTCCTCTTTTTTTTTTTTTAAAGTAGAAGTCCTAATGAAAGGGGAAAAGTAATTTAGAATAGCTTGGACTAGAAAGGATCTTTAAATATCAGGTAGTTTCAAACCCCTGCCTTGGATGGTGACATTTTTCACTAGATCAGGTAGCTCAGATGAATTAGTTCATTTTTAGACAGAAAAATTAATTTGCTTCTTTTTCACAGAATGTCAGGCGCTGGAAGGGACCAGATCACACATGAATGCATTCAGACAGGTTTTTAATATCTCCAGAGAGGTAGACTCCACAACTCCTCTGGGCAACATATTCCAGCGTTCTGTCACCCTCACTGTGAAAAAACTCTTCCTCATGTTTACATGGAACTTCCTGTGCCTCAACTTCCAAGCATTGCCCCTTGTCCTGTCATTTTGCACCACTGAGAAGAGCCTGGCTCCATCCTCCTGGCACTCATCCTTTACATATTCATAAACATTGATGAGGTCACCTCTCAGTCTGCTCTTCTCCAAGCTAAAGAGCCCCAGCTCCCTCAGTCTCTCAAGCAGTTCTATGTTTTTATTGAACTGGGGAGCCCAGAACTGGAAACAGTACTCCAGATGTAGCCTCACCATGGCAAAGTAGAGGCAAAGGGACAGAACTGCTCCGTACCTACTAGCTACACCCCTTTTAATGCACCCCCAGGATGGCACTGGCCCTCCAGGCCACAAGATCACACTGCTGGCTCATGGTTATCCACTAGGACCTCCAGATCTTTTCTGCCTTCTCTGCCTTCTAGCTGGTCAGTCCCCAACCTATACTCATACCTGGGGTTGTTCTTTCCCATGTGAAAGACTCTACACTTGCCCTTGCTGAATTTCATTAAATTTCTCTCTGCCCAACCCTCCAGCCTAAGTCTCACTGAATGGCAGCACAGCCTTCTAGTGTGTCACCTACTCCACCCATACTTGGTGTCATCAGCAAGCTTGCTGACAGTGTACTCTGTGCCCTCATCCAGGTTGCTGATGAATATATTGAACAGAACTGGTCCCAGTACCAACTCCTGAGGGACTCCACTAGTTACAGGCCTCCAACTAGACTCCACCACATTGGCCACAATTCTCTGACTTCTTTCCTTCAACCAGTTTGCAGTCAACCTAACTACCTGATCATCCAGACCACACTGCCTCAGTCTAGCCAGAAGGATGCTATGGGAGACAGCATCAAATGCTTTACTGAAATAAAAAATAGATTTTTAACTTACTAATTCTTTTAAATTTATTCTTATTCATTCTTTTTAATTTTTTCATTCTTTTTAAGGTGCTGGTGGCTGGTCTCCACGGGTGTCCAACAAGTATCAATGGCTTCAGATTGATCTTGGTGGAAGAACTGAGATTACCGCTATTGCTACTCAAGGTGGTTATGGGAGCTCTGATTGGGTAACAAGCTACCTTCTGATGTTTAGTGATAGTGGCCAAAACTGGAAGCAGTATCGTCAAGAAGAAAACATTTGGGTATGTTCTTTCAGTAACGAGAATTAACTTTCTACAGAAGACTTTGTACACTTGTGATATACATAGATGCAAATACAAGCAAAGCAGTAGAATATAAAGAACCACATTTGAAGTATTTTGATAATTAAATATGCAAATTAATTTACATTTTGACAAAATACAAGGTTGTAGAAAGCAAACAAATGTCAAAATCCAAACCTTTGTTCCATGAAGTCTCAAGAAGATATTGTGAAAGGTAAAAATATACTGCAAAATCTTTTTCCTTGCTGTCTGTAGTATATTCCCTAAAACACTGATCCTGTTGTGTTACGTTAGACTTTTTAATTAAGGAGGGAATTTTTTTTTTTCAGGAATGCTTAATGTGATTGTAAACATAATTGAAGCAACACAAGAAAATGGTAATCATAAAAAAAAATCCAATTTATTTAAAAATTAATACTTGGTCATCTAATTCAAAGATTAGTTTCTGATACTTGAATTCATTTATCTTCTAATAGCTTTGTAGCAAAATAATTAATAAACCTTCCTATGCTTATATTTACATGAATTTTATTAAGAGCAAAGTGTGTGAAATATCAGATGGATGATGTTTAAACTTCATATGGAAAATTGAGTTGTACAAGTCTACAACAGAGTTTTATCTTTCCCTGATCTCTGGTTATTAGTGTTTTGGACAAAAAGAATGTCAAGTTATTTCTATCCTTCTGGCTATTCAAAGAGCTGATTAATTTTAGAATTTTACTAAGTTGTAGGCTTCAGTTACTTCATGACAAAGTTAAACAGTATGTTAATTTTTTATTTCATTTTATGCATTTTAATTTTGTTGATTTTTAATTCAATAAGTTCTTATCACTTATTGTCAAATCCCAACTATAATATAATGAGATTACTTGTTGCATAATTATTCTTCATTTAGAATTTGCTACAATGTTCTGCTTTGCATTATGTTTTCATAACAGAGAGAAATAAATTAGTTTATAATCCACATGACTGTAGGGAGTGAGAAAAGGAAAATAATCTTCCAATGTTAAATGAGCATAAGTTGTTCCAATATTGTCATTGCCCATCTTCAGACAGACTGAAAAAGCAAATATGAGAGTTAGAGCTGCCTGAAATTTTCAGTGAGCACTCTGCAGATATTCCATATTCCTATTATAAACTAAGATGTAGGTAGTTATTTCTTGACAAACAAAAAGTTCCAGTTAAATATTGATGCAGACATTGGGGTAAGGAAGTTATTAGATCTGCAGGATGGGAAAAGTAAAACTTCAAATCCATTATCTCAAACTATAATAATAATAAAAAAAAAAGATTAATGATTGTAGTACAGATTTGCAATAAAACTTGAAGGCAACAATTCATAATTCAATGATATAAATCATTAAATTCAGGGATAGTCTATTGATTTTTTTTTAAAAGTATATTTATTTAGGAGTTCTGCTTCTAGGGGAATATTTTTTTTCTTTCTAAAGTAATGCCTAGATGTAGCCTTGGAGTTAAATTTCCAAATTTCTATGTATTTTATAGATTTTCTGTGACTGTTATCTGTTTATGTTAAGTCTTTTAAAATAAAGTGCTCAAGTTATTTCAGGCAAGAACTTATCCCAATTTGATACCTGCTGTGATAATTCCATCCTCTTTTTAACTGAGTCATTGCACTGTTACAAGATTGCTTATCAGAGTTGTTTTTTTTAATTACTACTGTACATTAAAATGATGCAAGAGGCTCAGTTTTGAGAGCTCTGTTTCTGTATTTCAGAATTCTTCACTTTATGAAGGAGTTTACACTTTGTACTCACTCTTTCTATACCAGAGTAGAAAAGATACTTATCTTCTTTCCAATTTCACAGCTCCCTACTTCTTATTTTCCATTTCAGAAGTTAGCTTTGAATGTTTTTTGTCATCTTATGGCTTATCTTGACACGGAGTTCTGAGGCTGCTGTAATCAGTGGAGCTGATCACAGGTTTTTCACATCTCCCTTATTAGGGAAGACTGAGAGCACTGCGTCTCTTTAGTCTGGAGAAGAGGATATTGAAGGGTGACATCATTAATGTTCATAAATATGTGAAGGGCGAGTGTAAGGAAGAAAGATCCAGGCTCTTCTCAGTGATGCCCAATGATAGGACAATGAGTGCAAACTGGAGCAGAGGAGACACAACGTAAACATAATAAAATCTTTTGCACTGTGAGAGTGGCAGAGCACTGAAACAGGCTTCCTAGGGAGATTGTGGAGTCTTCTTCACTGCAGACATTCAAAACCCATCAGCTTGTGTTCCTTCGTGACTTACTTTAGGCAGCCCTACTTCGAATTACAGAATTGTAATTAGGGTTGAAGGGAACCTCAAGGATCATCTAGTTCTGGCCCTACTGCCGTGGTGAGGCACAATTTCTACTAGATCAGATTGGCCAGAGCCACATCAAGCCTGGCCTTAAAATCATTCAGGGATGTGACTTCCACCACCTCTCTGGGCAACATGTTCCAGTGTCTCACCAACCTTATGATGAAAAACTTCCTAACATCTAATCTAAATCTACCCTTCTCTATCTTGGATCCATTCCCCCTAATCCTAAAACGATCCTCACTAGCTTTCTTGTAGGCTCTCCCCAGATATTGAAAGGCCACAATAAAGTCTCCCAGGAGTATTCTCTTATCCAAACTGAACAACCCCAATGCTCTCAGCCTGTCATCATAGGAGAGGTGCTCCAGCCCTCTGATCCTCCTTGTGGCCTTTCTCTGGACGTGTTGCAGCATGTCCAGATCTTTCTTGTAATAGGTGTTCCAGAAATGGACACAATGCTCCAGGTAGGGTTTCTCAAGAGTAGTGTAGAAGGGAAGAATCACCCCTCTTAACCTGCTGGCCATTTTTCTCTTGATACAACTCAGCATACAGTTGGATTTCTGAGCTGCAAATGTAGTGTAGTGGCTCATATTGAGCTTCTAACTGGGAAATTACAGACCTGTCAGCCTAACCTCAGTGCCAGCAAGGTTATGGAACAGGTCATCTTGAGTGCAATTACACAGCACTTACAGGATGGCAAATAGACCAGGCCCAGCCAGTATGGGCTTAGGAAGGGCAGGTCCTACCTGACCAATGTGGTCACCTTTTACAGTCAGGTTACCTGCCTGGTGAATGCAGGAAAGGCTGTGGGTGGAGTCTACATGGACTTCAGCAAAGGTTTTGACACTGTCTGCCACAACAATCTCCTGGCAAAGCTGGCAACTCGTGGCTTGGACAGAATCACTCTGAAATGGGTCAAGAACTTGCTGGACGGTTGGGCCCCGAGAGTGGTGGTGAATGATGCCATTTCCTGTTGGGAACCAGTCACTAGTGGTGTGCCCCAGGGATCAGTGTTGTGCTCAATCCTGTTCAGTATCTTTGTTGATGATCTCGATGAAGGGATTGAGTCCATCATCAGTACATTTGCAGATGACACCAAGTTAGGAGCAACTGTGGATCTGTTGGAGGGTAGGAGGGCGCTGCAGAGGGACTGGGACAGGCTAGATGGGTGGGCAGAGGCCAATGGGATGAGATTTAACAAGGCTAAGTGCAGGGTTCTACACTTTGGCCACAACAACCTCAGGCAGCGCTACAGGCTGGGGACAGAGTGGCTGGAGAGCAGCCAGGCAGAG
>VWZI01007615.1:71366-81555 GCA_013396835.1 Psilopogon haemacephalus
TTTTTACTGTATATTTCTGTAAATATCTGTTATATCTTGTAAATATTTGCTTATATATTTGCATTGCTGTAAATATAAAGCTTCATTTATTAACTTCCAGTGTGTTTTTCTGAGTTTTAGCCAGGGTTTAAAAAGGTGGGGGGACAGGTCACTGCAAACCCACTACAAATGGTAATCTAATAAGGCTAATTTATCAGTCACAATGATTAATGCTCTGTATAAAATAACTTAAGAGTAGATGAAGAGATGAATGTGTGCTTTGAGATTAACCTGACTCAGAATATTTAATGTAAGATAAAAGGAAGGATTAAAAAAAAAAAAAAACTTAAAAAACAATCAGCAACTAATGCAATGTCCTAGATGAAATCTGGCTAAATTTTGTGAATAAACATTCAAGAAATCATTAATTCTTTAACACATAAAGTATATATTGGCACGGCATATGCTATGACAGTCCATGTGTGAAAAACAGAAATAAATTTACATACACATGGTTAAAGAAACTGTATTTCACTAAGGACAGCCCAAGTCCCGAACATGTAGAAGTAAATGTTCTGCTAGAACTAGTCATTTATAGGTTAGTTTTAATGTACACAGTTATAATCTCTTCATTAAATTGCCTACACAAATGGGAGTTTGGGAACTAATACTTCAGGAACTGATATTTTTTAATTTTAGATAGCTGCCCATGTAAACTGTTAACTGGTTTCTGGGACTGTTCTTGATCAGAACTGACAAGTTTTCTCTCAGTTACTTGTTGTATCATGTATCTCTTGAGAGAAAGTAATAGAAAAACAATTACAATTTTATGGTTCTGGTTCTTGTTATTATCCAGAATAGGCTTTTTAAAAAAAAATATTATTATCAATAGTAGTTTTTAGTTAAGGTAATTATTTTCTTTAGACCTCTGATGCATCTCTAATGATAATGGTGACATGCTGTTTTTCATAATGGTAATTTGCTGTGGTAGATGCTGACTTGTTATGTATTAATTCTACTGATCTGTTGTCTTAAAGTCAGTAATACAATATCCACTTTGTGGAAAGTATTTTAGGTACTGTAAGTACTAGAAAAAGCAGTTTTAATTGTTTGATCCTCATATGTTAGTTGTTCCAGAGTGATATGATCAGGATCTTATCCTACTAATAGTAGATATTTGTACTGGACACATATTCCTTGTGATTGATGGGGGAAAATGTTCTGTGGTTAGAGAAATTTTATCCTTATTATATGCAACAGATTGTGAATGCTACAAATTAACTGAGGATGTCAAATTGTCTTTTCAGAAAACAGTTCAACTTCATGAACACAATCAGATGAGTTTAGATTGCTCAAGGCCTTTTGAGATACTAATAGCATACCTGTACAGGGCTTCTGTTTTGTTTGCTCCAGCCACTCTTAAATGTAGCAAAAATACTTTCAGAAAGGGTCTTCAGAATCCATTTGAACTTTTTGAGGACTTTACCAGACGAATAGATGATAGTAGAAGAGTGGATGCGGTTTATCTTGATTTCAGCAGAACATTTGACACTGTCTCATACAGCATCCTCACAGCTAAACTGAGGCAGTGTGGTCTGGATGATCAGGTAGTAAAGTGGACTGCAAACTCGTTGAAGGGAGGGAGTCAGTCAGTTGTGGTCAATAGGATGGAGTCCAGTTGGAGGCCTGTAACTAGTGAAGTTCCTCAGGGGTCAGTACTGGGACCAGTTCTATTCAATATATTCATCAGTGCACAGAGTGTACTGTCAGCAGCTTTGCTGATGACACCAAATGGAGTGGCTGACACATTGGAAGGTTATGCTGCCATTCAGTGAGACAGGCTAGAGGGCTGGGCAGAGAGGAATTTAATGAAATTCATCAAGGGCAAGTGTAGAGTCTTGCACCTGGAAAAGAACAAACCAAGGTATCAGTATAGATTGGGGACTGACCAGTTGGAAGGCAGCAAAAGGGAAAAGAATATGGGAGTCCTAGTGGATGGGATAACGACGATGAAGAGATGAGACGCTACTTAATGCAAGTAAAGTGTCCATTTATTGTGTACCAAACACAAGCTTACATATTCTAAAAATCAAAACGTTTACATCATGTCTAATAATAATTGGTGAGTGAGACTGTGTACAGCAAGTGATTTATTGGGATGCAACTCCTTATTTGGACAAAGCTTACATTCCTTTTACTTGACACTGCTTAACTTCTAGACACTCATTATCACTAGTGAAAACATCTGCCAAGTCTCTGCTCTTTGTGTCTTTTCAGATCTTCAACAGTTATCTATGTGCCCTAGCAGCAGTTTCACACCAGCTTAGTTGTATTCTGTACCCATGGCTTTCATCCCACTAAAATCAAAATATCTCTGTGCAGCAGTCTCTCATTAGTCTGAGAAAAGTCTAAAAAAGCATTTCCTACATTTCTCTCTTTCTGTTGTATAAATTTTTTTCTTTACTGAGTCTTCCATTAACTTCTGCAGACATCATAATATACAAGGCAAAAATATTATCATTATAATAAAAATAGCAAGCACATACACAACAGGTTTTACTGAACTTCTAAGCCATCCTGTCAATCCCCATCCTTCAAAAATCTTATATAACCAGTCCCATCTGTCTTCTTCTCAAAGCTTTGATACACCATTCTTCAGTTGTTGGATACTAAGATGTATAGATTCCGAGTGGTCAGACAGATTCATACAACACATACCTTCAAAATCCTCACATCCATGCCCATGTGCTAAAGCAAAAAATTTATAGCAGCTCTGTTTTGCAAAGTAGCATGTCTTATACTATCAGCATCTAACAATAACCCTGTTAAAGCCTTACTTGTACCATTAGTTTGTTTAGCAAGCCAACAGTCAAGCTTATCTAAGAGTGCTAATGCTCTTTCAGTTGCTGCAGCGGGTAATCTTTGGCTAAAAGACCAGAATTCTAGGTTATCATCACAATTAGGAGAATATGCATGTATGCCATGTCTTCCTTTAATTCTATGTGAAAAGCGATGCTGTAAAATTGTAGATGTTTTTGGGGTTAAAAAATAGAGGCACCCTAGACTACAAGGACCTCCTTTTGTATGTGAGGGGATAAAAGCCCAAGCCCAGTCCCTGCTAAAATGTGAAATTATTGCAGGATTTTCATCTAATAATGAGCAATTTAAAAAATTACAAACATATAAAGCTTTCTGTAACAGCTCCTCTGGGCTAGCCCTTCTGGCTAGCTGGGCCTATTCCCCCTCTTTTTCTTTATTTTAAAAAGTCAAAGGTGTCAAAATAGCAAAAGCAGGTGTAATACCTATGCTGCAATATTACAGGAAATGCTTATCTTGTAAAGTGATTATCTATTATATGCTGTGTAGGTAGGTTTGCTGTCTGTTTCAATTTTTTCCTGCACTTTCATGATTACAATGTAACTCAACTGCATAAGTGTGATGGTACCTTTTAATAATTGCACTTGTCTGTAGTAAGGCATCTCCTATAAGCATTGCTTCATTCCATGCATCTGCTATAGAAAGCTGATAGCTAATCTAACATACTACAAGTGAAATCTCAGCGTGAGTATGAAAACTGAATCTGACAACCTTTTAATCTTTGCCATGTAACTTTGCCTATATGTTGAACAAAAAAAGTTGTGTTTTTCTTTTTTTTTAAATTAACATAATGCCCTATTCTAAAATACTACTACTGATATGAAGGAAAAAATCCAAAACTATACTATGATATCTCTGTTCTAAACTCTTAACATTAGCTATATCAATGCTAAAAATCTATAAATTAAAAAATTGTGTTAAAGTTAAACCACTGAGTCAACTCTGAAAAAAGAAAATCAAAACTGAAAAAGCAAAAAGAAAAGATGTTACATTCCATAGAGCTATCTGGAATTTTGCCATGACATAAAAAAAAGGAAAGGTAAAAATAACTCCAGATCTTTCAATATAAAAAGAAATTTATTAACCTATAGACTTACAGAAAACTTATTCTAGCAAAATTCCTGCAAAATTTTTACCACTGTAATATTCCATTCTAATCATTAACCACTTACTGTGTTGTATTACAATCCTCAACTACTTAACATACCTTATTCTAATTACTTAAGACTTATAATTACCCAGCATTTATTACTTCTGTTATTCCTACACCCCTATTAATATCACCTAATACCATTGGCGTTACTACTATGCATTCTCCCTTTGCATTTCCCATGTCAAAACAGTCTTACGCATATCAAAACAGGCTTATCCATTAGCTTTTAAAGTCTAAGATCTATTACAATTGAATGCTAACTCTAAAAACATCAGGATTTGCATCTGCAAAGAAACTAAAACAATTGTCAACAGTAAAGTACAAATTCAACACTGTCACTTTAAAAGAAGACACAGCTCTTGCCAGAAAAGGGAGGGGGAAAGCCAGCAAAGCAAAGCCATGCCAGCTCCACAAAGATGAAACTGCAGCCGTGTGGGGGTGGGGGTGGGAAGGGAGTGGGGGAATGTGGCTACTGATGCTTGGCAGAGAAGGGAGAAAGAAAAAAAAGGGCAAAGAAATTGAAAGAAATACCTTTACAGACAGAACAGGAAGGGTAACCTTCAGTCAAGGACTTTCCAGTCTTTAACAGTAAGAAGTTCTGTGATGCAATCTGAGATGGAGGGTGCTGACTTGGAGCAGTGCTTGTTGCAGGAACGGTTTCCTCTGCTTGAACCTGGGACTGTCCCCAGACCTTCCATACCACAGACATGTGTGTACACCCCTTGGCCATTGCAGTTGATCCATAGATGGCAGATATTTCTCTTGCTGCAGACTCTGAGTAGCATTTGCTGCGGAAACAGCTTCATCTGGGCCCAGGACCAGCCCAGACTCAATCTGGTAGACCTTAGTCCTTGCAGCTTCAGCTCTAGGTGCCACAGAGCATAATATATGTAGCAGCTCATTAACAGCACTTTCTCTCTGTGATCACTTCAGAAATAAAAGTCTTGAAGCACTCTTCTTAAAGGCAAATTGAGCTTTACATTCAAAACAAAATAGCAAAGTTCTTACAGTTAATTTTCTTCATTTTTCAATGCTTTCTTGTAATATCTTCATAGTAGAATCTGAGATAGAGACTCCAGTCTGTAGAGAGGATATCAACCTCATACTTAGAGAGGATATGCGAGAGAAGCTTCACAGTGCACTTTTCTTACTTAGTCACCAAATTCTCAGTCTCTCACCCCCTTGCTGAGCCTTTAAAGTCTCAGTAGATGCAGTAATGGAGGGAATCTTCACTTGCACCCATTTAAGGATGATCTTCAGATCTTGCCTGGGAATTTTCTTCCATCGTTTATTAAGAAGACTCTCCATTATTGCATAAACATCTCTCTTGCGATTCCACCTGATCCCCTTTTTAAATTCCAAACAGTCTTTATCTCTATTTCCAGAGGTACCAGCTGGTCTTCCTGCTATCTTCCAGCAGTTTATCCAGCTGTGGGGCTTGCCACCTGCTGCCGTCCCCGGCCGCTTTGCTTCCTTACAACGAAGGACAAATTTGACAGTGATGGAGAGACGAAATGCTACTTAATGCAAGTAAAGTGTCCATTTATTGTGTGCCAAACACAAGCTTATATATTCTAAAACTCAAAACGTTTACATCGTGTCTAATAACAATTGGTGAGTGAGACTGTGTACAGCAAGTGATTGGTTAGCAACACTTTATTGGGATGCAACTCCTTATTTGGACAAAGCTTACATTCCTTTTACTTGACACTGCTTAACTTCTAGACACTCGTTATCTCTAATGAAAACATCTGCCAAGTCTCTGCTCTTTGTGTCTTTTCAGATCTTCAACAGTTATCTATCTGTGCCCCAGCAGCAGTTTCACACCAGCTTAGTTGTATTCTGTACCCATGGCTTTCATCCCACTAAAATCAAAATATCTCTGTGCAGCAGTCTCTCATTAGTCCGAGAAAAGTCTAAAAAAGCATTTCCTACAATGGGAGCTTGACCATGAGCCATCAGTGTGCTCTTGTGGCCATGAGGGCCAATGCCATCCTGGGGTGTATTAGGAGGGGTGTGGCTTATAAGTAAGGAGAAGTTTTCCTGCACCTCTACTTTGCCATGGTGAGGCTGCATCTGGAGTATTGTGTCCAGTTCTGGGGCCTCCATTTCAAAAGAGATATAGAACTGTTTGAAAAAGTCCAGTGCAGAGCCATGAAGATGATTAATGGAATGGAATATCTCTGTTATGAGGAGAGACTGAGGGAGCTGAGACTCTTTAGCTTGGAGAAGTGGAGATTGAGAGGTGATCTCATTAATGTTTATAAGTATGTAAAGGGTGAGTGCCAGGAGGATGGAGCCAGGCTCTTCTTGGTGGTGCAAAATGACAGGACAAGGAGCAATGAAACTAAAACAATTGTCAACAGTAAAGTACAAATTCAACACTGTCACTTTAAAAGAAGACACAGCTCTTGCCAGAAAAGGGAGGGGGAAAGTTGGAAGCTGAGGCATAGGAAGTTCCATGTAAACATGAGGAGGAATTTTTTCACTGTGAGGGTGACAGAACACTGGAACGGGCAGCCCATGTGGAGTATGCCTTTCTTGAGATACTCAAAAGCTGTCTGGATGCATTCTTGGGTTATCTGGTCTAGGTGATCCTGGTCTGTCAGGAAGTTGGTGTAGATAATCTATAGAGGGCCTTTCCAACCCCTGACATTCTGTGATTCTTTGATTCTGTATCTCTCTACTACGTGTGGATTTATTTTGTGCGTAACATAACCTTATGCCTAAAATTACCTAAAGAGATAAATTTGCATTTTTATTTTAAAAGTGCATTTTATAAAGAGCCCCTTAATTTTAATTAAAACTGTAGTCATTGAACTTCAGAGAGAACATCAAGTTTATTTTAAGTATATATATTCTTAAACCTATTATTGTGATGGTCATGACATTGTAATAGCAGATTATCTTTATGGAATAGCTTATTTATACCATGTTCTTGTTTCCCTTTTGGACACTTAAAATTCCTTCAATAATTCTTTAAACACTGATGATCCAGATTCATAAAAGAAGGAAAAGGAATTTGAAATCTAAGGGTTACCAATTTTATTGATCTTGGGAGTCCAAAGTACACCTATTTGGATTTTAGGAAGCTGACTTTTATCTGTGGTATTTGAGGGGGATTATCCCAGTCTTACCTGTTTCTACTTTTTCTCTGCATCTGTATTTGTGTGAAAAATACTATGATTCATAATCTTCCTTTACATGCTTGTATGACAATTGTCAGTTTGAACAGAAATTGCTGCACATCACTGGTGTTTTTTAATTCTGGCTTTTGTGGTGCTTTGTCCTGTTTTTACTTTGCTCTTGTAATTGCACATTTGGGGTTTTTATCCCATTACATGTATCAGGCTAAAGAAGATGCAAAGTTTTTTTGTTTTGCTTCTGTAGTAATTCTGTTCTATAAAAACTATAGAAGTCCCTGTTATTTCTTATGCTATTTGAGCTAGCACTGAACAGGAAATTAGCACCAAGATCTAAGATTCTGCATGAACTGTGCCGTTTGCAACAAGACACTGCACAGTGAACCCGTGAATCACTGTAAACATGGGTAACCTGGTTTTTTTTGGTACAACCTTCAACTGGCATTGGCCTGATCAGTACCTTGATAAAATCTCCATTGTGCATATTCCTAATTTGATTAAGTTTCCATGTGATCATCATGTTTTCACAGTTCATGGACATTGTGCCTTGGTAATGGCAAAGAATTTACACAAGTTTGTCAAACTTCTGCTAAATATTTTTCTTTTTTTTCAAAGTGAATAAGAATACACAAGATTCGCAATATTTACATTAATATTGTGAAGTTTTTTTGTTACTACATTAGAATCTTTTTGTGAATGGAAAGTAATTATTTTTCTTCACCAGTTGTGTTTAATTCTTACCAGTGTATATTTCTATGCTGAGTAAAGAATTAGTTTCCCTTTGGTAGGCTGATCTTTAACCACTTTATTGCTTATTTTACACCTTGTATCAAACTTGATAATTTTAGCAGTGAAAAGAATATTTCATTTTTAAAAAATAAATGGCTCAGCAATTATAATACCACTATTCATCCTGTACCTAGTAAATATTTCTACAACATCAGTTCTGTACTTTGAAAATTCAGTGAACACCATTTTCTTCCCCACTTCTTAAATTGTCTAATACATCCAAGAATGCCACTGTCATTCTTGGCCACGAGAGCATATAGCTGGCTCATGATCAGCCTTCTATCCACCCCGGGTCCTTTTCACCCTCACTGCCTTCCAACAGGTCAGTCCCCAACCTATGTTACTGTTCTTTCCCAGGTGCAAGACTCTACACTTGCCCTTACTGAATTTCATTAAATTTCTCCCTGCCCAATCCTCCAGCCAAAGTCTCACTGAATGGCAGCACAGACTTCTGGTGTGTCACTTACTCTACCCAGTTTTGTGTTGTCAGCAAACTTGCTGGCAGTGCACTCTGTGCCCTCATCCAGGTAGTTGATGAATATATTGGATAGTACGGGTTCCAGTACTGATCCCTGAGGGACTTCACTACATAGAAGCCTCCAACCCGACTCCATCTAAGGTTGGGCAAGCATGACTTCCCTTTGGAAAAACCATGTTGACTGCTTCTAGTGACAACATTGTCCTTGATATGTCTAAGGACAGCACCAAAGATAAGCTGCTCCATTACCTTTCCAAGGATGGAGCTGGTGAGGCTAACCAGTGTATAGTTATCTGGGTCCTGCTTCTTACCCTTTTTGAAGATTGGAGAGATGTTTGCATTCCTCCAGTCCCCAGGCACCTCTGCTGTCCAATATGAATTACTAAGGATGATGGAGAGTGGTCTGGCAATAACCTGTGCCAACTTCCTCAGCACCTGTGGGTGCATGCCATCAGGACCCATGGATTTATGGATGTCCAGATTACTTAGCTGCTCCCTAACCCAGTCCTTATCAACCACGGAAAACTCCTTCTTTGTCCTGTGTTCCTCTGAGGCCTCAGGGGTCTGGGACTCCAGAGGACACTCTTCAGCTGCTCAGATGGAGACAAAGAAGGCATTTGGTAACTCTGCTTTCTTTGTATCTTCTGTCACTGAGGCATTCACTTCATTCAGCAGAGGGTCTACACTGCCTCTAGGGTTAGTTTTTCCTGGAATATATTTGAAGAAGCCCTTTCTATTGTCCTTACAAGGTTGAATTCCAAGGAGATCTTTGCCTTCCTAGTTACCCTTTCTTCTATTTCTCTGCATAGCTAGCTCTGTGGAAATCAGATATAGCTGATCTTTTGATCTCCAGAAACGAGTCGAAGTGTCAGAAAAGTTCCATGAAACATTTTCACTTATAACAACTTACTGTAACAATATGTTTCTCCTTTCTCAAATTATTTCTTTTCTAAGTGTGTTAATTCACCTGCAAACTCTTCAGCAGATTTTCTTGTGTCCAATAAGCATATTAAATCTCTCTTTTACATCTCTAACTCAGTTTAGCTATCCAAAGGGAAAAAGCTTTTGATATAGTCTTCATCAGCTCTTGGTATTTTCCTTAAAACACAGCTAAATTTTCTCTGTTAGATAAAGTTTCATTTTATTTATTGGAAAGGTCACAGACACTAGATATTTGTCTGCCTTATTTTCATGTTCACCTTTCTGACAGCTTAGGCTGTGAAAGACATAATGTAATTAATGATTGGATTCCATGGTATTTGCAATAATCTAATTTTTTAAAATTAGCTGTCTGTGTATATTTTTAATCCTATATGAGTATTTATTATTATTTGTTAGAGTTACTGATAGGAAGATTTTAGGAAAAGTGCTAACTGCAATATTCTTTATCTGAGCACCTGTAGATGGATGTGCTAAGGTCTTAGTTAAGGATTGCAAATTCTTTGTGGAATAGTTAAAACAAGGGTTTAGTGTCTAGTCATATATATGGAGTCAGTGAGATTTTTCTTCATATGTGTTGCAGAAAAATACACTTCAAGAATCATATCTCTTTGAGCTTCATACGACAGATGAATCTTGTATGAACTACCTGTTTTATTAATGGAAATTGAGACCTTGAGCAACCTGGTCTAGTGAAAGGTGTCTGCCCATAGTGGGAAGGTTGGAATTAGATGATCTTTAAGGTCCTGTCCAACCCAAACCATTATATGAATCTATGAAAATTTCTAATTAATTACATTTAAAATAACCACTGTGATAAATTCATTGTTG
>VWZI01007616.1:749-18528 GCA_013396835.1 Psilopogon haemacephalus
TTTTTATAATTCCTGACTCGGCCACATTAATTCTCTGCCTTCACGACAGTAATTCAGGTGGTATCTTCTCATTCCTGCCAATGAAGGGGAAATGTCTTCGGTGAATGGAGAATTCTGTGGGTCAATACATGTTTACACAGCTGCTGTCAACAGTAAGGAATCAGCTTTTATGACCTAGGTCTGATTGCTGAGTACTAAAGACTGCTAGGAGGAGATGAGAGAAAAATAAGTAAGAGAAAAAAAGTCTTTGTCAACAGCTTGGCCACTGTCGTGGAGGCAAGGATTAAGGTGGCTGAATCAGGACTTACAAAAATAGAATTATTTTATTTCCTTGCAATCCTGCCTCCAAAGCTATATACAGAATTAGTTTTTAATTTATTTACAGGTTCAGTTCATTGGGAAGCTCTTCAAAAGGTGCTATAGACAAATTCAGAGATTTAGGAAGTCAGAAAATGGAAAAGACTAAGCTATAAACACAGCTTCTTACCCCACTATCAATTGGCTAGGAGAGAATTAAGAAGAACAGCTTTACTCACAACAATGATGTAGGTAATTGTTGATGAGTCCTTGCTAGATTCTCTCTGTGCTTGGCTGATTTGGAGTATGAGCAATTTTGTGGAAG
Organism: Psilopogon haemacephalus; assembly: GCA_013396835.1. Lineage (NCBI taxonomy): Eukaryota > Metazoa > Chordata > Aves > Piciformes > Megalaimidae > Psilopogon > Psilopogon haemacephalus. The sequence goes on from VWZI01007616.1 coordinate 1,372, forward strand.
CCACACTGTCTCCACAGCAATAAGGGAGAGCCAAGCTGCTTTAAACTCCTCAGCCAGGATAACAGCCAGGAAGTTGGCTGTTAGGAAGGTCCCAGAGCTGCCTGGTCTGGGTGCTGCCAGCAGTTCTCTCAAATGGACCCAGAACTTGCTGAGCTTGCAAAACTGCACAGGATAGTGCAGGAGTGGGGGATGGCCCAAAAGGCAGGGACAGTGCAGAACCCAAGAGCTGTACAAAAGGAAGGAGCCATCCAAGCCCAGGACAATCCAAAATGGGAACTTCTTCAGGCAGGCTCTGTAAGCAGGTTGCTTTTCCAGGTGGGAATCTTTTCAGGCAGGAACACTCATGCCTTTTCCCTTGCCCTGTTTATACTTTTTTTCAGACAAAGTGTCCATTTTCCAATTTATGCTGGAAAAACCCAGCCAATCACAAGCCCAGATCCCTGCATGGGCTGGCACATAAGTTTCCACGTATGCTCAAAGGCATCTTTTGCTGCCTCCGCAGCAAGCCCACGGTGGGGGGATGGGGAGGGTGGGGGGAGTGGAGAAGCAGCTTTGTGCCTTCTTCTCCTCCCATTCACACCCACGGCAGGAGGTGGTGGGGGTGAGGGTTGGAGAAGGAAGGAATTTCGTGTGTCCAGGACAGCCACCCTGACAAGAGATTCAAACTAGCAATGATGAGAGATGATGACTGGCAATGAATTAAGGAAAGGTAAACAGGGCTGGAAATCAAAATGTGCTCACTCCAAGATTATGTACACAAACAAAGAAGCTGAAACAACAGTATTCTGGGGGAAGCTCTCCTACTAGGGGAGAAATAATTACACATGGCTGCCCACCTGAACTGATGATATGCTAACGAACAAACAGGAGGCATTAGAAAGCTCTGTGTACTGATGCAGGGCTATGATACTGCCTTTAATTAGCAGCAAGGAGACTGTAATACTGTGTGCAGTTATGGGTTCCCCAGCTCAAAGGATGCAGCAGAAGAGTACCAAGATTGTCAGTGACCTAGATAACATCTGCTAGTGCCCTGGTTAATTTCCAAAAAAAAAAAGACTAAGGGACTACCTAAAAGCAATCTAAAACTACCTGCAACACTGTTACGAGACAGACTATAACTCTTCTTAGTGGTGGCAGGTGGCACAAGATACCATGAGGCAAGAGTCACAAACTGTGTCTTGGGATGCTCAAGTATTAGGAAATCACCATTATAAAGGAAGTGCTGCACTACAATGAGTCACCTAGGAAAGTTCTGAAATTGCCTTTCTTGGAGGCTTCCAAGACTCACCAGACAGGTGAAAGTCTGACTTTGAATAGGAGGTCTGTTGTGGTCCCTTATGCATGGGCAATTTACACCACTTAAAGAACAACCACACTTAATGCACTCTAACACCATGCTACAGACAGTATCAGTCACTTACCAAGGATCTGTAGTTGGTGCAACCTTGAGAGATCTCCCATCTCCAGGGAAGACTGACACTGATCCGGATGCTTAGATGGGAGAGCTCAAAGAAAACTCACTTAAAATGTCTCCTTAATGGAATACAGTGGTTGGCTCATAGTCAAATTACAGAGAATCATAGAATCAAATGTGATGGTAATGGTACAAATAAGACTCCCCATAACCACTGCTTTCTTTGTCCAGAGATAAATTACTTTTGGAAAAGCCACCTGTGTTAATTAGCGTCCCAAGCTCATGTGCATTTGTGCTCTGTCTGTCAGTCTGGTCCTTTGTGGGTTTTCATAGAACAGATTTGAACTAGGCCAATTCTTGGCCTGGTTAGGGATTAGCCTTTGCCTTCTCGGACTCTGTGCCAAACTACCACTGGTATGACCAAGGAGTTGAGTGCATCCATCACACTTCTCAGTTTATTCAGGTGCTTTTAGGTAGATGCAGAGACTCAGTATCAAGAATACACATAACTGAAAACAAAGGAGTTATTGTAGGCTAACACACAGAAGAGCCAGCTAGCTTTAATGATGAGCCATTAGACTAAGCCTTAGTGTATTTGCCATTCACATTAAGCTGCCCAAGAAGTCTTTGCTGGGCAGGGAGGCAGGCATGAGTCAAAAGGGGTCACTTCCACAGCTCTCTGGAAAGGATTTCTAGTGCTACCAATTTGCTGTCCTCCACCAGCTCAAATAACATTGATAGGATGACACAATGATTCCTTGCTAGTCCCTAGCTAGACTGGCTAGCTTGACCAGGCTTCCTCAGGTGATTTTTCCCTTTAAGGTATCTTATCATACTCATGAAATCCTTGACCTGCCAATGGAATTCATGTCAACAGTCCTACTTCCATCTGCAATTTCAGCTTTCTTACCTCTCTGTAGATGTTCTCATAGGTCTCTCGTTCCTGACTGGATCAAGGTTATGTAGATGTAATGTACCAAAGATAGGCCTTGCATGTATGTACATAAGCAACTAAGCAGCTAGGGCAGGTGGAGTGAAATGTTGTTGCAGGGAAAGAGAGTCTATGGTTCAACTGAATGTCATCTTCTAGGCTTTTCCAGACTACACTGCTATGATTTGGTATATAAAGAACTTAGATGTTGTGACACACAACACACTGCAGCACCAAGTTCTTTTGTGGTTTTCTTTTCCTGTTGTTTAACTCTTCCTTCACCAAATATAAAAATTCTGATAACTCTTTTTGAAGCACTTTCTGAACAGGAGTGAAAATTCCTTATAAGCATTATTTAATAAATTTTTAGCATTTGGAGTGCTACTTGTCACCTTCTGTATTATTTCTAGACAGCAGTGAGTTCACATGTTGATAAGAGTGGAGCATTTGAAGGATAAGTCACTACAGGGTTGTCGTGAAAGGCTAATAGGCCTAAAACATGTGCTAGCTTGCCCCAGCCTGCTGTGATGGGGGAAGCAAGGGCAGGAGGAAAACAAAGGTTTGGGCCATTATGTGCACTCCCAAAGTGATAAACAGGTACCCACGGGTGTTTATGCACTTGTGAGTGTCTTGCCCAAATAAGGGTAAGCAAGCCCTGGGTTCATCTAATATGGTCAGTTTGGCAAAGTGCCATTCTGATTGGTGAATCTCAGTGGCCAAAGAAGCCATTGCACTTGGGCAAATAATGTAAATGGAGCTAAGTTGCAAGCAGTGTGCTCTGCTCTGGCAAAGTGCTCTTGGCTCTCTGATTAGACAATGTGCTCTGTTCTGCCTTAGTATGTTCTGCTCTGCCTTAGGCTTCAGGCCAGCAAAGTTTTGATGTACAAGCTTTGGCTGCTTGGAAACTTGCTGTGCTTCAAGTTCACCAGACGAAGGCATTAAGTGCCTCATGACATGGTGAGAAGTGCCACTGATATCGTGCTCTCTGCACATCTGCAAGAGATCCTGCCTGCACCTCTGCAAACCTCTGTGCCAAGTCTGGTGTCCAAGAGGAGCCAGGGTCAGGTCAGAGATTGTCTGCCTCTTTCCCAGCATCCTGTTAGAGCCTTGGAAGATCTAGAATCCTCTCAATGTCTATCAAGACACAGACAGAACTCCCTTCAAGTGTTTGGGTGTTGTCTGGAAATTGTAGTTAGCCCTGGGAGTCCAGAGATGATACTTTGTGAGTAAATATTCATAAGCCTCTCTATCACTGCAGAAAGGAGCCTCTTGGGTTTCCTTCAAGGGCAAGCAGCACATTGGCCACAAGGCAATTCATGTTTGTTATGTTGTTGCTAGTTGTTTCTTAAATGTTCTGGATCCCATGTTTATTTTCTTCTATCTAGTACTTTCTATAACTGTGCAAAGAGCCTGTTATCATTAAAAATTATGGTCTGTTGTGAGATTGCTAAATACCAAAATTAAAACACTATATTAATTTTGGGTTAGATCCTGCCCATACCATTAAAAGGGTGCATTCTGGAATTTAAGGATTATGTGTATCAGTGCACAGTAGCAGCACCAGAGATTATTACTGTTAACTAAGTGGAAAGAGAGAGCTGAACACCTATGATCTGCAGTAGAGTTGAAATTATTCTGAAAATGTTAAATATATTGACAAATTTTAACAAAATTTAACAGAGATCTCTGATAGAGGCCTAACAGAAATATTTTCAAACACAGGTGAGTAGGCTGAAGGCAGAAAAATGACTGAATATATTATCATTAAAATAATGCAAAAATTTTCCACCCTTACAAGAAAAGACAAAATACCATATATGCAATTTTTTTACATGTGCTATAACTAAGCTGTCTCCATTTATTTTAGTTTTCTCTACATAATGATACGCCATTTTTACTCATCAAAACCCTTAATGTAGAAACCCCCATGTTTTGTTGATTACATATTGTTCAAACTGTACTTTCACATATGTGCTGGTTTGAACTAATTGGAGAATTTGAGTGAGAAATTAGACTATTGACTGAGAGAGGAAAACACAGCATGTCATTTCACCCAGAGCTTTGCCGAGAAAGAGAAAAAAAATTTTGTTTTAAAAGTGTAACCCAAACATAAATAACACAGATGTTTTCAGACCTTGTTGGGCTGCAGCTGCTTCTCTTGCATGGTTCCTTTGTCTCTCTGCCTTGGTAGCTAATTCTCAGTAATTCTACTAATTCTTTCCTACTACTAATCCCCCTGGCCGATCTACATCAGATTATCTGCAGCATCAACAAGTGGTGAGATAAGATTGGGGAAAGGGGGAAAGGNATTTTAAATATCTGCTTGTATATTGTGCATTGCTGTAAATATAAAGCTTCATCTATCAACTTCCAGTGTTCTAAGTCCTAGACAGGGTTTATTTAAAAAGCTGGGGGGGCAGGCAACTGTTTAAACCACCACAACATACAAAACTGATAAATATCCAGTAAGCTTTTCAAAGTACACTAAAAGTATTAAAAGGAATAAAATTACTGCTACTGGGACTTGTTAATAAACACAAAGGAAAAGAAAACAGAAGGAAAATGTCGGAATTTTGGCATCCAATTTTAGATTTCTGTGATTTGGCTTTTGATTGAAACTAAGTAGTTAGATGCCTTTTTTTTTTTTTTTTTTTTTCCCCCATTTTTAATGGTTCTGTGACCTTTCATGTATGTACTTCTCTGAGATCGGACAAAACAGTGTTTGTCTGGTTCTCATGCTTCCCAACTGGCATGCAGGCAATGAAAAATGTGTAACCCTCTGTGCCTCACAACATGCACAGGAACTCTGCAGAAGAGTTAGATGTAATTTTCCAGATTAAGATTCTGAAGAACAAAACTATCCTTTGACTAGAAATTATTTGCTTGACTAGAAAGCAACAGCATTGTGAGAAAGTGGAAAACGTGACTAAAGAAGCAGAGTGTTAACAGAGTGAAAGAGGTTATCACTGTAATCAATACAAAGAGAAAGGGAAAAACTGGCTAGATGCCGGTTTAGGAGAAAAGGATCAAAGTGTTGAAGCAACTCACAAACAATATGTAAGTCTCTTAACACTATGCTGGCACAAAAGAAAGGCAAAATGTCTATCAGGAGATATAAAAAGTAATATAATCTGTTAGGCAAAATACTTCCCAGTCTGCAGCCTTCCAAGGAAAAGCAATGGAGCTTTGAGAATTTGAGACCATGCGAAGTGGAGCGTGGAAAATATGTGCATTATGTTTAACCAATGAATGTAGCTCAGGAGAAAGAAGAGATGGTAGACCTTTTTTATGTGAAAGTGGAGAAAACTGCACTGTGAACACCCTAGAAATCATAAGTTTAAACAAAACTTTCTACAGTGATCCAGGTAGCCTGTGGCACACTGCAGCTCTTTGGATGTCTTATCAAGACCTGTTGGATGGCTACCCACAGCCAGAGGGCAGTGCAATAGATGCTATGAACTCCTGATCTCATTTTCTGCCTCAAGTTCCTACAAATTTAGGAGTGGAAAGTTTGACTTTGTGAGCCGTCACATTCCTCACTGGGATCTCATCAGACAGCTGCATGTGAGACAGTGGCACAGCACCAGATCAGTTACAGCCTTATTCCTGAGCCCTGCTGCAAGGACCAGGCCTCCTCCTTATCCTGTCTGTCTTGCTGGCCAAAGTGACTGTCCCCCAGAGTGAGGCTTAGGAGATAAAGGAACTCTGCAGCCATGACACCAGAGGCAGACACAGAACTGTTGAATCATTAAGGCTGGAAGAGAGCTCTAAGACCATCAAGTCCAACCTCCCATCCAACACTACACGACCACTGAAGTGCTATGTCTTAATGTTTTCTAAACGCCTCCTGGGATGGTGACTCCATCACTTCCTTGGATAGGTTACATCAGTGCCTGACCACTGTTTCTGTAAAGAAATTTTCCCTAAGATCCAAAGTAAACCTCTCCCGGTGCAATTTGTCCTATCACTTGTTTCTAGGGAGAACAGACCAACATCCACCTCACTGCAACCTCTTTTCAGGGAGTTGCAGACAGCTAAAAATTTTCACTTCAGCTTCTTCTTCCACTGTCCTCAGCTGCAGCTTCTAAGATTTGATCTCCAGACCCCTCACCAGCTCCACTGCCCTTCCCTTATGCCAATGCCTCTCTAACACTGTGGCACCCAGAACTGAAGAGTCAAGCTGTGGCTTCACCAGTTCTGAGCACAGGGGTGCAACCACTTCCCTACTACTGATGGACACACTATTTTTTATACAGCACAGGATGCTCTTTGCTGTCTTTGCTGTATTGGCCACCTGAGAACACAGCTGGCTCATATTCAGACAACTGTCAACCAGCACCACCAGGTCCTTTTCTGCCAGGCAACTTTACAGTTACTCTGACCAAGCACATAGCATTGCACGACCTATGGAGCTGGCACTTAACCTTGCTAAACCTCAAACCACTGGTCTGGGACCATGGATCCAGCCAGCCCAGATCCCTCTGCCTCCCTAACTTCAAACAGATCAACACTTCTGTCCAGTTCTGTGTCATTTGCATACTAAGTCGATCCTCTCATACTTAACATTTTAATAAACCACAACGTTCGTGCAGATGATTGGTGAAGTTAACAAACACGACTGACTGCAAACTGAGCCCTGGGGAACACTGCTTGTGACTGGCTGCCAACTGGGTTTAACTCCATTCGCCACCACTCTTTGGACCCAGCCATCCAGCCAGTGATAGCCAGTGAAGACTACACCTCTCTAAGACACGAGCTGCCAGCTTCTCTACCAGAATGATGTTGGGGACTGTCACAAAATCTGTGGGTCCAATCGAATCTAAATCAAATTTATTAGGAGGTTGGTATATAAAAAAAGGTAAGCAAGCAGCGCTGGGTGTCCCAGGGAGTCTCTGCTCCTCCAATGATGCACACAACAGGAGTTCTAGTTTTGGTTTATATTCTCTACAAGCTATTCTAAGAAAGGATGGATATAGGTGTATTAAGTCTTAGAGTAGGTGGAGTCTTTCTGCACATGTGCCCTCCATCCCCTTTGGGTCTTCATTTTCCCCTTTTTGGTGGTCTTGGGAGGAAGATAGTAGTCTTCTTCAAGCATCCTCTAGATGAGCCTTTTCGGGGTGCATGAGTGGTTTTACTTGTTTGTTACTTACCACTGTTTGCTGTTAGCAGCAAGCTGGTTTCAGCTGATTTGACTTACGGCTACACATACAGCTGTCTTTCACAAGGTATCTTTTATCACATCCCAGCTTCAGTTCCATGCCCTGTTTGGTTTGTTTCTGGCAATATCAGCTGAGTAACGCAGAGTCCCCCAGAAAAAGATCAGAACCCCTCCTCTTATTTGTCTCCTAGTACACGAATCATGATGGCATATCTCACAGAGACAGTGTCAAGGGCTTTGCTGAAGTCCAGGTAGACAACATCCACAGTCTTCCACTCGTCCCCGAGGTGGGTCACTGTTCACAGAAGGAAATGAGATTGGTCAAGCAGGACGTGCCCTTCATGAATCCACGCTGGCTGGGCCTGATCGCCACACCAGCACACTTGAGATGAACCACTCCATAATCTTCCCCAGCACCGAGGTCAGCCTCACAGGCCTGTTGCTCCCCAGATCCTCCTTCTGGCCCTTCTTGTAGGCAGATATGGCATCTCAAAATCTTCACTCCTACCTGAGGTTTCTGAGCAGATGGACTAGGAGGATCAGCTGAGCATCTGCTCCACGTCTCCATTCTCTGCTCATCACAGTCCTCTCAGACAAACCCTGCTTGCATCTCTCCGCCTGCATCTTGACATTGCATCTTGAAATCTTCACTCCTACCTGCGGTTTCTGACCAGACTGAGACTGCGAAGATCAGTTGAGTGTCTGCCCCAAGTCTCTGTTTCCTGCTCCTCACAGTCCTGTCAGACAAACCCTGCCTGCACTTCTCTCGCCACCTGCATCTTGATATCTTCACTCCTACCTGTGGTTTCTGACCAGATGGACCAGGAGGATCAGCTGAGTGTCTGCTCCAAGTCTCCATTCTCTGCTTCTCACAGTCCTCTCAGACAAACCCTGCTTGCATCTCGCTGCCTGCATCTTGACATCGTGTCTTGAAAACTTCATTCCTACCTGTGGTTTCTGACCAGATGGAGAATGGGGAGATCAGTCGAGCGTCTGCTCCAAGTCTCCGTTCCCTGCTCCTCACAGTCCTCTCAGACAAACCCTGCCTGCACTCCTCTTGCTGCCTGCGTCTTGAAAACTTCACTCCTACCTGCGGTTTCTGACCAGATCGAGACTGGGAAGATCAGTTGAGCGTCTGCCCCAAGTCTCCGTTCTCTGCTCCTCGCAGTCCTGTCAGACGAACCCTGCCTGCCCTCCTCTCGCCGCCCTGCCCGAGTCCCGCAGCCCCTCGGCCGCCTGAGGCGCCGCTGCCTGCCCGAGGGGGCGGCTGACGACTGTGGCTGTGGGAGCGCAGCCAAGTGAACCGGCCGCGCTTCCCGGAGCGGGGTTGAGACATTCCCGAAGCACTGCTGACCCTGCCTCCCCGAGGTGGAAGGCGGCACCGCCCTGCCCGGGGGCGGGAAAGCCGAGCACAGCTGTGCTGGGGCTTTTCGCTGCACAGACCCGGCAGGGGCCGGCGCTTCCCGCTGGCCGCCGGAGACCCTTCTGCCCCTCGCCCCCTAAGAAGCATCTCGGCTGCTGCAGGTGAGTTATGTCTATTTCGCCCTGTCGTGCCAACCCCTCGTTCACTCATCTTCCTGTGGGGGACCAGGAGGCCTTCGATGAAGAGGAGCTCAGCCTGCTCGGCCGAGGAAAACCCACCCTTCTCCTTTTTAAAAACGCTTTTACTTTGAAGTTGAGTCCTTCTGGTACCAGTTAAACTCTCTTCGCTCTTTGCCTCTCCCCTAACTCCTGTTTTTCCAGGTATCCATCGACACGGTGGGTGTGGGAGGGCTGTGGGAAGCAGCGAAGGCACCGTCCCGGTGTCGCTCCTTCGCTCTCCGGACACAAGCCGCTCCAGCAGCATCGTCACATAACGCTGACTTTAATGTGTTTTATTACCTAACCCTTCCCCTTCAACCTTGCCTGCTTGCGAGATGTAATTGCTGGACTAAATCATAAACCCTGCTGATGTGACCTATCGCAAAATTGTCTGAGGTGACACGCATCGCCCATGGCAAGGGGGTTGGAACTAGATGATCCTTGTGGTCCCTTCCAACCCTGACTGATTCTACGATCACAGAATGAGGGTAGTGCTCCTGCCAGATGACGAGGTTTGGTTTTGTCATCTCCTGGTCCTTCTACTTCGAGAAAAGTGTTGGCTAGCTCAGAAATGCAAGCCTAGCATCTTACAGAGAAAGTGTTACTCCTGCTTTCTTTAAAGGATCTGAAATCAGCTGCTGAAATCTTAAAGCCACTGAAGTAAATTTATGACCACTGTATGTCATAAATTCCAGTGTGGTTCCTGCATTCTTTGGAGTTTGACTAATTTTTCTTTATTTTTTTTTTTTTCAGTCCATAACCTTTTAATCTCTGTTATATAAATATTGCATGCCTGTACCAGTCCCTGCTGAAGCAGAGTAAAGCCAGATCCTAAAAGCATTGTAAGCAGATGGAAAAATAATTTAGTAAAGTTATTCTTCCTGTTGGTACATGCAAGTCATAACACCACATTATGTGATTCCTTCCTTACAATTGTTTGCTTTCTGTTTGGGCAGGAGCAGTCTTGTACAGCTTGCTGAGCACTTTACGTTTTAAACTTCTTCTTTGCCTGGTGCTTAAGTGTTTTTTGATGTGGGTTTTTGTTGTTGTTTTGGGTTTTTTGTTTGTTTGTTTGTTTTGTTTTCCCTCCATGGAAGTACATAATGTTTTCCTGTTTTGTCAAACCTCTTTAGGAAAAAAAAAAAACCCAGAATCAACAGCATACATCAAAGAGTGTTCTATTCATCAAAACACCCCTGGAGATAAAGCTACCTCTAAGTGTTCAAACGACTGCATGCCTATCAGACATTAATTATAGAAATTCCTTTCTTCCATATACAGCTTTTTAAACCTATTGCTCACCCATTAGATAACGAAGTCCTATTAGGTGCTTTTCAGTGTTCTTCTACACAGATCTGTATTGTACGCTAGGTGTAACTGAAGCTGTTTTCAAACTTGCTTGAGGAAAGAAAGCCTGAGTACAAGGAATAAAGCAAAGGTATAAATTACCTAATTATATCTTTACTTAAGACAAAACCACCCCCAAACTCCCAAAACAAACAAATTAAAAGAACAAAACCAAGCAAACAAAAAACCCCACCCCCCAAAAAAGAACCCAAACCCCAACCCAAACCCCAGCCTTCAGAGGATGAGTTACCTATGGTCTGATGTACTTTTTCAGTGACTCTTTCTCTTGGCAATGTAGTGCATGGTGTGAACTTGAATTGTGATTCCTATCCTCAATCTGTGTAGGAGTGAGAACTAGAAGATAGGATGGAAAATGCAATACAAATCTGAAGCAGTGTTGTTAGTGTACTTGCCTCACTGACAATTCATCCATGTCTGGTTTAGGAAAACTTGCTTGATCAGTAGTGTTTATGTCTGATGTTCGTATCTCTTCTTTAAATGAATAAAATTTTCTGGATCCTAACATCTGAAAACATTTTTTTTTTTTCCCAGCCTGTGTACAGTCTGTGGCTCATATGAGGATATGTGTTATGAAGGGCAGCTGTTTTAAATAAGCAGAGCAATGGGCATTGGGAAAGGAAAGTTGTATGAACTGTAATTGAAAATGATGTAGTTTTAGGAAGGCTGATGCAAACCAGTGACACTGTGGTCAGTTACACATAACTTCCTATCAGGGGCTTTACAGAATCAGAGAATGGTAGGGGTTAGTCACTAACCTAACAACCCTTTTGATAAATATATGTGTTTATAAACTCCCCTCTTGGTCTTCTCCAGCTAAATAGCCCAAGATCTTCTTGTCTCTCTTTGTAAGAGAAATACTCCATTCCCATTGTGCTGGTTTGAACTAATTGGAGGATTTGAATGAGAAATTAGACTATAGGCTGAAAAATGAAAGCACTGATGATACTACTTCACTCAGAGCTCTACTGAGAAAGAAAAAAAAAATGTTTTAAGAGTTGTAACCCAAACATAGATAAGTCAGACTGCTTCAGACCTCTCTGGGCTGTGGCTGCCTCTTGCATGGCTTCTGTGTTCCTGCCTTTTGTAGCTGATTCTGAATAATTTCCACTAACTTCTTTTCCTACTGCTAACCCCCCCAGCCAATCTACCTTTGCCTGTCTGCTGCATTAACAGATGGTGAGATAAGATTGGGGAAGGGGGGAAGATGGTAGGGGTGGTTGGAAACCCCTCTTAGGGATTGTGATTGCTGGAAGGGGTGTGGTGTTTCTGTATTACTTTTTTACTGTATATGTCTGTAAATATCTGCTTGTATATTGTAAATATCTGCTTGTATATTGTGCATTGCTGTAAATATAAAGCTTCGTTCCTTAGCTTCCAGCCATCTGAATCCTAGCCTGGGTTATATCAAAGTGTCAGGGGGCAGGCAACTGCCAAACCACCACAACCCTAATAATCTTCGTGGCTGTCTGTTGGGTTCTGTCCAATAGATCCTTGCCTCTCTTGAACTAGGGATCCTGAAGCTGGACACAATACTCCAGGTGTGGCCTCACCAGGGCAAAGCAGAAGAGCCTGCCTTGAACTTCTGGCCACTCTCCCCTTAGTGCACTTCAGAATACCATTGTCTTTCTTGGCCATGAGGGTGCATTGCTGGCTCGTGGTGCACTTCTCCACCAGCACTCCCAGGTTCAGAGATGCTTTCCAACAGGGCAACTGCCAATCCGTGCTTGAGAATGGAGTTATTCCTCCATAGAATCCTGCACTTGCCCTTGCTGAACTTCATGAGGTTCTCCTCTGCCTAGCTCTCCAACCTGTCCAGGTCTTGCTGAATGGCAGCATAGCCTTCTGGTGTGTCAGCCACTCCACCCAGTTGTGTACCATCAATAAATTTGCTGACAGTGCACTTAGACTTCCTTTCCATACAAGCATGGGTATTCCATGTACTGCATCAATACCCACACAGTGTATGCCTAACTTCCAGCCAGTACCTCCTCAATACTGTCAGCCTGATCTCAAAAGAGGTTTCAGTTGAATTTTTGGTGCCTTAGTTTCTTTGAAGAGAGATTCAGTAAAATGTTTATCTTGGGACATGTTTACTGGATGAATAATAGGAACGTCTTTCAGGTTTTTTTCACTCACCCATCTCATTCCAGAAGTGTGGGCCTGTACAGGGCTTTGTGAATCATCTAAGCTAGTCTTTTGTTCAGAGGGAGAAGTAGTTTACCTAGTGAAATAGTTTACCTAGAGATATTTATACTATTTGCAAGCTACCTGACTGAAGGAGATTTTCTATAAAGTAATTAACTCACTTCTTGAGTGATTAGTCTTTAATTGCTCAGTCTCTGAACAGTTCCTGTTGCTCCTGAATATTATTACAATTGCCGCCACATTTCCAAAATATTTCAGTTCTATTGATGTCTCCATCATACTGACTGGAGAAGTCCCAGATGACTGGAAGCTGCTCAATGTGGTGCCCATCCGCAGGAAGGGTTGGAAGAAGGACCCAGGATATTACAGACCTGTTAGCCTGACCTCAGTGCCAGGCAAGATTACAGAAGAGATCATCCAGAGTGCAATCACAGGGCACCCACAGGATGGCCAAGGGATCAGACCCAGACAGCAAGGATTTAGGAGGGGCAGGTCCTGCTTGACCAACCTGATCTCTTTTTTATGACCAGGTTGCCTGTCTGATGGATGTGGGGCAGGCTGTGAATGTAGTCTTCCCAGACTTCAGCAAGGCCTTTGGCACTGTCTGCCATAGCAAACTCCTGGCCAAACTGGCAGCCGTTGGCTGGGACAGGGACACTCAGTGCTGGGTTAAGAACTGGCTGGATGGCAGGGCCCAGAAGGTGGTGGTGAATGGAGCCACATCCAGTTGGCAGCTGTCACCAGTGGTGTGCCCCAGGGATCAGTGCTGGGCACAGTCCTGTCTAATATCTTCACTGATGATCTGGATGAGGGCATTGAGTCCTCCATCAGTAAGTTTGCAGATGACATCAAGCTGGGAGCATGTGTTGATCTGTTAGAGGGCAGGAGGGCTCTGCAGAGGAACCTGGACAGGCTGCACTGATGGACACAGTCCAATGCCAGGAGTTTTAACAAGTCCAAGTGCCAGGTTCTGCACTTTGGACACAACAACCCCAGGCAGTGCTGCAGGCTGGGGACAGAGTGGCTGGAGTGCAACCAGGCAGAGAGGGACCTGGGAGTACTGGTTGGCAGAAATTGGACATGAGCCAGCAGTGTGCCCAGGTGGCCAAGAAGACCAATGGCATCTTGGCCTGGATCAGGAATGGTGTGGCCAGCAGGACCAGGTCTGTCCTTCTGCCCCTGTACTCAGCACTGGTTAGGTCACATCTTGAGTCCTGTGTCCAGTTCTGGGCCCCTCCATTGAAGAAAGATGTTGAGGTGCTAGAATGTGTCCAGAGAAGGGCACCAAGGCTGGTGAGGGGCCAGGAGTACAGCCCTGTGAGGAGAGGCTGAGGGAGCTGGGGGTGTGCAGCCTGGAGAAGAGGAGACTCAAGGCAGACCTCATTACTCTCTACAGCTGCCTGAAGGGAGGTTGTAGCCAGGTGGGGGGTCTGTTATCTCAGACAATAAGAGGACACAGTCTCAAGCTGAGCCAGGGCAATTTTAGGCTGGATGTTAGGAAGAAGTGCATTGTGGAAAGAGTGATTGGCATTGGAATGGGCTGCCTGGGGAGATGGTGGAGTCCCCATCCCTGGAAGTGTTTAAAAAGAGACTGGGGTGAGGCACTTGGTGCTGTGTTTTAGTTGATCAGATAATATTGGGTAATAGGTTGGACTTGATGATCTCAAAGGTCTTTCCCAACCTCGTACTGTGATTCTGTAATTTCAAATTAGGCTAGAGAGTCCTGATTCCACTTTTACATGTATTATCACACCTCAGGTTACCATTTCTTCCAAAGCAAAAAATTACAAGCTGGCTTCTATTCTTGAGTTAAACTCTATCAGTCATTCAGGCTACAGACTGAAAAAACAAAGCTTTATTTCTCCACAGAGGTTGCATTTTCAGGAGAAAGAATATATGTTAAAATAAAAAAAATCTCTTTCTTAGCTATGTTCTATAGCTATGACAGATCATTTTGTACTGAATCATCTTCAGCTTACTACTTAGTATGAATTATTCTCCAATTTATAGATAATTTCACAGTGTTTCCCTATAACCAGATTTATCACTGAAAATCAGAATTGTAAGGACTACTGTTAATGAAGGCAAAGAGTTAGAGCTTATGGAACTGATTATTTCCTTCCATTGGGCACTTTTGAGGCCATATCTAAATTGTTGTAACCAGTTTTGTTCTCACAGTACAAAGAATATCACCAGACTGGACTGAGTCTGGCAGAGGGACACCAGGAAACTTTGGAGGCCTGATTATATGTAGGAGATACTGAGAGAGCTGAGTTTGGTTAGGCTGAGGAAGGGAAATGTAAAGGCAGCTCTAATTGCAGTCTTTGCCGAACTAGTGGAAAGTTACTGAGAAGACAGAGTTAAGTTTTTGCAGAGATGTGCAACAAAAGAGCAAGAGGAAACAGACACAAATTGTAGTGATGAAAATATAAGGAGAAAAAAGGATATATGAATGTAAAGAGAATATGAGAAGGAAAAAAAAAAAAAACCCTTCACAGTGAAGTTGGTTAAGCACTGGAACAAGCTGCCCAGAGAAGCTGCTGAATCTCCATCCCTGAAGTTCTTTAAAATTTATTTGGATGGGCTGCTCAGTGATTCTGTGGTAGACTACACAAATGACATTGCAACATTATATGAATGACAAAAAAAAAAATCATATAAATTAAAAAGAATCAGATTATGTGTCATAGACTCACAGAATGGTTTATATTGGAAGGGACCTCAATGATCATCTAATGCCAACACCCTGCCATAGGCAGGGACACTTTGCACTAGAACAAGTCAACAGTCTGTGTTCAAAATCATTGGCATAAGAATTTCTGCTTCTTTCCTGCCATTCACGGTAACAGTACATGGGCATTTCATGATGGAATGTGGTGACCAAACATTAATTCTTCTATGCTTAGAAAAATAAAATAGAAAAATCCACAGTGATTCTTTCTCAGATGAAGAACTGTAGTGTACTAATGTGGTGTTCATATCTTTTCAGGCTGGTAAATCTGAACCAAACTATTTACCAGAAAAATAATCACTTTTCTCATGGCATTCCGTAGTTGCTTACTATTTCTCAGAGCCAGGGTGAATTATTTCACTACCTAAAAACCTTCCCTGGAATTCTGTCTTCTTTTTCTTTGTTTTTCAGTTATCTTCTATTTTGGCAAGGCTGTAGTTAACCTCTATTATTATAGCGGTAGGGATTTAAATGAAGCTGATAATGTATTTTTGTACAACAGTTTTGATACTCTCTTCATAACACAGACAGCTTTTTAAATTATAATTGTTTAAAAGTAATTATTGATAATACAAACAGAATGCTTGAAAATAGTTGGTAGTAAGTACTATACATTTAGTATATGATTAACTAGTTAGCCATGTAAGTAAAAATATTACTCATATATAAAGGTCTATATTTATTTTTTTCTTTAGAAGCATCTCACTTAAATTTACATCTGTAAATCTCTAACAACAGAAAATGTGAAGTTTTTATTTGAAAAATGTTTTGATGCAATTATGGTGACAAAGGGTATGGATAAGGCTGAGGTGCTCAATGACTTCTTTGCCTCAGTCTTCAGCAGCAAGTGCTCCAGCCACAATGTCCAAATTCCAGAGGGCAAAAGTGAGGACCGGGAGGGTGAAGACCTGCCCACTGTAATTGAAGATCATGTTGATGAACACCTAAGGAACCTGAACGTACGCAAGTCCATGGGGTCTGACGAGATTCACCCATGGGTCCTGAGTGAACTGGCAGATGAAGTTGCCAAACCACTGCCCATTGTATTTGAAAGGTCATGGCAGACTGGTGAAGTTCCTGCTGACTGGAAAAGGGCAAACATAACACCTATCTTCAAGAAGGGAAAAAAAGGACAACCCCAGGAACTACAGAGCAGTCAGCCTCACCTCTGTGTCTGGCAAGATCAAGGAGCAGATCCTCCTGAAGACTCTGCTAAGGCAAATGGAAAACAAAGCAGAGGTGTCTGATGCCAACCAGCATGGCTTCACCAAGGGCAAATCATGCCAGACTAATTTGTTGGCTTTCTATGATGAAGTGACAGCAGTGGTGGACAAGGGAAGAGCAACTGATGTCATCTCCCTGAACCTGAGTAAGGTGTTTGCCTCTGTCCCACATGACATCCTGGTCACCAAGCTGGAAAAACATGGACTTGATGGGTGGACAACTCGCTGGATAAGGAATTGGCTGGATGGTCACACAGAGAGTGGTGATCAAGGGCACAATGTCCACCTGGAGACCAGTGACAAGTGGCGTCCCTCAGGGGTCAGTGCTGGCACCAGTGCTGTTTAACATCTTTGTCAGTGACATGGACAGAGGAATCAGTGCACCCTCAGCAAGATTGCAGATGACACCAACCTGTGAGGCACAGTCAACTTGCTAGAGGGCAGGGATCCATCCAGAGGGACCTGCACAGGCTGTAGAGGTGTGCCCAGGCCAACCTCATGAAATTTAACAAGGCCAAGTGTAAGGTCCTGCACCTGGGTCGCTGCAATCCCAAGCACAGTTCCAGGCTGGGTGGGGAATGGCTGAGAGCAGCCCTGAGGAACAGG
>VWZI01007616.1:21893-37639 GCA_013396835.1 Psilopogon haemacephalus
TTTTTTTTATTATTATTTGGAAACAATCTACAACTGAAGGTTTGGGCTTGTCTCATTTGTACTGATGAAGCAACCTCTGTTGTTACCTTTTGTAACTCTATCATGCAAAATTGCCTGTCAAATCAAAAACTTGGAATAACGTGAAGCCAGAGTGTATTTGTTTAGCTGTCCTCCCTCTGTCTCATGTGTTTTCATACTGTTCTCTGTCATCTCACAATAATTTATTTCCTCTTTGGCAACTTCTATGCTTTTCTACTTTTTCCTTTCACTTTCTCTTCTTTCTGTCTTCTATGCAAGCTTCAGCACTTCTGTTAGCTTTTTTTTTTTTTTTTTTTTTTTTTGTACCCAAGGTTCCAAAANNNNTTTTTCTGATTGTACCCAAGGTTCCAAAACCAGAATTTTTATTTCCTACACTTCACATAGGTACACAAAACAAATGAAAAAGATAATATGTGCCTTCAGAGTGAACGAGTTGAATATAAGGATAAATTTACAGAAGGATATATATTTTAATTTAGAAGTACTGCTGGCATGCTTTCTGCTGGCAGTAGTGCTGGGCCTGATGCCATTAAAAGAGGGGGGAAAATAGTATTTTTTATGGTTTTGGGTTTTGTTTGTTTTGAGGTTTTTGTGACCACCTTTAACAAGGCAGGACTCTCCAGACTATGCTGCATTATAGAAGTTGCATTGCCCTACCTAAGCTGGTGAAGGAGTGGGGTGGGTTTTTGTATAGATGTACTTGTTACCATACTGGAGGAGGTTATACACCTGTTTTAGACTTCTGTTTCACAGAATCATAGAATGTCTTGAGCTGGAAGGCACCCCAAAGATCATCTAGTTCTATCCCCACTCCCTGCCACAGGCAAGGACACCTCCAATTAAATCAGGGTACTCAAAGCCTCCTCCAGCCTGGTCTTAAACACTTCCAGGTGTCCACGACTTCTCTGGGCAACCCATTGCAGTCTCTCACCATCCTCATATGAAAGAAGTTCTTCTTAATGTCCAATGGAAATCTACCCTTCTCAACTTTAAAACCATTGCCCCTTGCCCTGTCACAACAAGCCCTTATAAAATAGTCCTTCTTCAGGCTTTTTTCTCCAGTCTTCTTTTCCTGTAGGCCCTCTTCAGGTACTGGAAGGCCATTATAAGGTCTTCTCAGAAACTTCTCCAGGCTGAACAGACCCAGCTCTCACAGCCTGTCCTTATAGCAAAGGTCTTCCACCCCTCTGATCATCTATGTGCCTCTCCTTTGGATCCTTTCCAACAGATCCTGTCCTTCTTGTGCTGAGGTGTCCAGAGCTGGATGCCAATGCTCCAAGCAGGGTCTCAAAAAAGCAGAAAGGCAGAATCACCTCTCTTGACTTGCTGGCCATGTATCTTTTGATGCAGCCCAGGATATGACTGGCTTTTCTTGGGCTGCCAGCACACATTTCCAGTGCTTCATTTTGCATCTCTTCAATCTTGAAATTCAGTGTTCATCCAAGTTGCCAGTTCCTCAGTTTTGAGATTGTCTTACCAATGCCCCTAGGGTGGCAAAATTTCATGATGCAGGCAAGTCCAAACAGTTACTGTGTTACAGTAACTCAGTCTCTTGTTTTCGTAAGCAGTTTTTCAGGAATAAAATTAGTCTCTGTTGTTAATCATAAAGCTGTTCATACAGTATTGAGTTAGCTTTCAAGTTAGAACAAGCCTCAAGATGTCTCAATTAATTAACTTTGCTTGGAGGGGAAGATTATAACTCTTAATGCTACAGGTATTTATAAGCATAGAATCATAGAATGGTTTATGTTGGAAGGGACCTCAAAGATCATCCAGTTCCAACCCCCTGCCACAGGCAGGGACACCTCCCACTAGATCAGGTCGCTCAAGGCCTCATCTAACCTGGCCTTGAACACATCCAGGGAGGGAGCAGCCACAACCTCCCTGGGCAACCTGTGCCAGTGTCTCAACACCCTTACTGCAAACAACTTCCTCCTAACATCCAGTTTCAATCTCCCCTCTGCTAGTTTAAACCCATTCCTTCTCATCCTGTCATTACAAGACCTTGTGAATAGTCCCTCCCCAGCCCTCCTGTAGGTCCCCTTTAGATACTGAAAGGCTACTATAAGATCTCCTCCAAGCCTTCTCTTCTCCAGGCTGCAGAGCCCCAACTCTTGTAGCCTGACCTCACGGTAGAGCTGCTGCAGCCCTCTGAGCATCTTGGTGGCCTCCTCTGGACATGCTCCAACTGTTCTGTTCCTTAGAACTACAATGAGGTAGCAAGTGCATAAATTCTTACTGACTTGTTCAGATTCCTTCTCTTAGTTCAGAATGAGGTATGTGTAACCCAGAGCATTAAAGAAGATGCACTTGTGGGCAGTAGCATCTGTGCATGCTATTACTTCTATAATGGCAGCACAAACAACCCACTGAAAGTCCCTGAGAGGGATTTAATTTCATGAGAAGCAGTGCCTGACTTGCAACTGCATTGTCAGAATCAAGTAGTCTTGCCAGTACATCGCTCACTGCACTGCTGCTGGTACAGATTTGTAAGCAGTTAATTGTGTTACTATATAGTTAGTGTGGCAAGTTGGATTTGAGAGGCTATTTTTTCAAAAGTGGTTTTCTCCTTTCAGCTCTTCTCTGTGCCAGTGTCTCACCACCCTTACTGCAAAGAACTTCGTCTTAACATCCAGTTTCAATCTCCCCTCTGGCATTGTAAACCCATTCCTCCTCATTCTGTCATTACAAGACCTTGTCAATAGTCCCTCTCCAGCCTTCCTGTAGGCCCCTGTAGGCTACTATAAGGTCTTCTGGAAGCCTTCTCTTCTCCAAGCTGCAGAGCCCCAACTCTCTCAGCCTGTCCTCATAGCAGAGCTGCTGCAGCACTCGGAGCATCTTGGTGGCCTCCTCTGCACTGGCTCCAACAGTTCCATGTCCTTCTTGTATTGAGGGCTCCAGAACTGCACACAGTACTCCTGGAAGAGTGTGAGGAGAGCAGAGCAAAGGGGCAGAATCCCCTCCCTTGCCCTGCTGCCCACAGCTGCTGTTGCTGCAGCCCAGCACACAGTTGCTGTCTGGGCTGCTTGTGCACCCTGTATATTATGTTACATTATGTATGTATGCTTTGTACATTAAGGCTGCAGTGTGAAGGCATGTGTGCTTATGTGTGTGTGTATACTTCTTCAAAACTGTTTAAATACTGTCACAACCCTCTTTCTAAGGCTAAGTATTTGAGCAAAGAAACCTTGATTTCTCCCTCCAAGCATATCTGCAGAAGTTATGCCACTAGCTCCCTCTGAGCTATGTCGGTGCTCACATATTATATGAGCATATATAATTGGCATATATAATAATCATAATAAATATTGTAGTAATTAACAAATATGTGTATAGACACTTTCATAATTAATTTGAAAAGTATTATTTGTTTATTTTGATCAGAGACTTAAAAACTGCTGCCTGTCTTGTCCCTTTCGTTCTATGATCTCCCACAGCTAATTTGTAGTAAAACTGCTGCTCAAAAGTTAGTGCAGACCAGGCTCTGCAGGACAAAACAGGCTGGATATCTGGTAACTGCCAGAATCATCTATCAAAATGCAGATTTTCTGAATAAATTTTCTGTGTGCTTGCATTTCTGCCAGAAATAATCTGTAGAAGTCTCAGGTAATCATTGGGTCAGTGGCTGAAGCACATCTTGGAGAAATAATTGAGGCTGGTGCTTTGCGAGAAGGAGCTGCTGAGGTCAGTTGATCCAGCATGTCCCTGGTGACTGTGGCTGTAGTGGAGCAGGATTTCTCAGAATAAGTTCTGTCCTACTAAAACATACCATCACTTACATGATTTCTGTGTCCTAGTTAATTACAAGCATTCTGACCCTGTTTATTCTAATAAGCACATTGGAAAGCAACTGTGGCAAAAGAAAAAACGTAAAAAAGAAAAAAGAGAAAGTGCAAGGTCCTGCGTCTGGGTCAAGGCAACCCCAAGGTTCTATTGACATGAACTTTTCAGTTCTTTGGTTTCACTAACAACCTGATAAAGTTTAGGTTTTCTGTTTGCTTGTTGGGTTTTGGTTTTGTTTGTTGTTGGTTTTTGTGGGTTTTTTGTTGGTTTTGTTTGTTTCTTTGCAGTTTTGGTTTGTGTTTTGGTTTTTTTTTCAAGGAGAGGACAAGATACAGATCAGTGAGCACCATATTTTGTCATTTCCAAGAGCAAACATCTAAAAAGAGAGGCCACTCATAATGTGATTCTGCAGCTGTCTTAAGGGACCTTTCCTAACATCAAAAGGGACTTCAGTCTGACCTTTATACTTTATTTTATTCTGGGAATTAACTCCAGATTTACCAAAGGATGGAGGTGCCATTTTAACTAGGTGTCTAATTCTAATAGAAGAATTCACAGTCCTGACAAAAGTACTCAAGTACTGTGTAGAAGTACTTGAGTACTGTGTAGAGCAACCAGGGATGCACCTAATACTAGGCTATAATCTGAGCTAGCTAGTGGAGAGGAACTCTTAAGGTGTCCTGTTCAAATTATGTTACAGAGCTAAAGTGAGCCTAGATTTTCTGTCAAATGATGAGAAGGCTTCCAGGGGGTTGGGATTTCTTGAGTTTCAATCCCTGCTGTTATATTGTATTGTTCTTCATAACACTTTAAATTGATGGATCAATATTCCCATGAAATAACTAGTAAATTAGGGGTGTAAAAGAATTCATTGTCATACTCAATGTGATGGTGATGGTCTATTGACGAGATTCAGGAATCTGATTCTAGCCTGCTGATGCCTCAAGATGAAAGTTTATCTTTTATTTTTATATCAACAGCATGAGTCTTGATCACTTTTTATTTTTTTTCTTCAGAACTGTCTGATAGAGAACTTATCTTACCTCTAGCTANTCCTTCCCTCTTCCTTCCCTCTTCCTTCCCTCTTCCTTCCCTCTTCCTTCCCTCTTCCTTCCCTCTTCCTTCCCTCTTCCTTCCTTCTTCCTTCCTTCTTCCTTCCTCCTTCCTTCCTCCTTCCTTCCTTCTTCCTTCCTTCTTCCTTCCTTCTCCCCTCCTCCTCCCTTCCTTCTCCCCTTCCTCTTCCCTCCTCTCCCCTTCCACTTCCTTCCTCTTCCCTTCCACTTCCCTCCTCTGCCCTCCTCTTCCCTCCTCTTCCCTCCTCTTCCCTCCTCTTCCGTCTCTCCCTTTCTCCCTTGGTCTTCTTTCTAGTAGCAATAGCAATAATAGCTGTGCCTGTTTTGTGCTCCTAGACTCCCTTGTGTTTCCAGTAACATACCTTAACATTTCCAAGGATTCAGCACTTCAGCGACTGCTTGTGGAATGGGATGTTGATAATTCAGCTCATGATGCTGAGCTTGCAATGTCTTTTGAAATTCAAGTCCGCCGAGCAGATGAAAATACTACTGTGTGGACAGTAAGTGTATTTTAAAACCAGGTATATTAGTTATTGACAATGTAATGAGAGCTAAAGGAAAACTGAATGTTAAGATGCATGTGCAGATAGCGTTGCTGGATAGGTTCACAATTCAATAATAGAGAGTATTTACAAAACTGTGCTAGAAAAACGTACCTATTTCACTAAGCAATGACTTAGTTTAACACCCACTTTTAGGTGCAAAAGAAATAGTGGCTCAGAGGAAGTAATTTCTACCTGTGCAGAGTGTAGATTTGCGTATCCTTATTGAGGGATTGTGGTAGGCAGGCTTGGAAGATCTGATTTTGAAGGCCTCTGTTTCCCTCTCAAGGTGCAGGGAGTGACCTACTAGAAACACCCCTTCAGTTGCTCCTGAAAGCAGACTTTTTTTGCAGCATAATTAACAGTATTCATTTGGAACCAGCTGAGCAAGAGCCATGCTGCTGCAGCTTGCGTTGCCTTATGAACTTGAATGGCAGACACAGTGTGAGCAGAGCCTTTTAATGCCTTTGAGCAGCCCTGTTGGCAGTTAACTTATACCCACCTCTTCGAGTTATGGAAAAAGTAGTGACCTCTCTTTTGCAGATTTCCTATTCTGCTAGTTGTCCTTAACATGTAAACCATCCAAATTTTCTGAAAGGGTGGAGGTCATCCAAATGATCTAATGTGCTCAATTCATGACCTTGGCGTGAGAATTTCTGTCTCCAAAGAAAATTTCCTCTACTTCAAAACTGACAATTTTTTTTTTTTTGGTTGGTTGGTTGGGTTTTTTTGTGAACTAAATGCATGTTTTAGGGGTATTAAAACTTATTATGAAACATCTGCTGATCGACCTATGGAAGAATATGAAATGCACCTGTTAAAATGTAGGAGAAATGTAAAAACACTGCTCTGGCACATTTAAAGTTGCTACTTGTGAGAAAGCACACAAAGCAGAGAAGGGCTTGTTTTCCTCAAATTAGAAGTCAATAAATTAAGATGGGCACTGTCAAGAGTAACAGCCAAATTGGTAGTGTTTTGTCTCCTGAGACGAAGAACCAAATGTTCCCTGCAGGTGATCTCTGTGCAGTTCAGAATAGGATTTTTAACACCTGTGGTCTAACACTGAAGTCAGAAACTGATAACACATAGAACTGGCTTTTGTTGTTTTGTTGGTTTTTTGTTGGTTTTTTGTTTTTATTTTTAGAGTATCCTTCCAACATGCTGAAAGAAAGAAAGAGGTTTGTTTGTTTTTTTTCTTTTAATTCAAGGATGTATTCTGTTCTGTTACTCATAATAAACATGACAAGGAGATGAATCAGAGTACTTCGCATGACATTGCCACCCAGGAATGTATTTGCTTCTGTGTTTTCCTGAAAAATGTGCAGCAATAAAGAAAAAACTCTGGGAGTCTGCCCATACCAAAGCACAAACAGTCTGTATGACTTCCACAGAAGTGACTACATTATCCAATGCTGGAACTGGGAAATTAAATTGTGGACTTGCTTGCAGAGTTTTTGTCAGAGTGGTGATACTGGGAAGTTGCAGCTTTTGTTGGTGTAAAGCAGTAATGGAGACAATTTCTGTAGTTGTTATTGCAACGCAGGGTTCCTGTGTACAGCTCATATGAGCAGCGTAAACTTATGTGCTGAGAATCTGGTACAGTTGCTTTAAACAGTGCTGAAATCTATACGCTGTTCTGAAAAAGTGTAAAAAAATTTACAGGTGAAATTTTTGTAGTCATTTTCTCTGCTTCTCGTGGACTCTGATGTCAGGAGAGATTCACACTTGGGGTGCATTTCCATCTGTCTGTGTGACTACATGGTGTTCTGGTTGGTTTTGGTTCTGGTCTGGGTTTTACATAGTGTTCTGAACAGTGGTTCAGCTGGTGTGCTGTGTATTGGTGCTGCTCATTTAGTGATGAAGTGGGCCACAGGAGAGAAATTGTAGGATTATCTTCTCTTAGAAAGCAGAATAATATTTTAATTTTTTTTTTTTGGCTGCTTGTTTGCATTTTAAAAAAAATTTCAAAAGCGTTTTTCTCCTTTCAGCTCTCTCTTTCACTTTCTCTTTTGTGTGTGTGTGTTTTTTTTCTTGTACTTCCAAAGTGTTTACATATTGATGTGCTTTCAATACTTTCCTTTTCTGGCCTTCGTAGGAGTTTCATAATATCACACTTGATAAATCAGGAGAGCCTCTTCATTGGGTATGGGATTCAGACATACCTTTGGAGTGTATGTCACACTCAGTGAGAATCAGGAGCAAAGCTGAAGCATCAAGAATTTGGAGTCGATGGAGTCTGTGGGAGACTGTCCTGGGTAAGTGATGGATTAATTATTNAATATTTATGATATTAAAATATTTATTAATATTAAATCTTGCAAACCCCCCTTATTTATAAGGTTTGGATGCACAGTTGTGGGTATTTACAGAGGGAACAGGCAATTTAAACAGTTAAGTAAAGCTAGCAAAAGACATTAATTTGAGCTTTTGGAGATTCCTGCTGTGCAATATGCTGCTTGCCCCCTAGGGGGACTCGAGAGGCTCCTCTCTGCTAAGGCAGAAAGCATAATCAGTTACAGTTGCAGAACAGAACCAAACCAAAGCAAAAGCTTTAATGACAAAGAGGCTTTTATTTACTCACAAAATAGTATCTCTGGATTCCTGGGGCTGCATTGTAGCCCCAGGCAATACCCAAAACTCTTGGCAGGGTGTTGATGTTTGTATGATAGCTGTTGGAGTTTCCCCAGGACTCTGGCAGGGTGTTGGGGTTGGCACAGTTTCTGACCTGGTCTTGGTCCCTTCCTGGGTGGATGGTGTCCGCCCCAGGGCTCTGGACTTTGTATGGAGGTTTGTAGGTGTGCAGGCTAAGGTGGTGTCTTGCTGGTGGCAGTAACCTGCTCTCTCTCACCACACAAGCTGTGATGAGGTCTAAGTGATCTCTCCAGCTAGGAGTAGCTTTATTGCTTTTGGTTCATGCTGGGCTGGCCATGGGTTTGGGGCAGCTTTTGGCAATAATTCTTGCCTATGGTGTAGAGGCACTTGATGCCTCTCCTTGGCAAACTGAGGCATGGTAAAGTTTCCAGGTGGACAAGCTTGAAGCATCAAAGCTTGTTGTTACACAGCAAAGCTGGTCTGGAGCATGGCAGCAGCATGGCAAGGCAGAGTGAATCAAGGCAGCACAACTTCACTTCCATTTATCAATTGTCTAAGTCTGATGGCTCCACTTGGCCACAGAGATTAGCCAACCAAAGTGGCACTTCACCAAAACTAACCATATTAGGTAAACCTTGCTTTACCCTTATTTGGGAGGGCTCAGGCAACAAGTGAACAAGTGTACGCACCTTGCTCACCACTAAAGAGTAGACTCAGCCAGCTCCAAGCTTTTTGTTCTTTTCCTGTGTTATTCCCCACTCCAGCAAAGCGGGAAGTGGGGAGAATGGGAGGATCATTCCTGGACAAGCCTTGACACATATCAGGCCTATTTTGTCCTTTCATAAGCAAAACATGACTTGACATAATTATTTTTTATTTTGTTCCAGTACAAAGCTAGTGTGTGAGTAACTGTAATGGTGAAGTGCAGTACAGGGCAGATGCCATCAAACCATAGAGTCATAGAATGGTTTAGGTTGGAAGAGACCTCAAAGATCATCCAGTTCCAACTCCCTGCCATAGGCAGGGACNCCAGTGTCTCACCACCCTCACTGTGAAGAACTTTCTTTCTAACATCCCATCTAAATCTCCCCTCCGCCAGTTTGAACCCATTCCCCCTTGTTCTGTCATTACAAGATCTTGTGAACAGTCCCTCCCCAGCCTTCCTGTAGGCCCCCTTCAGATACTGGAAGGTTGCTATAAGGTCTCCTCAAAGCCTTCTCTTCTCCAGGCTGAAAAGCCCCAACTCCCTCAGCCTGTCCTCATAGCAGAGCTGCTGCAGCCCTCTGATCATTTTTGTGGCCCTCCTCTGAACTCTCTCCAGCAGTTCCATGTCCTTCTTGTGCTGGGGGCTCCAGAACTGCACACAGTACTCCAGGTGGGGTGTGAGGAGAGCAGAGTAAAGGAGGAGAATCCCCTCCCTTGCCCTGCTGCTAATGCTTCTCTTAATGCAGCCCAAGACACAGTTAGCTGTCTGGGCCGAGTGTGCACACTGTCGGCTTATGTTGAGCCTCCCATCCCCCCAGACCCCTAGGTCCTGAATCAAGAATCCATTTTGAACTCTTTTACTTCTAAGCACCAACTCTTCCTTTTTTTTAATGTTCCCTCTTCTGCTTCTGTTGGCATTAATAGGCAGTGCTTCACCCCTTGTGTTGGTTTACAGATTGCCTTCCTAAGCTGTAAAATGTTTGATCTACCAGCTTATTCTTTCTCATATATTAAAACAATGTGGTACACACAGTGGCATGGGATCTTGGATAGGCTCTAGCAGAGCCTATCACCAGATCAGAGGCAGCCCTCGCTCAGGCTGGGGCAGAGAAGAGGAAGCAAATATCTATGGCTGCAATATGTAATGCATATGTTGCTTTTGTCTGGGGTCTCTAACTTTAAATAGTGTTAAAGAAGCAGAGAAAGAAGAACAAATCATCTCAATATGTCACTTGGAATGGGTTTGAGTGAATTCTATGAGATAAACAGCAAATGAACCAATAATATAATAAAAATCACAACTTTTGTCTTTCCCCCCAGATTTTAGTGCTTTACTGGTGCAGTTTGTTTTCCAGATAATATGGCTTAAACAAAGAAAAAGGTAACTATTTTAGAAAGAATTACTACAGATTTTGGAACAAAACCTTATTCTTGTCTGGAGCATAAAAGGCTTTTAGTTAAGGGGGACATCAGAGGTAGTAGAAGTATAGGAGGTCTGTGTATTTGGATTGTGGCACATAAACTGCCCATCTCCATTATCTTGTATAACAGAAAGTAGCATGCAGGACTTTCTTTCTTTCTTCTTACCTCAATCTAGAATAGAGATTGGATCAAAAATACTATTTTGTTGTCACAAATGGATCCAGTATTATAGACCTAATTTAGAGCTCTCTGAAAGGTAGTGGCTCTAGACTTCATCAGATGTTTGGATCAGATTCTTGGGAGTATATTTTAGCTGCAACATCTGCAAAAGCTATGAATGCCTCAGATTTTTTTGCATCCAGCAAGCAGCCCAATGTTGAATATCATTTGTGTCTCATTCCAAGTTGAACATTGCCTTTCTGATTCCTTGAATCAGTGTTGATTTCTCTCAACTGAGCACTGCATGATCTTCAGAACATGGTGGCTTTCTAGCTCCTTGATCATAATGTTCAAGAGCAGGAATTTTGGCTGTAAGCATCAGACTCACAGTGCAGGCAGTGTTGTTCATTTGCAAAGGCCATTCCTGAATGCGGTGTTTCCCCTAAGCTAAAGACAGTGAGCTGGATTGAGTCTCTAAAGGAGTTAGTTGGACTCAGTTATATGTTTCTGAATTTAAGAGAAGTATAGATATGATTATGTAGAATCACAGAATCAATAAGGTTGGAAAATACCTCCAAGATTACAGAATCACAGAGTGCATTGGGTTGGAAGAGACTTTCAGAGGTCATTTTGTCCAACCTTCCTGCAGCAAGCAAGAATGTCCCCAGCTAGATCACGTTAGTCAGAGCCACACCAAGACTGACTTTGAATGTCACCAGGGGATGGGGCTTCCACCACCTCCCTGGGCAACTTGTTCCAGTGTTCCACCTTCCCAGTACTGAAGGACTTCTTCCCAATATCCAATCTATAACTGCCCTTCCCTAGTTTAAAAGCATTGCCTTTTGTCCTAGTGCTACAAGCCTTTGTAAAGAATTCCTCTCCAGATTTCTTGAAGGGCCCCTGCAGCTACTGGAAGGCTGCTATATGGTCTCATTAGAGTCTTGTCCAGGCTAAGCTATCCCAGCTCTCTGAGCCTTTGGACTCTGTCCATCAGGGCCATGTCCTTCTCTGGTTGAGATTCCCAGAGCTATGCACAGTATTCATAAGAACAGAGTTGGGTGGCAGAATTGCCTCTCGTGATCTGCTGGCCGTGCTTCTTTTGTCAAAGTAATTGGCCTTCTGGGCTGCAAGTGCGCATTGTTGCCTCTTGTCCAGCTTTTTCATCCACCTCTCATCCTTTGGATCTGACCATCTAACCAATTATTTATCCACTGAACAGTCCACCCATTAAATCCATGTCTCTCCAACTTAGATAGAAAGATGTTGTGGGGGATCTTGTCAAAGTCTTGCAGAAGTCCAATAGATGACATCAATTGCCCTTCTGCTGCTGCTGTAGTCACTCCATTGTAGAAAGTCACTGGACTGGGCAGGCAGGATTGCCCTTGGTAAAGCTATGCTGACTGTCTTGAATCATCTCCCTGTCCTTCATGTGCTTTGTCAGAGCTTCCAGAAGGATCTGTACCATGATCTTCTCAGGCATAGAGGTAAGGCTGATAGATCAGTAGTTCCCAGGGTCCTCTTTTCTACTCATCTTAAAAATGGGTTTAATGTGTCCCATCATTCAGGGACTTCACCTGCCTGCTAGGGCTTTTCCAAATATCACAGCTTGGCAATTACATCAGCCAGTTCCCTCAAGACTCTGGGATGCACCTCATCAGGTGCCATAGACTTATGTATCTTCAGGTTACGCAGGTGGTCATGAACCTTATCTTCAGTTACAGTAGAAGACACTTCATCCCCCTGATCACCATCTCACGATCCTTCAACTGGGCAGATGTGAGGAGAGAGGTTACAGTGAAGACTAAGGCAAAGAAGTTTGTGAGAGCTTCGTCCTTCTCCTGACCTGTTGTTACTAACTCACCATTCTTGCTCATCAGGGGAGGTATCCTTTCTTTAACTTTTCTTTTTTGGTTGACATACCTATAGAAGCCCTTCTTGTTATTCTTTGCATCCCTTCAATCCCTTAGATAATCCTCATAGATAAGCTCAGGAGATGTGGCACAGATGGCTGGTCTGTGAGGTGCATTGAAAACTGCTCAACAACAGAGTTCAGAGAGCTGTAGTCACTGATGCAGTCGAGGTGGAGGCCTGTGGCCATTGCTGTTCTCCAGGAATCTGTACTGGATCCAGCTTTGTTCAATATCTTCAACAACCTGGGTGGGGGCACTGAGTGTACCCTCCAACGAGATCTGGACAGGCTAAGAGCTGGGTAAAGGCTAAGTACATGAAGTTCAATAAGTACAAGTGCAGGGTCCTGCATCTGGGCAGGAATAACAACAGGCACCAGTACAGGTTGGGGGCTGCCCTGCTGGAAAGCAGCTCCACAGAGAAAGCCCTTGGGTTGCTGATGGGCAGCAAGTTCTGCATGGGCCAGCAATGTGCCCTTTTGGCCAAGAGAGCCAATGGCAGCCTGGGCTGCATCAGCAAAAGTGTGGCCAGCAGGGCTAGGGAGGTTCTTCTTCCCTTCTACTCTGCCTTAGTGAGACCACACCTGCAATACCGTGTCCAGTTTTGGGCTTCCCAGTTCAGGAGAGACAGGGACCTGCTGGAGAGAGTCCAGCAGAGAGCCATGAGGATGATTGGGAGAATTGAGCATCTCCCCTATGAAGAGAGACTGAGAGCCCTGGGGCTGTTTAGTCTGGAGAAGAGAAGACTGAGAGCAGATTTGATCAATGTGTACAAATATCTGAGGGGTGGGGGTCAAGTGCCTGGGGCCAAGCTCTTTTTGCTTGTCAGCAGCAATAAGCCAAGGAGCAACAACTACAAACTGGAACACAGAAGGTTTCAGCTCAGCATGAAGAGAAACTTCTTTGCAGTGAGCCCTGGAACAGGCTGACAAGAGAGGTTGTGGAGTCTTCTTCTCTGGGACTTTCCAAACCCATGTAGATATGCTCCTGTGTGAACTACCCTAGGGGATGCAGCCTTGGCAGGGAGGTTGGACTGGATGATCTGTGGACGTCCCTCCCAACCTCTAAGGTTCTGTGATTCTTCTTCCTTACCCAGTTCATCTCCAGCTGCACCCTGGCAACTGCTAACCCTAACACTGACACCTCAGAAGTTGATTCCTCTATGGGGAAGAGCACTGAACAAATATTAATGAATGGATAATTTAACCTTAGCAGATTCTTGTGTAAGCACTCAGTTACATGCTCTGGTTGAAGTCTGCTACCATGAGCAGGTTTTGAAACTATTGATTATGCATTCATTTGCAGGCCTGGACACTTCAAACACCAGTGGACCACAAATCTTTCCAAATGAGAAGATTGTAGAGCAAGGGACTGACATCAGTTTTTGCTGCGTTGCACGAGAAGGGCGAATCATTGAGCAGCTATTTCGAGAGCCTGCTGCTGACGATTTCAGTCACATAAACAGCCAAGTTGGACTTCTTACTGTGAAAAACGTGGCCTACCAACAAAGGAATCACATCACTGTCTACTGTCAAGAGTCTTGCAGTGAAGATGACTGTTTGGAGTCTGCAGTTTTCTTAGTGGGTAGTAAGTGAATGGTCTATCACAGTCCTATTTTCGGGTTATTAAGCCGAGAATTGCTGTGAAGAATGGGGGCGGAAAAAGCTCCAGAGCCTGCTGTGAGTTGTTTTTCTGTCCTGTCAAGTCCAGCTAAGCTCTTTTTAAAGTCTGACTTGAGATCTCCACACCCGCATGTAGAAAGCATCAGAAGAACAGCATTACATATGTTCATAGTAATCTCATTAATTGATCCTAGGACAGGTAGCTAAATTTTTAAATATACCTACCCATTTAAGAGGGTATCTTCCTTGTCTCTGTGCATGTGGTTAAAAACTCAACACAGTTCTCCTTGGAAAGCTGAGCAGTGATTTTTCTACAGGTAGAAAACATAACAGGTTAAATGAATGATTGTATGAAACAACATTGCGCTGGTTTCGACTAATTGGAGGATTTGGATGAGAAATTAGACTATAGACTGAGAGAGGAAAGCACTGATGGTGCTACTTCACTCACAGCTTTACTGAGAAAGGAAAAAAAAAAAGTTTAAGAGTTGTAACCAAAATATAGATATCAGACAGTCAGACTGCTTCAGACTGCTTTGAGCTGTGGCCCTTGCATGGCTCTTTTCTCCCTGCCTCTCATAGCTGAATCCAAATAATTTCACTAATTTCTTTTCCTGCTGCTAATCCCCCTGGGCAATCTACTTTGGCCTATCTGCTGCATTAACAGATGGTGAGATAAGATTGGGGAAGGTGGTAGGGGTGGTTTGAGACCCCTCTTAGGGATTTTGATCTCTGGGAGGGCTGTGGTGTTTCTGTATTACCTTTTTACTGTATGTATCTGTAAATATCTGTTATACACTGTAAATATCAGCTTGTATGTTGTGCATTGCTGTAAATATAAAGCTTCATCCCTTAACTTCCAGCTGACTGAATCTTAGCCTGGGTTATTTCCAAGTTTGGGGGGGGGGAGGGGTTGCTAAACCACCACAGAAGCATTTGTACAGCAAATAACTTGTGGTGTTGTCCTGATGGTCTCTGCAGAGTGGTCAGTGAGTAAATGTAATTGCACTAAAAGCATCTGTGGCAAATCAGGCTTTGTACATACTCATTATATCCAGTTTGTTAGTACAGTAACAAGATCAATGCTTCCTGTGCTGACTGATGTGCTGTTGGTGTTTCTTTGGTTACTCCCTCTGACAAGAGCCGCCTGATACACCTAATGATTTTTCCTGCCAAACTGAAGATATGAGAGTAGCCACCTGCACGTGGAGCAAAGGAGGAGACACCTACCTTTATGGAGACAACTTACCAAAATACACCTTGTTTGAAGAGTAAGACTTCTCATTGTTATATTGGCTTTGCTGCATTGACATGCTGTACTTTAAAATCTGTGGAAATTATTTTTTTGTTTTGTTTTATTTTGTTCAAATCCTCGTTGCACTCAGCTGCCTGCCTCTTTCCAGCTCACTGATCAGGTTAATAAAATCCGAGTGTCACCAAATTGCTCTGATTTAGAGTACCAGTAACAAAGTTGTAGGCCCATCAGATTAGGTTCTCCTTGATAAAGCTGATTCTAAGCATTCTTTTGGTTTAATCTGTTTGGGTATCTTTCAGTAGCTATGAAGATACTCTGCAATTGGGATATAGATAACTTAAAAGTATAATGTAATTAGTGGGCAACACACACAACAGATAATGAGGTTTTAATCAGCTGATAGGCTGAGTATTAATGCTGACTCAAACAGATGATTTCCATGTGTTATGGTCTGAGACTAAAATTTTAGTTGTAGGCAGAATTTTCCAGAGGTTCCAGACAGTTCCAGACAGGTGGACTCTGCAGAGTTCATATTATAATAAAAAGTACAGAATCATAGAATCAGTCAGGGTTGGAAGGGACAAGAAGGATCATCCAGTTCCAACACCCCTGCCGTGCCCAGGGACACCCTACCCTACATCAGGCTG
>VWZI01007616.1:39020-56968 GCA_013396835.1 Psilopogon haemacephalus
CTATTTAGCCTGATTAGCACCTTCCCCCCTTTTTTTCTTGTTGTTTTTAAATTTATGGGTTATAACTTATATTTTCTTTCTTTAGTCCTCAAGTTACTGAGGATGTTATCTGAAATCCTACTGTGTCCATAACTGCAGGTTCTTATTTTTTTCTTTATTTTCTCTTATTTATTTATTTGTTTGTTTGTCTTTTTGAGGGGGGCATGGTCTTTTTTAAATTATTATTACTTGGGCGTTTTTTTGTGTGTGTCTGTGTTTGGTTGGGTAAAACGTCTCTGCAGCCACAGTTCTTTCTTAGCAGCCTGAGCCAGTCATGCAGCTGTGGAGTATTAGTCCTGATGCTTTGCTGCTTGCAGCGGAGGCATCTCAATATAGAGGAGAGAGGCTTTACAGCAGAGCCTGCAGAGATAGGGGAGCTGCTAAAACAGGACTGATGCCTCACTGCCACAACACACTTTCATCAAAAGAGCTCAGCAGAAGGCAGGTCACCACAGTGTGTACCTTCATGGTCTCTGCATCATTCAGTCCCATTAATGTATGAGGATCACAATATAAAGTTGGGAGGTTAGAAGGCAACTTGAAATTACTGCTTAATTTGAAAACATAATGGTAGACACGTGAATGGATTAACTCTTAGCAAATAAATCCCCAGTACAGGATGCCCAGAAGGAAATCACTAAAAGCAATTTACCTCTATCTCAAAAAGGGTAAAGTAAACTTAGACTTTGAAGAAATCTTCCTTTTAATGGTACAAAAACTTATCCTACTTCAGGCTAGGGGAAACAGGTAACTTCTTACAGTCCTTCTCAGCTTTATTTTATGATCCTCTGCTCTAGTTTTTCTTCAAAAATGTCAATGTCTTTGTCCACCATATGTTATAGAAAGATGTCTTTATTTTTTTTTTTCCTCTCCTTCTTGATAGGTTTTCAAAGGAAATGGTTCCATGCACAGTAAGCTGTTCTAAGCAGTGCTTGTGTTCTTGGGCTATAGGCCAGCAGAGAGTCTATAATATCACAGTGACTGTGGAAAATCCCCTGGGAAAGAAAACTGCCTCGGATATGTTTGATATAACTCACAGAGGTAAGGTTTCTGCATCTTCGTTGATTTCTTTGTTGTTGTTGTTGTTGTTGCAGGCCTCATCCTCCTCCTGATCTTGAGTGCCCAGTTAAAGTATGGAAGTCTTTGATTTTTGTCTTCACAGGGTTGTGTTGCTTGTTTGTTGTTTTTATTTCAATCTGTCCTGTGCTGTGGTTATCTGTTGTCACTTCAGGTTCAGGCTTGCAAAGTTGTGTTAATTAGTGGTAGGAAACAGCTTCCCTCCAAGGGTGTAGTGGGTTTGCAGTGACCTGCCCCCCCACACCTTTTTAAACCCTGGCTAAAACTCAGAAAAACACACTGGAAGTTAAATGAAGCTTTATATTTACAGCAATGCAAATATACAAGCAAATATTTACAAGATATAACAGATATTTACAGAAATATACAGTAAAAAAGGGTAATACACACCACACCCCTCCCGGAGACCAAAATCCCCAAGAGAGGGTAACCAAACCCCCCTACCACCTTTTCCCCCCTTTCCCCCAGCTTTATCTCACCACCTCTTGATGCTGCAGATAAGCTGAAGATCAGAGAGATTTAGTGGTAGGAGAAAAGGTTAGTAGGTTTAGTGACTTTAACTCTGAATTAGTTCAAAGGCAGAGAGACAAAGGAAAAAGCTGCGGGAGCCAGCATAGACCCAAGCCAGACTGGCCCTCTGCAAGCACACTGCCTATCTCATGTTTTGAGAACATTTCTCAAAACAATTTTTTTTCTCTGTCTCAGTGAAACTTGATGGATGAAGTGACACTGTGTCCTTTAACTCTCTCTCAGCCAATAGTCTAATTTCTCACTCAAATTCTCCAATTAGCTCAAACCAACACAAAGGGTCAGGTTTGGTTTCTTAAATGCAGCTGTAATGCTGCAATATCTGCTCCTGTGCTGAAGCTGGTTCACAGCATAGGAAGGTGACATTACGCAAGGATATAAATGGGGAAATCAAGGGAAGTTAGCCTTTTCTTCAAAACATTACTGCTGATGTTACTGTTCTTACCAAAACAAACCAAAGAGGCACATTTTGAAAAGTGAGTAAATAAAATTGCTAACACTCCAAACAAGATGCGATGCAGGGGTATGCATCTACATCCCAGGAAACAGGCAGTGCTAATTTGTCAGTAATGTCCACTGTGCTTCCTAGGGAGGAAAGGTAGTTCACCACCAGTGAAATAAAGCAAATCATTCCATTATTCTGTGAGTAATAACTACTAGTTCATAGAATCATAGCATGGGTTAGGTTGGAAGTGACCTCAAAGCTCATCCAGTTCCGACCCCCTACCATAGGCAGGGACACTTCCCACTAGAACAGGTCACTCAAAGCCTCATCCAACCTGGTCTTGGACACCTCCAGGGAGGGAGCAGCCACAATCTCCCTGCGCAACTCATTCCAGTGTTGATTGTTGTGATTCCCTCTTCCCGATTAGCTGTGTCCTTTCTGACAGTGTGTCTACTGTGCCTACTCCTGCCTCAGAACACCTGGCTATTTCCTGAGTCCTCCAGCATTTCTGCTTCACCACATCTGCCTCAGTGTTCCCAAGGTCCTGTAGCAGCCTTACCTGTTTGAAAGAGACAATGTGTTTTTGTTACTTTTGAAGCTGACGGGTGTTGATAGATGGGGAGGGCACTGCTATAGCTGCAGTACTCTGTTAGCCATTTTTTCCTCAGAAGACACTAATTAGAGTTTTGCTAGGTAAACTTTTTTTATATGACCTGTATGTCAAACGGCTGTCCTTGTTAAATTTGTCTCAAGGAGACATGTGAGTTCTGAAAGTTGAGAGCTGCCCTGAAGAAGAGGGCTTGAAGGTGCTGGTGCACGACAAGCTCAACATGAGCTGCCAGTGTGCACTTGCAGCCCAGAGAGCCAACCAGGTCCTGGGCTGCACGAAGAGAAGTGTGGCCAGCAGGTAGAAGCAAGTGATTCTACCCCCTCCACACTGTTATCATGAGACCCCACTAAAATAGCTGCTGAAGAGGCTAGATTCTGAGGTGTAGAAATGTGGCAAATGATACTCAGTGTCATACATCAGAAGCTTCTGCCAGGCCCTGGACTGGAGAATTTTACTGGGTTTGCCAGCACCAGGGAGTTTTTAATCTTATGTAACATTTACCTACATTTACATTCTGAAGTGGATGTTTGCTAACTTTTATCTGCTTCTTCTAGACCACCAGAAAAAAAAAAAAAAATCTATTTTCTGACTTGCTTTTACTGCTCATCTGAAATACCTTGAAACACTTTTGATTTTATTTGATTTACAAGAGCTAACTCAGATCTTTGCATTGCCAGTTTACCCTGCTGCACCTTTTCAGCTCTGGGGACAAGCCACAGATACAGAAATTGCTTTATACTGGAAACATCCAAACAAAGGAATTGAACTCTTCTGTCAGACTCAAGTCACCACGCCTGATTGGAAAGTGGAATTGGTATGAAACCTGAATTTTATCCACAGAACCATAGCAAGAGTCTTTTTCCATGTGAGATTACAAGGGGTTCCCTAGCAATGGGAATACATCCTAAATTTGTGTGTGTGTTGCTGTGCCTGTCTTCTGGATTTGTTTGTCACCAGTCTTTCTGCACTGATGATGTGGTCCATTTGGCCAGCCTTTACAGCACTAATTCACAGGCTCAACACTGGACAGGCTGGAGAGGTGGGCCCAGGCTAACCTCATGAAATTTAACAAGTCCAAGTTAAGGTCCTGCACCAGGCAACCGTGTGCTGGGCTGCATTAAGAGAGGCATTACCAGCAGGGCAAGGGAGGGGATTCTGCCCCTTTACTCTGCTCTCGTCAGACCCCACCTGCAGTACTGTGTGCAGTTCTGGAGCCCCCAGCACAGGAAAAACATGGAACTGCTGGAGAGAGTCCAGAGGAGGGCCACAAAGATGATCAGAGGGCTGGAGCACCTCTGCTAAGAGGACAGACTGAGAGAGTTGGGGCTTTTCAGCCTGGAGAAGAGAAGGCTTCGAGGAGACCTTATAGCAGCCTACCAGTATCTGAGGGGGGCCTACAGGAAGGCTGGGGAGGGACTGTTCACAAGGTCTTGTAATGACAGAACAAGGGGGAATGGGTTCAAATTGGCGGAGGGGAGATTTGAAGGGGATGTTAGGAAGAAATTCTTCACAGTGAGGGTGACGAGACACTGGCACAGGTTGCCCAGGGAGGTTGTGTCTGCTCCCTCCCTGGATGCGTTGAAGGCCAGGCTGGATGAAGTCTTGAGCGACCTGATCTAGTGGGAGGTGTCCCTGCCTATGGCACAGGGGGGTTGGAACTGGATGACTTTTAAGGTCTCTTCCAACCTAAACTGTTCTATGATTCTATGATTCCTCTACTTCTGGCTGAAGTGTGTGGTCTGCATATGTGGCTCTCTCCTGTGCTGAGTGTGTTCTGAGATCTGCTGAAGTAAATGAAGATACTTATAGGCCTTATAATTGCTGTTAGTGATTGCCAATCTGCTCTTATCATGTTTTTATTATGCTGTAATTTTGATCTTGTGCATATCTTTTGGGTTTTGGGTTTTTCTTGGTGTAGTGGGTTTGCAGTGACCTGCCCCCCCCACCTTTTAAAACCCCGGCTAAAACTCAGAAAAACACACTGGAAGTTAATAAATGAAGCTTTATATTTACAGCAATGCAAATATACAAGCAAATATTTACAAGATATAACAGATATTTACAGAAATATACAGTAAAAAAGAAATACAGACACCACACCCCTCCTGGAGACCAAAATCCCCAAGAGAGGGAAACCAAACCCCCCCTACCACCTTTCCCCTTCCCCCCAGCTTTATCTCACCACTTGATGATGCTGCAGATAAGCTGAAGATCGGTCAGAAAGATTAGTGGCAGGAAGGAATGAATGGTTTTAGTGATTTTACTCTGAATTAGTTCAAAGGCAGAGAGACAAAGGAAAGAAGCTGCTGAAGCCTGCACGGACCCAGAGCCGACTGAACTGCGCAAGCACACTGGCTTATCTGGATGTTTTGGGAACATTCTCAAAACAATCCTCTTTCTTCTCTCTCAGTGAAACTGGGTGAAGTGACACGCTATGTTTAACTCTCTCTCAGGCAATAGTCTAATTTCTCACTCAAATTCTCCAATTAGCTCAAACCAACACACTTGGGCTATGGTTCCATTCCTTTTTTGGGTTGTTTTTTTTTTTCTCTTGCTGACAAAGCTGAACTGTGCTCTGACCATTCTGTTTTCCTGTTTTGCAGCACAATAGTTCGGACACTCATCACCATTACGCCAGCATCACTCTGGGTGGACTGCAGCCATACACTGAATACAGAGTTAGAGTGCACTGTGGGGCAGCTAAGCATTTCTGGAGGTGGAGTGAATGGAGCAAAGCCCTAACCATCAGAACAAAAGAATCAAGTATGTCCAGCCTAATGACTGGGAAAGCTTTTTCACTGGCCACCTTTGTTTCCTGTTTGTTGCTATTCTCCCACTGTATAGCTAAAGCAGGGGTCTGTTGCATGCATAGAAGTAGAAGCACACTAAGCTTCTAAACCAACTCCTGCCCTACCTACCAGCCTCTGCCAATTCATTCAGTGTAGGTAGTGGAAAAATCCAGGTGACTGAGAAAATGGACAG
This sequence comes from Psilopogon haemacephalus, assembly GCA_013396835.1. NCBI lineage: Eukaryota > Metazoa > Chordata > Aves > Piciformes > Megalaimidae > Psilopogon > Psilopogon haemacephalus. The sequence goes on from VWZI01007616.1 coordinate 44,702, forward strand.
ACCAAGTTAGCAGTGTTCTATACAGGCTGGAAGAATGGTGCAGGAATGGGAAGGCACACCTGGGGACTACAAGCAAGGAAAGTGTCACAGAAATTAATAACCCAATGTGGATTACGAATATTCATTTCAGTGTGAATATTAATCTTTATTATTAATTATTTTTTTTAAATTGGGAAAATTCCCTAAGATTCTTTTGGATTCTCAGTCAAGAGGAAGTAGTTGCACAAAGAGTATTTATTAATACAGAATGAATGAGTTCAAACCATCAAAACTCAGAAAACAGGGAAGCAAAACAGGAAACATCCCAAACTACACCATAGGCACATACACTCAAAACCTGCTGGTCCCTTGGGTATGTTTCCAGCATGAAGATGCTTCCAAACCTGCAATTTATGATTCTGGGGTTAAAAATACAAAACATTTGAGGCAGAGAGAAGAAGACTGAGTTTGCTGCAAGCTGCAAACAGGTGGTGGATGTGAACCCCAGTTAAAATGAGCTGCAAAAAGGGTGCTCCTCAGGTGGAGAGTCAGGGTTGAGAGGCCTGGGTTCTAAATCATACCCCTGTTAAATGAAACTGGCCAGTAGGCACTAGCATCATTGTTCTGGCCAGTGAATCCAAAGCTTTGTGCCTCAGGTGACCACACAGGCATGTTGAGGGACAGTGCCACACACAGTGGTGCTGGGCTCCTGGCCCTCAGGGCACAGCTTTGCTGGAGCCAAACACTCCATCGTTTGACTGCTCATTGACTCCTCTTCTGGACCCTGACACGGGAGGAGGAGAACAGTGGCCAAAACCAGTCTGGCAGGATTTCTGCCCTGCCAGGACAGGAAGTGCACCAGATACCAGAAAAAAACAGCAAAGGGAGGAAGGAATCACAGAATAATGTTTTGGCAAGACCTGTGATTGATTGATGGTGCCACATTCAGATAAAAGGCCACCAATGTTCTCCTGTCTTTGAGCCCAGCAGTCTTGTGTCTCAGCACACTTTTGCAGGCCACCTTTGCAGATCTTTGTTGAACACAGATACCTGCTGCTGCTGAACAACCTTGGTCTCAACACGTGGTAATGCAGCTTGCCATTCTATGCCATGCTTGGCAGTTCACAATGGATGGGGAAAGAGAGGGTTTGGGGCTGGAATTTCTGCAAATGGGAGAAAGCAAGTAAGTGACTTTACCATTTCTGCACCCATGTTATCTTTGTTTTGCTGTGTGTGTTGCAGCTCCATCAGGAGAACTGGACATCTGGAGAGAAATCACACCTGGTGTGGGGGGTCGGAATGTCACCTTGTTCTGGAAGGTGAGACAATGGTGCAGAGACAGAAACAAAGCCTTTCATAAAGGGGCTAGAAACTTGTCTCATGGACATCAACAAGTTGTGTGCACCTAGTAGCAATTCAGTGTGGAAGTGTCTTTTAAGACTTAAGACAAGTTCTACATGGAATGAGTGATTGCCCTGGAGCTGTTTAAGAGGAGGCTGGATGAAGCACTTAGTGCCACAGTTTAGTTAATTATAGAGTTGTAGGATGGTTTAGGTTGGAAGGGACCTCCAAGATCATCCAGTTCTGACACACCCTCCCCCCCGCCACCCTGCTACAGGCAGGGACACCTCCCACTAGAACAGGTCACTCAAGGCCTCATCCAACCTGGCCTTAAACAATTCCAGGGAGGGAGCAGCCACAACCTCCCTGGGCAACCCATTCCTATTTAAAGTGTTATGTGATAGGTTGGACTCAATGATCCTAGAGGTCTTTTCCAAGCTTGTTAATTCTGTGATTCTGTGACAAATATTACATATATTTCATAGCACAAGTAGCTGTATGATGGTGTGCTGTGCTGGCATTTCAGATATATAGTTCTGCTTTTTCTGTTTATTATCCTAGAATGGGTTGGAAGGGACCTCCAAAGGTCATCTAGTCCAACCCCCCCTGCAGTCAGCAGGGACATCTTCCACTACAGCATGTTGCTCACAGCATTGTACAGCCTGACGTTGAAGACCTCCAGGACTGGGGCCTCAACTACCTCCCTGGGCAACCTGTTGAACTGTTCCACCACCGTCATGGTGCAGAACTTGTTCCTAACATCCAATCCAAATCTGCCCTTCTCTTGTTTCAAACCATTGCCCCTCATCCTATCACTGCAAGCCCCTGCAAACAGTCCATCTGCAGCCCTCCTGCAGCATTTCCCAGGCACTGGAAGGCTGCTATTAGGCCTCCCTGGAGCACTTTCCAAGAAGATAAGACAGATTCAGTTTCTGAGATTTCTGCATATCCCTTTCAACCAGTATAGTCATAGGCATCTACATCAACATAGACATGTATGGAAACAAGTGCTTATACTCAGAGCTATTAAACACAATGAATTATTTGAAGCTCTAAGTGCTCTTCTCATTACTTTTTGGTTGTTGGGTTTTTGGTTTGGTTTTCTTTTTGGCAAAATTTGCTGAGTAATTAGTGTCTACTCCCATAACCTTTTCCCCAGCAAGCAGACACTTTTCAAGCAAATGGAGGAAGCATTTCCTATGAAGTAACCTGGGAAAACCTAGAAGATGGATCCAAGTCTGAAAGCATCTCCTTTTCATCAGTCTACAACAGGACAAGGATTTTCCTTGATAACCATTCCTACAGAATCACTGTCAAGGCAAAGAACAATGTTAATTACTCACTTCCTTCAGCATTGATCATTCCTAGATCTACAGGTAACAGCAGGGGCATTTTCAGTCACATTTCCATTATGAGTTTTGTTTTCATTTGTTTTAAGTGAAGTGATAATTTATTGTCTTAAGAGAACAAATTAACCTGTCTTGTTAACTCACATCATTGTAGTTTTGCCCATAGGGTTGTAACCATACGTGTATTAAGCTTAAGTGGCTTGATCCATTCATTACAACAGAACGTTTGCTCTGTACAGAGAGCCTCCACAGAACTAAACACATTTAGTCTTAAATCAGGGCCTCAGAAGTTTGGCAGGTGCTGTGAAGGGGCAGCCAGTGCCTCATGGGAAACTGTTGTGTGTGATTAACCTCTTGCGGCTTTTTGTTTGTAACTCCAGGTTTGTGCAGCTGAGTTCTTTTTATGACTGTGCAGTAGTATTTGCTAAATGTTTCTTGAGCTGCCAGCTTAGTGCATACAAAGAGATCAGCTCTTCAGAACATGTGTCAGATAGTGAAGGAATGCAGTTATTTTATTACTGTTTTGACAGCTTAGCATAGAAATTATACTCATCTCCATTTATGATTCAGAGGTCTCTGCAGGAAATAATAGACACTGCTTTGTTCATTCCTAGGCACTGAAGAGCTTAAGGAAGAACAGGTTAATGGTGTGGATCATGGCGTTTTCCTTTCCTGGGAGCCCAGAGATATGTATGACAGTTACATTATTGATTGGTGTAACTTTCCAAGACTACAGCCTTGTGATTTGCAGTGGAAGAGATTTGGGCCAAACACTTCCAGTGCTCTGATCAGCTCAGGTGAAAAAATGAACAGTTTTTCTTTCTGATGTCTGTGCAGCAATCTTGCATCATGTGGGCATTAACTGAACGTAGGAAACAAATCCTATGGGGTTTTGAAGTAGGTGCAGTGCAAGTGTCATTCTTCCAAGGCATATGACATCATGTTTTGCCTAGTAAATGAGTGAGACACCACAAATGTGTCAGCACAACTAAGCCATGGAAGTTGACATAGTATGTTCTTTAGGAAAAAAACCCACAACTCTCTTGAGTAGTTTCTAGTAGCATCTTGAATGGAATTCCATGCCCTTTCCCCTGCAACTGGCTAAAAATATATATCAGGGGTCAGTGCTGGGACCAGTGCTGTTTAACATCTTTGTCAGTGACATGGACAGAGGAATCAGTGCACCCTCAGCAAGTTTGCAGATGGCGCCAAGCTGTGTGCCTCTAGGGCAGGGATCCATCCAGAGGGATCTGGACAGGCTGCAGAGCTGTGCCCAGGCCAACCTCATGACATTCTGCAAGGCCAAGTGTAAGCTCCTGCACCTGGGTGGGCACAATCCCAAGCACAACTCCAGGCTGGGTGGGGAATGGCTGAGAGCAGCCCTGAGAAACAGGACCTGGGGATCTGGGGTGATGAAAAGGTCAAGATGAGCCTGCAGTGTGAGTGCAGCCCAGACAGCAACTGTTTGCTGGGCTGCAGCAAGAGCAGCTGTGGGCAGCAGGGCAAGGGAGGGGATTCTGCCCCTTTGCTCTGCTCTCCTCACACCCCACCTGCAGCACTGTGTGCAGTTCTGGAGCCCCCAGCACAAGAAGCACATGGAACTGTTGAAGAGAGTTCAGAGAAGGCCACAGAGATGCTGAGAGAGCTGCAGCAGCTCTACTATGAGGACAGGCTGAGAGAGTTGGTGCTTTGCAGCCTGGAGAAGAGAAGGCTTCCAGGAGACCTTATAGCAGCCTTCCTATATCTGAAAGGGGCCTACAGGAAGGCTGGGGAGGTACTATTGACATGGTCTTGTAATGACAGGATGAGGAGCAATGGGTTTAATCTGTCAGAAGGGAGACTTAAATGGAATGTTAGGAGGAAGTTGTTTGCAGTGAGGGTGGTGAGACAGTGGCACATGTTGCCCAGGGAGGTTGTGTCTGCTCCCTCCCTGGAGGTGTTCAAGGCCAGGCTGGATGAGGCCTTGAGTGACCTTTCTAGTGGGAGGTGTCCCTGCCTATGGCAGGGAGGTTGTGGAACTAGATGATCTTTGAGGTCTCTTTCAACCTAAACCATTGTATATATTCCTGTGAGGGTAACGAAGAAGTTAAAAATCTTTTAGCAGGAGAGATGCAGTGAGAAGCCTTAACTGTAGCATGGGTCTAAAGTTTAGACTTTGGCAGCTGAAGGCCCACTGTGCAGTGACAGGATTAGTGCTGTCAGGGTGATGGCTTCAGCACCAGACCTTGCTTGGGACCAGTAGTGTGTTCTTTTTATCCCAGTGGTGGACATTAGACCTGAAGAATTTCTGTCTATGTGAAAGTTTTTATCCTTCCTAGGGTGCCTTCCTGGAGTCTCTTGAGCTAGGTTTATCTGGGAACACAACATGTCCAAACAAAATTTGACTGAACACATTGCAACAGGCACTTCAGTTCATACAAACACGTGGCAACCTGTGTCCTTAAGTGAAAGCAAGCAGGGTGTCATGTGGGAAACAGGTTGTCCAGTTCTGCAGTTGGGTTGCACTTAGCAGTGGATATGCCCAAATGGGAGCAGATGTCAGTGAAGGTAACATGAAATGCTGTTGTGTGTGCATATGTCCACACTAAGCAGTCCAAAGCATGACCTTTGCCTGTGGCAGAAATGGAAATGAAATAATTTTGCTTAACAATGCATTCAGCTTGAATGCATTACAGTGAGGGTGATGAGACACTGGCACAGGTTGCCCAGGGAGGTTGTGGCTGCTCCCTCTCTGGGTTGGATGAGGCCTTGAGTGACCTGTTCTAGTGGGAGGTGTCCCTGCCTATGGCACAGGGGGGTTGGAACTGGATGAGCTTTGAGGTCCCTTCCAACCTAAACCATTCTATGACTCTATGAATACTCTAGTATAACAAACGTATTACAACCCTCCCTTCCAGCTCTCTTTCAGACAGAATAAATGTGATCCGTGCACACTGTGGGCATTAAGAGTTGGTTTACTCTGTCTCACTCAGCTGCTTAGCTACCACAATAGCACATAAGATTTCTAATGGATTATAGATCCCTATAGAAAGCAGTTCAGTAAAATAAATAATTTTTAAAAACCAAAAAAACAAAACCAAAGGATAAACCATAGCATCATTTCATAATTAATTCCACTGTTTTCTAGCTGCTTTTGTTCCGGGGGTGAGATACAACTTCCACATCTATGGATCTGTTGCTAACAGACCCTTCTTACTGGAGAAGAAGACTGGTTATTTCAGGGAGTTACGTAAGTTGGCCACATAATTAGGGTTTCTGTGCTTGCTGAACTAATCTGTCAGGAAGAGAATTCCACAGCCTTTCTCCTGCAACTGGCTAAAAAAACCCAAAAACTATATGTATTCTTGTGTTGTTTCTGTATCATCAGTGAAGCATTTAAAAGTGCTTCACTAGTGCAATGTAGTGTAGTGATCAGGCGAAGTCCATGGTAGTAACTCTGATTAACAATCACTGTTTTGTCTGTACTATGTGGACTGTGTGAAGGCTCTGTGTGAAGCTGGCAGTTTTTGTGCAGTGCTTTGGCTTTGTTCGGCTTTTAAATGCAAGTAAGATATGAACAGAAGCACCACACAGAAGTCCATACTTAGGTGAGTGAGAGAGAAGATAAAACATTTGTGAAGAATAACAGCAAGTTTAACTTGAGTTTCCTTTCCCCCAGCTCCTCTGTTTGACCCCGTGGTGGAAAAGATTGAACTGACTTTCAATGCAGTAGCATTGTCTTGGGATTCTTACCCCACAAATGAGTCCCAGCCTGGGTTTGTAAGAGGCTACCATGTTTATTTATCACCTGTACAAGAGGACTGCAGTTTGGAAGGATCAAAGAAACACGTTCTTCAAGGTAACTCAGCTCTGGGGTTGTCTCGTTGATACAGGTGAAACTCTTTGCATCTGTCTCTCATACTGCAGCCTCTTAGACAGGCAAATTGCCTCATTAGGCTATATAAAGATTTCAGCACTTGGTTCTGATTTCTCACTAATGTCTGAGGTGCTAATGGGCAGAAGTGGGCCCTGGATTTATACAGATTTATAGACCCTGTCCTGTTGTCCATAGCTCCTTTTAACTCTAGTGTGTGCTCCAGAGAAGATTTTGGCAGTACTGTAGGGGGAGTTGAGTTTCTGTCTCTTGTGGTCTGAGTTCTGGATGAACGTTGAAAACATCTGTTTGTGGTCTGCCTGGATGAGAGCCATAGGAAGCATGTTAGTTTTACTAGGACTTGGGGTATTTTACAGACAAATGGGATACAATTTATTTCCTTTATGACTGGAGCATTGTCAGCATTCCCCATTTAAATTCTTCTATAGTGAAAGTATTTGTGGCTGTGCTGCACAGTAGAGTTCCTTCAGAAGAACTGAGCTGTGGGGTAGCACAAAGCCATGTTTAAATTTAATATGCAAAAACTGCTCCAGATGACTTTGCTCCATTTTAAATTTCCAACAGGTTTAAGGCTATACATATATTTTTTAACCCATGGTTCTTCTTCCAGTTTGGTCTTGCCTTATACCAGATCCTCCTTCTTATTAGGCTGGTACCAGGATGAAAAGCTTAGTGTGAAATGAACGAGGCTTATGTCTGAACTAGCAATAGAACTATCACAATTCTGCAAGTAATCCCAGATAGACTTCAAACTGTTTAAATCAAAGATTTACTGCTTCCCAGTTTGTCTGAGCTGGCAGACAAGGGTTGTGACCAGGAGCAGAAGGAATAAGATTACCCTTTCTCCCTGGGACCTGGGAGTTGCACAACAGGCAGAAGAGGTTTTATCTTCAGGGAGATCATTCTTGCTTCTGATTTGTCTTTGAAGAACTTGACCTAAGATTAAGTGCTACAAGACTCCGGTGAAAAAGTTTAAAAGCTTTACCAAGAGGAAATTAAAATGAAGAGTTGCAGCTTTTGACAGCAACTCATTAGGTGGTCTCTAGTGGATGGGCAATACTGTTGACAGCTCAGTTAGAGCGGATGTGAGTTCAGCCCAGTGGCTATGAGTCAGGATGAATCATCCTTCTAAGAAGAAAGTGCAAATTACAAAGGAGGTGGATTGCAAATATTCTGTTATTGCAGTGGTCTAGAGGTCTTGGTTAAGCTGATATGTTCCACTCTGGGGAGACCTTACTGCAACCTTTCAATACTGAAAGCAGAAAGATGTCAGGGGCTGGAAGACACCGTGAGAAATCATCTAGTCCAACTGCCCTGCCAGAGTGGCATCAGCTGTGTCAGCTAGAAGGCCCTATCTGCTCCTTTTCCACCCTGCCTGCCCCATTTCCCACCCTTTTTTTTCCCAAACCTGAGGTTCTGTTGGAGTCTTCTCTCACCCCAAGTGTGGCCACTTTGACCTTCCTGCCCACTCCCCTTTTTAATTCCCCCCGGGGATAGGCAGAAGCCCCAAGCTTGCCCAAGATGGAGGTTGTTTGTTGTGTGTGTTTGGTGGTTTGTTTTTTAAACCAGGGCCTCTTCTTATAGAACAAGGGGTAACAATTTTAAACCAAAAGAGGATAGATTTACATTATATATAAGGAAGAAATGTTTTTTTACAATGAGGGTGGGGAGACACTGAAACAAGTTGCCCAGAGAAGTTGTGGTTGCCTCCTCCCTAAAAATGTTCAAGGTGGGGTTGGATGTTGCTGAGCAACCCAATCTGGTGTCCCTGACCAGAGCAAGGGGTGGGATGGAGCTGAGCAACCCAATCTGGTGTCCCTGACCATAGCAGGGGGTTGGATGGAACTGAGCAACCCAATCTAGTGTTCCTGACCATGACAGGGGTGTTGAACTGGGATAATCTTCACAGGTTTCTTCCAACCCCAAACCATTCTGTGATTTTTTTTTTTTATCTTATCTGTTTATTTCAGATGATTCAGTGCTATGTAAATACACAATTGAAAACCCAGAAGTGAAGAGATACACTGTGAAACACCTATTGCCCAACACCAAATACAAGCTAGTGGTTAAAGCATACAGTGGTGGAGGAGAAACTCCCATTGTTAACTTTATATACATAGACACACCATTAAACTGTGAGTACTGGCTGTGAAAGATGGCCATCTGTCAGGATGGGGATGATTTGCAAGGTTAGAATTAACCTCCTCTTCTCAANCAGACAAATGGGATACAATTTATTTCCTTTATGACTGGAGCATTGTCAGCATTCCCCATTTAAATTCTTCTATAGTGAAAGTATTTGTGGCTGTGCTGCACAGTAGAGTTCCTTCAGAAGAACTGAGCTGTGGGGTAGCACAAAGCCATGTTTAAATTTAATATGCAAAAACTGCTCCAGATGACTTTGCTCCATTTTAAATTTCCAACAGGTTTAAGGCTATACATATATTTTTTAACCCATGGTTCTTCTTCCAGTTTGGTCTTGCCTTATACCAGATCCTCCTTCTTATTAGGCTGGTACCAGGATGAAAAGCTTAGTGTGAAATGAACGAGGCTTATGTCTGAACTAGCAATAGAACTATCACAATTCTGCAAGTAATCCCAGATAGACTTCAAACTGTTTAAATCAAAGATTTACTGCTTCCCAGTTTGTCTGAGCTGGCAGACAAGGGTTGTGACCAGGAGCAGAAGGAATAAGATTACCCTTTCTCCCTGGGACCTGGGAGTTGCACAACAGGCAGAAGAGGTTTTATCTTCAGGGAGATCATTCTTGCTTCTGATTTGTCTTTGAAGAACTTGACCTAAGATTAAGTGCTACAAGACTCCGGTGAAAAAGTTTAAAAGCTTTACCAAGAGGAAATTAAAATGAAGAGTTGCAGCTTTTGACAGCAACTCATTAGGTGGTCTCTAGTGGATGGGCAATACTGTTGACAGCTCAGTTAGAGCGGATGTGAGTTCAGCCCAGTGGCTATGAGTCAGGATGAATCATCCTTCTAAGAAGAAAGTGCAAATTACAAAGGAGGTGGATTGCAAATATTCTGTTATTGCAGTGGTCTAGAGGTCTTGGTTAAGCTGATATGTTCCACTCTGGGGAGACCTTACTGCAACCTTTCAATACTGAAAGCAGAAAGATGTCAGGGGCTGGAAGACACCGTGAGAAATCATCTAGTCCAACTGCCCTGCCAGAGTGGCATCAGCTGTGTCAGCTAGAAGGCCCTATCTGCTCCTTTTCCACCCTGCCTGCCCCATTTCCCACCCTTTTTTTTCCCAAACCTGAGGTTCTGTTGGAGTCTTNCTCCTCCCTAAAAATGTTCAAGGTGGGGTTGGATGTTGCTGAGCAACCCAATCTGGTGTCCCTGACCAGAGCAAGGGGTGGGATGGAGCTGAGCAACCCAATCTGGTGTCCCTGACCATAGCAGGGGGTTGGATGGAACTGAGCAACCCAATCTAGTGTTCCTGACCATGACAGGGGTGTTGAACTGGGATAATCTTCACAGGTTTCTTCCAACCCCAAACCATTCTGTGATTTTTTTTTTTTATCTTATCTGTTTATTTCAGATGATTCAGTGCTATGTAAATACACAATTGAAAACCCAGAAGTGAAGAGATACACTGTGAAACACCTATTGCCCAACACCAAATACAAGCTAGTGGTTAAAGCATACAGTGGTGGAGGAGAAACTCCCATTGTTAACTTTATATACATAGACACACCATTAAACTGTGAGTACTGGCTGTGAAAGATGGCCATCTGTCAGGATGGGGATGATTTGCAAGGTTAGAATTAACCTCCTCTTCTCAAGGGAAAACAGTTCAATGCAACATGCACTTGGGGAAGGATCCAGCTGAGCAATGTCCATATCCACACAGCAGCTCGATACTTTCAAGTACTTTTTTTTTGTTGGGTTGGTTTTATTTTAAAATGAAAGTAGTTTCATATCCTTATGTAAGCTTCGTGTATTTCTGGGAAACAGCTTAACACGTGCACATTTGCATGTCTAATGAGTCCTGCTTGCTGGAATGCATTGAAGAATTGCATCTGGATTCAACTATTTTTATTAACTTATGGGGAAAACTACAGATTTCTGTGCCAACCGGTATGCCTGTGTGGACTCCTGGACTTGTGATGATGATTTTTACTTTCATTACTCCTTAAGAAATCCATTGCCAAGTAACCCCTTTATAAGTCAGTAAGAAAGGTTTGTGTGTTTGAGCATCAGAGTTTGCTCACCAGACAGATTTGGTCATCAAAGCAGAAGAGGAAATCACTTGCCTGTAGTTCTTTTCCCCTGAAAACACCACTCAGCAGTTGTTGTGAAAATTAGGATCCAAATCAGAGGGGCTGCTGGGGGTGGGGGTGAGGGCTTTTGAAAAATGTAGCTCAAGGCTGGAAGGAAACACTGAAGTTATTGTGTCAGAATAAATCCTTGGACAGCGTGAACACTTGTGTAGTGTCTGTCTTGCTACAGTCCAGCCATACTGGAACTAGAGATAATTCTGTCAATGGCCCATGGTAAAAATCCATTTTCTCTGGGGATCTGAGAGAAGACCAAAACAGCTAAGTGAGGCTATAATTGCCTGAGCTTTTGGAAATGCATCTTTACAGTTAAGGTGCGAACATGAGGGCAAATGAAAAGTAACCTAGCAATAATTCAGCCTTGGTAAAGATAGGGATATGGTTTAAGGTGGATCTTGTAGAGTAGGGTTAGAGTTTGGACTTGGTGATCCTGAGAGTCTTGTCCAACCTGGATGTTTCTGTGTGATAAGGAAGATCCAGAGACTGAGAGCTGTAATTCCAGTACTTTCTGACAAACTATCTTGTGTCTGCAGAGTTTTACTGCTGACTTATTAGCAGGCATCCCACCAGGGTTGGAGATTTTTGTTCTAGAAACTCAGGCTGTATTGACTTGAACAGGTGAAAAGCTGGAAACAATTTTTTAAAAGTATTTTTCTTTCACAGCAAACATGCTGTACCTTCTAGCCCTGCTAGTGATAGTTCCGTCACTAGCAGCAGCTTTGTGCTGCTGGAAGATGAAGCGGTAAGTCACAATGCATGTTTCTGTTGTGGACAGGCAATGTAACCAGCATAATTCACAAACCACAGCTGCAGCTTTTTGCTTCCAGCTTGTCATAAAGCCTCATTCATTACTCCCCCCCATCCCCCCCTTTAGCTAACGAACCATGCAAATGTTTTTAAGTATTGGGCTTGTGAAATTTCTGAGATGCTCATCGTCTGCTGCTGTTTCTGTACACTTCTACATACGGCTTCTGCTGGTGGAGTATGTTCTGATGAGAGAACAAACATTTGTTATTTGTTTTTGCTCTCTTATTTCCAGTGTGAAGGAGTGCTGCTGTCCTATAATACCTAGTCCTAACAAGAGCAAAGTGCTGTCATTCAAAGAGTTCAAGGTAAGATCACTGAAAGAATCAAGTATTTTGATTTTTCTTCCCATCCTTTGATTGGTAACGTTGCAGGACATGGAACTGCTGGAGAGAGTCCAGAGGAGGGCCACGAAAATGATCAGAGGGCTGGAGTACNTATTGGGCTTGTGAAATTTCTGAGATGCTCATCGTCTGCTGCTGTTTCTGTACACTTCTACATACGGCTTCTGCTGGTGGAGTATGTTCTGATGAGAGAACAAACATTTGTTATTTGTTTTTGCTCTCTTATTTCCAGTGTGAAGGAGTGCTGCTGTCCTATAATACCTAGTCCTAACAAGAGCAAAG